>JAROYE020000051.1:78331-324491 GCA_029619315.2 Dynastes maya | reverse complement strand
TCCTAGTAGTATAGTTGGACATAACGTCTCTTAAGAATGTTTATTTGGGCTCTTCCACTCTGTTAGGAAGTATGGCATATTAAATTGGGGTCACTCTAGTCATACTCAGGTAATATTTTCACTACAACGTAAGTGTGTAAGAATGATGGCCGGCATAAGTTATACATATGATTGTAGAGATTTTTTCAAATCTATGAGAATTTTAGCAACCCCATGCGAGTACATTCTTGAGTACGTAAACTTTATTATACTGAATTTACATGATTATAGCTTTAGTTCGGCTTACCATAATTATCCTACAAGGCAAAATAAAAATATTCGGTTAAGATCTCATAGACTTAAGAAATCTAGAGATGGAGCAAATTATCACGCCATTAAATACTATAATGTGTTGCCAAATGTAATTAAAGACTTGCCATTACTGTATGTCAAACGAACTTTAAAGAAATACCTTGTTTGCAAAGCTTTCTACTCCGTAAATGACTTCTTAGACAATAACTTTAATGATATTGTACATTATACATAATTTCATGAAAATTAAATATATTTTTCTACGTTGTTCGATCTCTGTTTTGACCTGTGTAAACACTTTTGCGTAATAGCACCAATAAATATTATTATTATTAAATATTATTGTGCATCGAAATATTTCCTTCTAAAACTGTTCGTTTCTATTTTGCAATATCAAGTTAAATGATCCCTTGGGTACATTGCGCACTACTATCTATTTTAAGTGCATAATATTTGACAACATGAAAATTGATGTAACTTTTTTTAATAATAAGAAAGGTAAGTGTAGTTTTATACACATTGTGTAACATAAGTCCCGGAGCACCTGAATATCTTCGGATCTGTATGGTTAAAAGATTTCACTCTGTACAATTCAAATTGGTTTAATCAAAACAATTTAATTATGGTGTTTCGAACTGTACAGGCTGTTCAAATGAAAGATATCCTTAAAAAAATTAAATACAACGAAATAGTTTCAATGCAAAATTTGAAAAACACAAAAATAGTAATTTATTGTTTTCTTGGAAAAATATTTTACCTCAAAATTGATATTTGTTTTAAAAATTTTAATTTCTTTTTAAAAATTTAAACATGAAACGTGACAGTAATTTAAATCACAGGAATTTTAAGTTTACTGATATTTTTGCATTTGCAAATGACAGAACATGTAACTAGCTCCGATGTATTTATGCCACGCGGTTATACTTACTTCCACTTACATTAGATTTGATTATACAACAATATGATTTCGAATAATGATTGAAAATTTCCAATTATTTATATTCTGTTTTCTAACATCCCCCTTTTCTTATAACCTCAATATTAACCGTAAAATAAAATATTACAAAATCACTTTATATTATTGTATACAACTTTTTGTACCAAAATATTAAATCATATCTAAGCCCAGCATTATAAATCGACTCCTTTAAAATACTTGACATACTTATAGTTTATTTACCAATCGTCTCTAGCACCCTATCTTATATTTTTAGTTAAATTATGTTCAGATGTACTTCATTATTAAGTTGTACTTTCGTTGTTAATGATCATGCGTACCTATAGTATTAGGGTGGTACTGATATTTGGCATTGTCGCAGTTATATTAGTAGTCTTAGGCATCGTTATAGGATTTTCTACTGCTCTAGATGGGATTATAAACCATCAAATAGAAAATGTAAGTGTGCCTCATGATTTTATCATAATAGATAATTTTAAGCTGTTTCGTAAATTTAATTAGATATAGAGGGTGTCTCAAAACTTGTTAAAAATATTCAGGGATTCAGGGGATACTGCTCCCAAAATAGAAACAATTTCTAAGCAAATTATGGTAAATTATTGCAAAAACTTTTTTAAAACTACAGACGTAATTGTAGTGAGTTGTTTGCTTACTTAAATCACTTACACTACTACATCAAAAGCAGTGAAAGTTACACATACTTCTACATGTCGGTGATGTAAAAAAAAATATACAGGGTGGAAATAAAAATCGGCAACACCGTTTTTCTCTCCGGAGTTTATTATAAATGCAAAAAAAGATGTTCAGTTAAAGTTTCAGTGCTACTAATAAGCTATCTAAATCTGTAAAAATCTGGTAAAAAAAGAATTAAATTTTCGTAGATATTACTAATTTTATATTTTTTTAAATGGCAAACCTTGTACATTTTTACACCAGTTAATAGAAAATATGTTTTTGCTTGAAAAAAGTATAAAGGTTTTCTCTTCTAAACTTGACAGTTTTGAGATATTACAGAAAAAGACAAATATTTCTTCTCAAAATAAGTGTACCTTGAGAACAAAATTTGACAGTTTTAATGTTACTTTGTATTGTTTTTTGCTATACAATAAGTTTGTGTAGCCTAAATACATTATTAATTTGTGTCAATAATGACAGATTATTCATTTAGTGAGAAGGTAATAAAATGTAATTATTTATCACATAATAATTCAAGGCAAGCTCTGGCACTTATACCGGCCATAATATCCGGATTGCTTTCATCCAAGCTATTCGTATTTTTTCAAATTAGAAAATAAATTGCGTAGAACTGGATCCCTGTCGAGAATATACGAACCTGAGGAAGTCAATGAAAATTTGGAAGTTGATGTGTTAGGCTATTTCAATATTTACTCTAGACATTCAATTAGAGAAGCTGCACTGAAATTAAATACAACATAACACGAGGTACATACGAATTTGACCAAAAACATAACTACAGAATCTATAAAATACACAAATTCATAATCCTCATTCTGGGCGATGCTATGAGAAGACTACAATTTGTAATTATTTAATACTGCAAAATATTGCAAATCCACATTTTTTAAATACAATTTTTTGGTCAGAGAATAGCAATAGACGTATACTATTCTCGATGAATTAAAAAGCAGAATAAGGCAAGCTGTTGTCAAGTTAAATACAAATAATGTAAATCAGATTTTGTTAAAAAGGCTTTAATTATATGTACGAGAGAACGATGGCAATTTTCCACAATTTTTTTGTTGTTTGATAATATCAGTTATGTTGTATTTATGTGTTACTATCAATACACTTAACTGAGTCTGTGGTCGGCTCTCTAGGTGAAACATAATTCAAAAATAAGAATGAAATAAAACACTTGGTTAGTTTCACGATAAATATATTTGTACTCGACAATATTGTTTCGAACAGTTAGTTCATTATCAAGAGTAATACTATACTAAAGTAAAAGAGATGTACAGGTTTTTATATATCCCAATTCACCGCTAATCTCTTAGAACTATATCTAATAGTGGGTAATGTCCAAAATCTAATATCTCATTAACAATATTATGACCTTTGCTTATACCTCTTTTCATTTCTAGAATTTCCAAAATATTTAATTTCAAACCTTTTTGTTGACTGTGAATTAGTTTACAAACTGAATCCTTGATATTATTTCCATCATCTAAACAATATATTGCCAATCCCGTATTACTAATCTTGTAATTAATGCTATGTCTATGTTCCTTTAATCTATTTATTATCCCTCTACCTGACTGACCCACATAATGGGAATCGCACATTATCACAATTTATCTTATAAATCCTGGCTTTGTCAATCATATCTACTTTCCCTTTTTAGTAACAATGAACCTTTATAAATTATACTGATTGTATGGTGCTGTTTTTATACCTAATTTTCTGAGTTTATTGCTAATGATCTGACTGTAATTATTAATGTAACCCAACTTAAACCATCTTACACCTTCATCTGGAACCTTTACACACTGTAAAATTACGCAGTATTAAATTATTTTGTTTCTTTTCATGATGCAATTAACAGCAATTCCGTAGTATTAAGTTTAGTTTGGAAAAAGAGAATAATAATACTTTAAATTTCCTAGATCTAGTGGTAACTAGAATAGGTAATAGTTTAGAATTCGCTATCTACACGAAACTAACACACTGATGTTATTGTTATTATTAATGCAAATTCAAGGTACCCGAACAATATTAAACATTCGGCTTTGCATAGCGTGACGCATAGATTGTCAATATTCCTCTAAATAATAAGAATTTTCATTTAGAACTAAATACGATTAAGAATATAGCTATTAATAATGGATTTAATTCAAAAATAGTTGATCAGATTTTAAAAAAGAAACAACATAATTTAATACTGGCATGAAGGTGTAAGATAGTTTAAGTTGGGTCACATTAATAATTACAGCCAGATCATTAGCAATAAATTCAGAAAATTAGGTATAAAAACAGCACCATACAATCAGTATAATTTTACAAAGGTTCATTATTAATAATAAAGAGAAAGTAGATACGATTGACAAAGCCGGATTTATTATGTGGGTCAGGTAGAGGGATAATAAATAGATTAAAGGAACATAGACATAGCATTAATTAAAAAATTAGTAATACGGGATTGTTGTTTAGATAATGGAAATAATATTAAGGATTCAGTTTGTAAACTAATTCACAGCCAACAAAAAGGTTTGAAATTAAATATTTTGGAAATTCTAGAAATTAAAAGAGGTATAAGCAAAGGTCATAACTAGAGAGCGGAATTTATGCAATTTGCATATCCCATATTTTTTATATGACAAGCAAATGCTTCAGTATATATGCGAATAACAACTTTTCGAATTGATTGACGTAGATTAATTATTGCATATTTTAGTAATTTTTTAATATTTCAGGGATTATTGCATATTTTTGCACACTAGAGCATATTTGTGCATTTTTTAGTAAATTTAGAACAAAAATATTTTTTTCTTTGAACTTTATTAGTGTTTTCCTGTAATACAACAAAACTTTTACCAACGAACATTTTATCGGACACGTGTGTATTAGATGCGAAGTCGGCTCTTCTGTCGTTGGACCTCTCCACCGACAAAGGGCTCACTTCGCAAAGAAGCCGCCATTCTTCAAGTGGTGGGCTGTCGCAAATTCACTAGATAAAATTATCATATAATTTTCAACAACCCCCATACCGGCAACTGCCCTGATTCATAGGAAGTCTAAGTATTTACCAAAATGTTTCTTATTCACTCTATAACCCAGACGTTGAAGTGGATTGGTGCAGTAGTGAAAAATGCCAAAAGTGAGTACAAGTTTAATTATTTCGTGGATCAAAAATATTCCTGAATTTATCTAACCGATGAGTTTTTTCTGCAAAGCATGTGGGAAAACGGTAAGTTTGTTTTGTGTATAATACACTAGATTTGGAATTGTACAGCCATATACATATACATATCTTTACAGGTGCCATATGAACGCAATTTCAAGTCACCCAACATGTTTCAACTGAAATGCATAAAGAAACTGTCGGAAACTTCAAGTTTCAAAACTTAGCCAAGTGCCTTTGACACAGTCTTTTGCCGGAACCTCAAAACAAAGTGAGCAACAAATATTTAACGCAGATTTGTGCAAAGCGATGGTTTACTGCCAACATACCGCTCAAAAAAGCTGCAAAATCCGTGTTTTCGGCAATTTTTAGAAAAGTACTGCCAAAAGAGTATTGAATGAAGGTTGCTCAGAAAATGTTACGCAATCGATATTTATTCTGAAACGATCAATAGCATTAGGGAAATTGTTAAAAACGAGTATATATATTTTACTGTTGATGAAACGACAAATTCTTGTGGCCGCTATATAGCAAATTTATTAATTGGTCATCTAAATAATAAATAGCTTGGTAGATCGTATTTAATTGCTTGTAAACAATTAGAAAAAACAACCATCTCATAATATTAAGATTTGTTAATGAAAGTTTCATGAATTTTTTTTCTTCCCGATGTTTGTTCCCACAGGAAAAATTTTAGTGATGATGCAGCGGCATATATGATTAAAGCGGGTCAACAGCTTAAACTTTTGTACCCTAATTTAATACATGTTACTTGTTTGGCTTATGGATTAAATAGTAGTAACGTTAAGAAAATTTTCTTAAAGTCACCATTGAGAGTTCAGATTTATAGAGAAATGCTGCCGGATACTCCTTTACCACCTGAACCCGTCATTACCCGATGGGGTACTTGGTTAAATGCCGCAGTATTTTATGCAAACCATCATCTAGAGGTCAAAAACATTATTTCAGGATTCTCTACTGACAACTGCAATTCTATTGCAAAATGTAAAGAATATTAAAAAACTCTTCTTTGCCTAATGAATTGATATTTATTAAAGCCAATTATGAATTTGTTTCTTTGACAATAACAAACTTGAAAAAGAATCGCTGCCACTAACTGAATCAGTTAAATTAATCAATGATTTAGAAAATGGTGTTTCAAATATTCCGGGTAGAATAGGAAACTCAATGAGTCAAAAGTTTAAAGAAATAATTAATAAAAATGTAGGATACAAAAGTTTAGCAAAAATCAGTTTGATTTTAACTGGTAAATTAAAAATGGATGAAATAGAAACAAGTATAGAATTAAGTCCTGAGATTATGTCTGCATTAAAGTAGGCACCAATAACTTCCGTTGATGTTGAAAGAAGTTTTTCGATATGTAAATGCATTCTCACAGTAGGGCGACATAATTTTTCATTAGAAAATTTAGAAAAGCAATTAATTGTAAATTGTTTTAATAATAAAAAATAATGTAGTGTCTAAGTCTGTATTTTAGCAAATTTTAAGTACGTATGTGCTTATATAATTGTGATTTTAAAATGTAATGGGAATCATGTAAGAACAGTAAAACGTTTTGTAAAGTGCTTTCGTTGTGATTATTCTTGTTTTATAACATTTAACAGAACTTAATGGGTATCAGAAGCATATGTGCATAAACTGCATATTTAGCAAAAATTGGGCATATTTTCAAAGAATTTTTCTGCATATATATGCGCATATTTTGTCGATTTCCGATGCATATAATTCCGCTCTGTAGTCATAATATTGTTAATGGGATAATTGGATTTTGGACATTACCCACTATTAGATGTAGTTCTAAGAGATTAGCGGTCAATTAGGATATATAAGAACCTGTACATATCTTTTACTTTAGTATAGTATTACTCTTAGTACAAATATATTTACCGTGAAACTAACCAAGTGTTTTATTTTCTTTCTTATTTAGTGTTACTATCGTTGTTCTGATAATAAAATAATTCGTTTTTATTCTGTATATTGTTTTCAATAGCAATTTTGTTCTCAAGCCCCTCTTTATGTTGAAATGAACATTTGTCTTTTGTTGTAACATTTTAAAAACAATCAACTTTAGAAGAAAAAACCGTTATACTTTTTGTAAAGCAAAAATATTTTTCTACTAACTATATCTACGAAAATGTAATTCTTTTTACCAGATTTGGATAGCTTAGTAGAAGTACTAAAACTTTATCCGAATAATCTTTTTGTATCTATAATAACTTCGGAGAAAAACGTTGTTTCCAATTTTTATTTCCACCCTGTATATCTCCATAACTCAAAATAACACTAATAGCGTTGAAATACAACTGCTAATTTATCTTTATTACTGCCTAACAACATACCGCGTACGTATAACAATTGAAGATTAATTGGTACGCCAAGAGAAATATATGCAAAGTTAAAATTTTCAAATGACATGAAACTCTGAAAGAGAATTATTTGGTTCACTAACAATTACGGTACAGAATCTTAAAATAGGACTACACTGAGAAAAATATTTCGTGTAATTTTAATAGCGGCAAATAAAAAGTTCATACTATATGGCACAGATGATCTACTGACTTACCGTAATAAATGCAAGATTCTGAACAGAGATTCTTGGGATAATAACCTTACAATTAGTACCTATTGCATTAAGTAAGTAATGTTTACTATGGTAGAAACACTCTCTAATAGATATTATTACTACAGCTTATTAACGAAATTATTTATTTTATTTAAGTCATTAAACTACTTATTTGCTTTTATTACATAACGTATTAGACTTGATTAGACTAGATTATAAGGGCAAATATAAGATGAATATTTATTAGTAAAGCTGGCCACGAGCGGTACCGCGCAGTAGCGTAGAGTCGACCAGGCCTCGCGTTCCACTAGTTATTCTGCTAATAGAGATGTTTGCTGCCGCAAAATATTTCGCTCATCTTTTAAATAAAAATAAATAACACGTGCTCAAACACTTACCATTTTAAAGAGTCCTCCGTGAAATCACAAAGTGAATAATGTCTGTTAAATATCTGCAGCATTAAATATGTTTCAACTGTTGTTTTCGGCAAAACTAGTACGACATGAGGAAAAAATGCGTTTATATGCAGAGAACGAACGTTCTACGTCTAGTGACGTAATATTTGCGTAAGTAAAATAATCTTTCAAATACTTAACGATTCTGTTGACGCACCTTCACAAATGTGTCTTAATTTGCCAAAATCAGAATTTTTCTCAAAATACTTTCAAATTTTTCTAGAACAGAAACATTTTTTGCGTCTTCAATGGCATGCTGTGGTAAACATGTTGCACTATTTGTAAGTTTTTTAAAAAATCCTTTTAACCTATATCTTGAATTTGTTGGCTTTTCTGGATAGCGGCAGTTCTTTGTATCGTTTGTAAAACCAGTTTTTTAATATTGTAAAATATTTATATATAAAACCGGCCTTAACCATGCCCCCCCCAACGAGTTGAATAGGTTTTGGTGGCTCTGGTTACGGGGGCACAGTCTGTGAAATTCCGCGAATACTTTTTGGTGTTTTGACAAATCTGCTTTGGATGCGCTTTTAAAAGGTCCCTCAGGATAACATTTTTATCTACCCCCCCCCCACAAGTTTGAGACATGAATTTTACACAAAGGGTTAACAATTAGCAGAATGTTTTTTAAGAGCCCGGCCTACAAAGCTGTTTGCACACCATCACTCCTAACATAAAGATTTGGTTTTTTAAAAAGTTCAAACGTCCAATGTTTTTAAACACTAACTTTAAAATTCTTCGGCAGTACACTTTGTACTTTTGGGACAAATAGAATTGAAGGTCCCGTTGATGAGGTTCAATTTGCGTGCCATTACTTTTAAGAACAGAATGTTTTTTTCCGATTTTTGTTTCGCCCACCATAACCACAATTTTGATCTTTCAACTCCTTTTTATTTTTTGTTCAATTGTTCGCGCCAATGCAAAATTCTTCAAAACGATTTTCATTGGTAATTTGCCCCTCCAAAAGTTATCCAAAAGCAATAATGGTTCCCTTTGTCTGAAAATTTAAACGGTATATTACAGCGAAAAAACTAACGCAAAAATTAAAATAAAAATTTTTCTTTTGTCTCGTGCGAAATTTCCCTTTTTGAGACATGCTTTTTTCACTATTTACGTGTCGTAGCATGTTGCTGGACGAACACATTAACGGGATTTACAGATTACACTTTATTTTAGCACCTTCACATATTAGAATTTCTGCAAAAAATTTTCGAATTTGTCCGACCGCGGTCTTTTTTGCTGACGAACTAATTTTTCTAGGCAGAAAACAATTGCGAAAATGCCCGGGCAGCGAAAATGTCCGTATGCTCCCAGAAATTTTAAACTACCTTCCTCTGGGTCCGAACTGTTCTACGCCGAAGCCCGGGTACCGCCGTGGCCAGCGTTATTTATTAGAAATATTTTTACCTGGGCTTAAAAAATAAAATTGTTATGCAGACAATTAGGTATTTACCACGATACAATGTTTTTTTAGGTATCGTGCCCCTAAAAAACCGAGTAATCCAAGAAATTAATCCTACATACCAGGAATTAAATGAGAAAAGGTACGTATGGGGTTGCTATAGAGCTTTGTGCAGGTTTTACACATAATGTGCTAAAAAGCACTCAAAATAAGAACGACCCCTTTTCCTTCGTTAAACGACTACCAGCTTTTTGGGTCGATCGTTCCCCAAATTTGCAAAAATTGCATGTTTCAATTGCCAAAAATTAAAAACACTAAAATTTATTCATAAAATTCACCTTTAATGGAAGGGCGTTAAAAAAGGTGGTATATTGAACACTTTACCTTGCAGATGCTAACATATTAAATTTTATTTGTGGGCGAAAAGCTGGGACTAGACTTAAAAGTCTTTTCGTTTTTTATTGTCCGAAAAATTTTTTTAATAAATAAACGAAAGAGATTTTAACGTTTTTAGTTTAATTTACAAAACCCCACGACCCCGAAAGTTCTATCAAATTTATAAATTGCTTGTTCTATTTTTTCGGATCCTTGATTATTTCCACGGGTTTCTGAACCCTTTGGGCTATCCGCAACGCTCTTTCACGTTTATATATCTAGCCCAAACTTTTCCTCGCGGGTTACTGAAATCCAATTTTGCAAGATACGGAAATTTTAAAAGTACTTTCCGCCTGTTCGCCGGAAAAATTTTTGACTATCTGGTACGTTTTTGGAAAAACATCGTTTTTATCCTAAAAAATAAACTTTTAATATTTAATATACCAGATTGTGGAGGTATTTACTGTAAAAAATTTTATGCTAGTTTGAAAAAAGTTCTTTTTAAAAACATTTTTACATAGTTTGTTCCTCATATCATTATTTAAAATGCGACACGTCTACCCGACGTCTTGCTTAATTTGTTAATTTGTTCAAGATCCTACAATACGAAACCTTTAGTTTACTTTTTTGAAAAAATTTTTCAATAGATTTACAACTTTTCCCAAAGCAAATTTTGCTAGCTGGATCTTCAACGATAAATCAAAAACTATTGAGGGTTATAACACGGCAGTCAATCTCTTCGTCAGGCGGAAAGGAACAAAAGAAATTAAAAAATGATTGGTATATCGCCTAGAAACATAACCATGTTTAAACCAAGCCTCTTTCATGCATGTTCTCATTGCGATAAGATCCTTCGCAAAAAAATTTTTATGAATAAGTAATTCTAACGTAGAAAGTGAATCTTATTTACCTAAAAATCCCCTCAGAGTATGAGAAAAGCCCTTTTTTTTTAGTAGGTACTCCATTTAATCTAATTGCCAAAAACTGACTGTACATTACTTCCCTCTAGGCGATAAAAAAAAAAGGAAAAATTTTTTTGGTTCTCCAAATTCGGGTTATCGAAAATATACAATTTGTTACGATTACGTAAGAGATAAGAAGATTCGGTTTAATGGGCATGTTTTCTAGAAGATCACTAAAAAGGAATATAATGGTCTGCTTTAAAAAAAACAAATGCCATCGAATAATAGGAGTATAAACGGGAGGGATGAATTTGGGGTCATTTTATGCGCGAATAAAATTTTTTACAGTCGTTTTATGGCATTTTAGAGCAATGCTTTAAAATCGTATCGTTTTTTCAAACGTCAGTTTGGAAAAATAACACTGAACAATTTGATAGAGGGGCGGCGCTACCATTTCTTACAGTTTAAATATATGCTTTAATTTTTCCCAAAATCCAGAGAAGTTCTAAAAGGTGCGCACCTATTGTAAAAGAAGGGGGACCATTTTTTTTTACGAGTGGTAGTATAGTAAAAATATGCAGTTTTTTTTGGTGTTAATTAAAAATTTCATTTATCTAACCTTCAATTAAAAGGGTACGGTATACAAAGTACAAAAATATTTATAAAAAATTAAGATAATTTCGTCCATATTACAGTGTGTGTGGACAGCGTAAAAAACTAATTTGAAAATAATAAACAAACAAAAACATAAAAACCCAAACAGAACCCTTAGAAGATTTATATATTTATCAATCACTCAGGTGGGGCATGGGGAATATCCCTACTTTCGAGATGGCGGAAAAGGGAGGGACGTGTTGGAAGGGTGGGGAGGCTCAAATGACGCTGCAGCCTTGGAATTTTCTCTAGTGCCGCCTTTAGTTGTAGACGGGGTTGGGTTAAGGAGCAACGCGCGCTTCCGTGGGGACAATTTTTCCCAAAACAAGTCATCGTCAGGCGCGGCCTGCTACTCGTTATCGATTCCCCCGAATGCGTTCCAAAACCGAAAACCATTTTGTTATGGGTGGAAATTTCCGTGATGGGGTAGGTTTTGCAAAACAGATTTGGGGGCTCAGAGACCACCCGTCTCCAGAAAACAGCCGTGTAAAAAGATCGATTTTCAGCCTTCAAAGCGTCCTGCTGCCCCCCGATCCGCCTGGGGCTTTCAAACCCGTACTGTGGTCGAATTCTCCACCAAGACCCCCACTTCCACCCATAAAGATGGTCAATTGCGAAAAAAAATGTCACGCGGGCGGGAAAATCGAATACAGGCATAGAAACTTTGATTCAAAACTTTCCTCAAAATGCCGTGTTTGGGTTTTTTAGAGGCGCACTTCCCTTTTTTGGAATAGTTAACAAACAGAAAATGCGTTTTGGAGTTTTTGAAAAAAACCCCACTTAATTATGAGAAAAACCTTAAAAAAGTGACAAAGGACAGTTTTTGGGGGCAATCACAGTGAAGCATCATTGAGCCCCATTTTTTCGGGAGAACAATTTGCTGTTACCGTCAAATTTTGAGCGGGATTTTAACATGACCAACAATTCTTGCCACAACTTAACAGATAAACTGGGGCTAGTGTGGGTTTTAGCAGGGTGGTGCCACGGCCCATATTAGAAATTCCATGGGGTTTTTGGAAAAGTTCCCCGGGCGCTTTATCTCCCGGGACGGGGGACAGCTATGGCCCCGCGCTCGCCGGTTTAACCCCCATGCGACACTACGACCCAGGGCCGTCAAAGCCCTTTAAAATGCAAAAGCCCGAATTGGGCATTCCGCAACAATCTTCGCGGAATTGTGGAAACTTTAGAAACCGGCTACATCGTGCATTTATGTGAGGACATCACTTGAAATGTTGTTTTAAAAATAAGTAAAAAAATTTAAATTCCAGTTGTCCCATGAGCCATGAAGATTTTGCCCAAATTTTTTTTTTTTTTTACCTTCAAGTTAGGGATTTCGCTCCCCCAGCCCCTATATACTTTCAGTGGTGTTTAACCATCTTTTTTTCGAGTCCCTTTCAAATAATTAAATTTTCGAAAATATTTTTAGATTTTTATTATTTGGTACTCTACAAAAACTTTGCCTTTGAAATTCGTTTTTGGGTGTTTTAAGGGGCGCATTTACAAAACCCCATTATTATTATCTGGGCAAAAAACGGTAAAAGTCAGTGTTAGGTAGTGGGCGGAGTCGGCGATTATTTATTTCACGCGTTCACAGCGTCAGTATAAAAACGATCATATGCGGATTTTTGGGGATATGAGGTAGTAAATTTTTTGTAATTTTACGCTTATGTTTGCTTTAAAAATGCGCAGTTAGGTCGTCGCGAAAAAACCAAAGGCAAAAACCCGTTAAAAACTTTATTGTGGACATGCCGGACTTAATTTTTTTTGGCGCTAAAATAATGTTAGTTTTTAAAAAAACCCTTTAAAGGTTGTCCGAAGCCATTGTCAGTCCAAACGAAAGCAAACAGCATTCTTCTGCAAAAAGTGGCTACGAGACCAAGAAAAATTTTCATTTTATTTATGTGTTACTCTTATTTTTGTAATCTATTGTTTCGTTTTCTAGACAAGAAGCATTTGTTTCCTTCTGAAATAAATAACGGACTGTAAATTCCTAGTCGGGCATGGGTACGAAAGTATGCCATTTTCCCCATGAACATTAAAAAAAAAGAATGAAAACGGGAATTTAAAGTAAAAAACTGTGGGTTTTGTTTGGGGCGAAACAAAAGATCGTCAAAACATTCTGTGGTTAAGTAAAGGGACTACAAATGGAAAACCCCAAATCGTCATCCCCCTTTTACTTGCTTCCAAAAGTTTTAAATTGTACTGGCGATGAGTTTTAAAAAAGGGGGGTTGAAAATCTTTAACAAATTTTAAGTTTTAAATAACAATTTTTAAGTTTATGAGGTTGGTGCCGCAAACATCGTTCTTTGAGCCATCCTTAAAGAACACGTGCTAACTTCTTACTTTAACGTTAAAATCCCTACTCTAAATCTTTTCGGCACAAACGATTTATGTTTTCCCTAGTAAATGCATGTACAAAGCTAGTCAAAGGCAGTGTTTTAAAGTACCCGAAAAAGTACCCGATTATTTCACAAACTGTGTCCTGATTTTCCTAACCATCACGCCGATTGTTACACGTTGGGGAACAGGTTGCAGGCTGCGTTTTTACTACAACAAAAATTTTTATAAGTAAAGAAAGGGAGTTTTTAAAAATTTAATCCGCAGAAACTGCAGCGATCAAGAAATGCCGGAATATTTCAAGATGGTCAGGGTTAAAAAAGTTTTTTAAAATATTTAAAACATTACTTTGGCTAGCGGAGGGAAAAAAGAAAAATTACAAAAAGTTTTCGAGTCGCCAGTGTTTTGTTCAAAATTTTGGGGTGATGTTACCAATTATCGCTGTAGAAGGCAAAACAAATTTTTGTGTAATAAGAAAATTTGAAAGGTTTTTTTGAGAAAGACTCCCATTTTTTATATTAAGACAAATTTGTGAAGGGGGTGAAATCATTAATTTTTTCAAAATTATTTTTAAATATGCAAATATAAAAATCGCAGATGTTGAAAAGGCGTTTTCGGATTAAAAAAACATTATTCCGCAAGTCGTACTCACTTGACTGAAACAGCTGTGGAAAAATATCTAAAGATTCAAATTTTAACAGATTTTCCCAGTTTGTGTTTCACGGAGACTTTAAAACGGGAAATGTTTCAGCACGTTTTAAATTTTTTTTTTTTACCTTATTTTATGTGTAAACTTTTATGAGCTCGCCACGCTCTGTTTTTACCCATATTTTCCCGCTTAGTTATTATAGCGTGGGTCAGTTTACTTCCAAAGTCTTTGTAGGGGGGCCGGGAAACTTTAAAAAAATTCCTGATGTACAGTCCAAAAAATGGGAAGTATGACATCTCGAAAAGGTGCATATAATCAATAGGGTTAAAATAACTCTTTATCATTATTTAAAAATTATCGTTTGAAAAAAATTAGGAAAATCAAAACAGAGTAGAAAAACCCAAAAAACACCAAAATTTGTACCATTGGTGGTTTTGTTTAAAAATTTGGTGCGTTAAAAAAAAAATTTGTTTTTGGTTTTTTTTTACCACCAAATTTTTTTGAAACTTGATGTTTTCTTGCACAGATTGTAGATCTTCCGAGAAAGTGTAAAACCCGGGGATAATTTATATTCTTTTTATCCCGATGTTTTTTTAAATCGCCCCTTTTTTTTCCCGTAGATTACTTTTAAACATTTTGCCGTAAAAAGCTCATTTTTTCCCAATCTTTTTGGAGAAAAGTACCTATTATAACTTGAAATGTACTGTGTTCCTTTTTTTCCCAAAAACTGTAGGATGTTAAATTGTAAAAACAAATGAAATATACTCTTTAAAAAATACTCCTACCTGCTCAAAAAAAATTAGAAGGGAAATTTGTTTTTCATCTCAATAAATTTTTTTGTTTTAAAATGTTTTATCTTTAAAAACTCGCATTTTGTTCGAATAAATTTTAAAAACAAAAATATTTTTTTTATGTTTTTGAAATATAAAAATACTAATTCAAAGAAAACTACAAGAAATAACGTGAAAAAGACAATCAAAATTAAATTAAATTAGAGTTTGCTGGGAAAATAAAAAATGTTGGTTCTCACAAAAGGCTGGACACAAAAATTCGAAATGAGTTTTGATGTTATACGTGTTTGGGGCTGTCTCAGAATGGGGCCGTATTCGAGAAGTTTTTTAACCCTTCTGTATCTATCGATGTGGAACTTAACCAGAACCCGGGCATATAAAAGCATACAATTAATTAAGAGGAAAACAAATCAAATACAGGGCCGATTTTTTTGTCCTATCCTTCCCGCGTTGTCACCACAGCGAAAAAACTTCAAATCGGGTTTTAAATAAAACCCTGAATTTTTTTCTTCCATGTTTTATAGCCAGCGTCATTATTTTCCGAATACAAGAACCCCACAATTGGGTCATTTTTTTTACCCTTTTTCAAGATATATGAATTTTTTTGGAAAAAATTATTTTAACAAAAATAATGCTAACAAAAGAACGCTTTCAGATTGACTGGGGCTCGTGTAAATACTTTGAATCGAATATTCAAGATGTCTTTTTGGTTTTTTAACAGAAATACATTTTGTTCAGAAAAAAAGGTATTCTAATGCAAAACAAGAATGAATATGGACTATACTGTTTAATTAGGTTAGTGAAACTGTCAAATAGAAGTTTGTCTGTTACAATTTTAGAAGTTTTATTAATTATCGTTTATGCAGTGGCGTAACAACTTGTCAAGTCCCCCCCCCCCCCGCAAACGGGGCGTAATTGTATAAATAAACAAAAAAAGGACTTTATAAGCATTTTATTAATTTGTTATAACATATAAGATATATTAAATATACAACAATATGTAGATTATAGATTGCAAGACAGTTCATATACTGACATTAAACTAAAATACTTCGTAATTTGAAGACATTAAAGTTGAGGAACACATTAAATCCAAAAATTTTTGTACAGTAGACTAATTTTTTTCTCTTTGGAACTGTGATTCAATTTTATGGCCTACAGATTTTGCAGTTAAAATGTTAATCTGAATTGTACCTATTAAATAGGTTTCTTCTAAATATACATATTAACTTCCGCAAATGATTTTACTATGGATTCTACATCAATTTCATGGGCAATTTTATTTTCTATACTAATGAGCGATAGACCGGACAGTCTTTGTTGTGACATTGTACTGCGCAAATAACTTTTAATAAGTTTTAGTTTTGAAAATGATCTTTCAGCGGAACTAACGGTAACTGGCAATGTTAAAAATAAATAAAAAACTGTACATATTTCTGGTAAATTACAAGCTGTGCAATAATTTTCTATTAGTAACAAATGTGCCAATTCTGTTGCATTGTTTTTTTCGACTATTTTAGTTTTGAGGACATTCCGGAAACAAGGAAGCTGTTCAGGAAAGCAGTCAGATAGGTCATCTGAGTACATCTCTTGTAACATTTTAGCACTGGCTACCAACTCTTCATCGCCCAACGTAGCTAAAATATTTAGAATCAAAAATTTAAATTTGGAAATTATATTACGGAAGCTTTCAAGTCGTCTTTTGAATCTGACCAATTATTGTATCTAAAGTTACATTAAAAGCGAATATTTCAAAATATTTTTCAATGCTAGTTTGCATTTGATCAGCTGTTAATTCATCATAGAACTTACTTATTTTTTTAATGCGATGCACTTTGAAATCTGTTTCTATTTGACAGTTAACAGCCAAGTTTTTAGCTTCTTTCTTAATCTCATTAAAACATGAACGTACATTTTGCATTTCATTAAAAACATTTTCCAACACTGTTCCTGCCTGAATTACATCCATATTTTCTGATTGTAAAATCTTTGAAGCGAAATTTATGGATTGTAAAATTTTATTTTCGAAAACTAGTAAAAACACAAAATTAAAATTTTCCATTCTTTTCTTTAATGTTAAAGTATCTTCCCGTTCCGTTTTTTTCTTTGAAGTAAGCGAAATATAAATAAGCAGTTTCAAAATTACATTATAATTATATCGCAATGCAGTTACAGAATCATGACCAGAAACCCGTCTAGTTGTACATAATTTTTTAACCGTATATCTAATTTTTTCATCTTTTTGGTAAGCTCGCAGTGATTGCCATCTTTCAAGACTATTTTCAAAAAACGTGTATGTTGATTGAACTGTTTCGTAAAACCTACGAATTTCCGTTACTTGTATACATGCGTCATTCAAAATTAAATTTAAGTTATGGGAAGCACAGTGAATATAATAAGCACTTGATACTTTGTTCTTAATTCTCTGTTGTACGCCAGAATATATACCACTCATATTCGCAGCCCCGTCATAACCCTGACCCCTGCATTTATTTACATCGACACCAATATTTGATAAACTGTCTAAAATAACGTTTTGCAGTTGTTTGGCAGTTTGATTTTTCACAGCCTTGAAACCGATGAATGATTCTTTTATTTCTATGGAAATTGGAAGCGAATTAGGACCTGACAATTACCGAATTATTTTACTTGATTGGTCGATTTTCGCAATATCTTGAGTGGTATCCATAATAATTGAAAAAAATTGAGCTTCTATAATTTCGGCTTTTATAATATTGATTATATGTAAACCTATTAATTCTATGATTTCATTTTGGATCTTAGGACTTAAACACTTCTTTTTACTGTCATCCTCTAAATAACTGGTAAAATGGGATCATATTTCCCCAACAAATGGGCAATAGATAGAAAATTTCCACCTTTACCCAATAATACGGTTTCTTTTGTTTCACGGTGTCCTCGAAGTGCCATATTACATGAACTCAAAGTGATTATAATGTCAACGAACCTCTTTAATACCGCCATCCAAATATTTACAGATTTCTTTGTATCAAATGATTGCTCTATGGTTTGTAATAAAAATATCGTTGCAAGCAATCATTTGTGGGTACATGTAAAACCTAGTCGTTCGCGAGGGTTAGGTTCGCGAAGTATAAAACCGCGATAGGCCAGTAAATTTTAGATGTTTTTTAAGAGGGGGTTTGGGACCAAAAGTTAAAAAAACCGTTAAATAAAAAGGGAAATATTTTTAAAGTTTTAAAACCCCAAAATTTTTCCATAAAAAAAAATAAAAAAAAACTTACACCATTTATTTTAATTTTAAAGACACTTGCGGCGGCTAATATCAAAGAAGTCGCTCGGCACAAAGTGATAGCGAAGAAGTCGGCATTTTACACGCAAAGCGGCTAAATCGTTTTTATATCGAGTGATTTATTGGCTTTACTATCTTTAAAAATCATAAAACTATAAAGTACTAAGGAAAAATAGGGTCTGAACGAATTTAAACCGCGATCCGCAAAACGTATGGACGCAACAGTATAGATCCACGAATAAGCAAAACCGCGAACTGCAAGGTTTTACTGTATATTTGAATTTTCAATGCTTATTATTTGACGACGGCAACGGTAATTTGTTAGAAAAGCCAATTTTAATCAGTATGATTCCAAATTACAATTTTTAACGGACTTAAAAGTGGGCAATTATTTCTATTCTCTGGGAGGCCCGCATTGCAGGGGTTGCGGGGGTGGTTGTTACGCCACTACGTTTAGGTTACTTTTTCTCAAAAAACCCTAAACCCTAAACTGTAAGAAAATGACCAACAGTATAGGATATATGATTGTACTAGAAAATGATAAAGAATTCATTTTTGTTGGAAAAAATTGCACTATAATTCAAAAAAACATGATGACGTCATAGCTATAAATGAAGAAACGAAAACATTTTTTTTTCAACTAGTGCCTTTTATAAAAATAAAATTGATGTGTTTCAGCGGTTTTCCAAAAATCACTTAAGAACAAAGTTATGAATATTGTACATTACTTTATAAACACACTTCAATAAAATATTTAGTTATATTAATTATTGTAGATAGATGGCTTGACTATGCTTTATATTTGAATAACTCAATAAGTTTAATTAAGTTAACAAAATATATGTTTGGGACAATTAAACTAAATCAACAAAATTATTTGTTTGAAACAATATATTTGCCCATACTCAAACGTAGATTTTAGTTGAATCAACTATAATTTGGTTGAGTCAACTTGATGAGTCTTTCAATGTATAAAATGTTAACATTTTTGTTTGTACATGCATTTTTAAAAGGTCTCGTAAGCAATATATTCCATTCTAAGCATTATATAAAAAGGTGGTAATCAGATCTTCAGGTGGCAATCTTCATAATATCCATCTGCTCCAAGTAAAATATTATTTCCTACACGGCTGAACTGGCAAACAATAATAATTTTTATGTATCTTGCACAAAGTTTTTGAAGTAATTCGTATATCACTATCAACACGTAAAAATGAATTAACTGTAATCAGATCCATAGTCATATCAGATACAAGCACTACTTCAATTATATCACGTCAACTAGTGGCGACTGGTGGTGATGTAGGTAAATGGGAGGTCAACTGTACAATGTACCCGATATGTAACGGAAGTACACAAAGAAATCCAAGCTTTGCCCTTGATCTTCCATTTACATCACTATCGACACATACATACTATACATCAAAAATAAAAATACAAATAAACAATTTCATTGTAGCCAACACCGTTTTCCACTACAAGAACAGATGGATATACTATTAAATGATCAGACTCAAACTATTGTTAACAGCATATCTAACTTGCATTGTAATTTCGATAATTTATACGTTTGTTTATATGTATTTGTTTCAGTCAATATCGACGGAAGGAAGACTTTCTATATGATAAAAAAACAGATACGTATACGTATACACAACGTCTACGATTTGAATTCAATGAGGAAGGAAGTGCATTAAATCAAGATACCATCATCACAATGTTAAATGTTCCATTGCAGGTAATGGAAAAGCAAGAACAAAGATAGGCGATATTAAGTATTTTCTAAGATGAAGCTTCGTTTCCACCTTCCTTTTAACAATTGAATTTTTAAATTAATTGAAAATTATAAAATTCAACAGATTTCGTCAATCCTATTATTTAATAATTTGTGTAAAAATTGAGCGCCATGGTAATCATGACGAGATGACAATGAACGAAATTGATGCGACTCAAGAAGGGTATTGCAAGAAGCATGCCAAGGCGGATATTCGCCATTAACTCGAATGAACAAATAATATTAAAATTTATGATATTAAATATATTTGAGAAGCGTTACAATAAAAAAATATATTGAAACTGATATAAAAAATGAAAGTTATACAAAGTTCAAGATTATTGAATTGATAATATACCTCGTATACAGGGTTTTTGCAAAACAAAATAAAATAACGAAATCGACCTTAATGTTATAAATTAGAGTAACCAAAACTTGCGGACTCGCATAGGCGTCGGTATTACGGGTTAATATAAGAATACGAAAAATTCATAAATAAACTTACTTGCTAATTATTCAACAAATTAGAGGCATCAGGATGTTAACTACTGTAAACTTGCATCATTGCATATGTTTCCACAGTTACTTCTTTAAACCTTGTGCGTCGACAAGAAAAAATATTCTTATACATAGAAGACGATCTTTCCACATCTAAGGAAGTTACATTTGCATGTAGAAACTGTTTTTCAAAATCACTTAAAAGTTCACTATTGTTACACTTATTATAAACGGCCTCTAAAGTATTAAAATCGGGATTTTTCCTTAAAACATCTGCCAACTTTTGACTAGCGCATAATCCTGGCGTATCATTTAATGTGTGTAATTTATTTTTTACGCTCTCCACTATGTCTAATGATTCCTGCAATGACAATTCAGTACATTGTAGTTTTCTGATGGCATCTAGTAATACTGTATAATTGGTACATATTGTTGTTAAATCTTCTAAAAGTTGAGGAATTTGAAATTCTCTTTGACTTTCTCTAATTGCTTCATTCCGATTAAATCGCATTATAACTGATTGAATTTGTTGAAAATGGATCAAATAGTAAGATGCTGCTGTTAGACAAGTACCCCATCACGTTAAAATTGGTTCAGGAGGTTCTGGAATACCTGGACAACATTTACGAAATTCTTTTAAACGTTTAGGAGATTTACGAAACACTGCTTTAGTACTTACAATCATCCGATCAACGTTTCCGTAATGTTGTCGAACAACTTCACCAACTAAATGCAAAGCATGCAGCACGCAGGTTATATGTATTAAGTTAGGAAATATATGTTTTAAGGATCGCCCAACACTTAACATCGTTGCTGCACTATCTGTCACAATCATCACAACTTGATCTTGGGCAATTTTAAATTTTTTCAAAGCGTTCATTATCACTTTTTGAATATTTTCCGCGGTACATTATTGAACACGTTTGCAAGCTAACAAATATCGAGATGCTGTGTTCTCGCTAGATAAAACGCGAGCTATTACATTCACAATACTGTTTTTCTTTATATCGGTCATCTCATCCACGGTAATCCATATTTCTTTGGAACACAAATCACGTTTGCACACATTTTCTAACATCTCTTTCATTCGCGGCAAATGATTCTGTAATTGTGTTTGTGAGGGTAATGGGTACTTTGGAACGTATTGTGGCCAAAACGTTTTAAAAGCTGCTTTTCTCACCAACGACAACGGAAGATTACAAGAGGTAAACATAATTAATTAATGTATGGGGAATAGTGTATAAGGTATTTCAGTTCTTGCATTTCTCATATGCTTAATACCATTGACATGCCTCTGGCAATCAGTTCTGTCCAATGCAGCCAAACGAACATTGCATATTAAGCAAAAAAACTGCACTACCGTCATATTTTAAATGGGGAAAAAAGTGACACATACTTATGTACATTAGTAGCAAATCTATTACGAGGCATTGTTTTCTTAGGTATATAAATATTAGTTCTATATGAAACGATACACTAATTATGTACTTGGTATAATACTACAAACACACAAAAAACACCAGCTATATTTTCAAAAGCGACACGTAAGTACATAACCTTGACCGTTCGACTAATCTCTGCAACAGCTCAACCGGTACTAAAACGAAATCTCTCTCAGCGCGGTTTAACATGATTTATATTCAAGGTCGACACTACATGCCTGCTTCTCTAGCGGTTTAGTTTATTTATGAATTTTTCGTATTCTTATATTGATACCGACGCCTATGCGAGTCCGCAAGTTTAGGTTACTCTAGTTATAAATCTGCGTAAATGCAAGTTAAGTTTTAGATGTCTTTCCTATAATTGATAGAATCAGGACACTTATTAATGTACCACATTTCTAAGAAGCAACGTTTAAAATAGTTTTGTTCATCAAGGTTAGGGCTTTCGTTTTACGCGCGCTTCACTTCACTTGTGACGTCAACCGAAATAAGACGGAAATGCAACTGAAAGAGAAACACAACTAAACGAAAGTTACGCTTCACTTCAGAGCAGATGGCAGATGTAAAATATGTAAATTCTACGTAGCTTCTATATTTTTCTAGTACGAGGGTGTATTAAATATAAACAGGACTGATTTTCTTAAAAATTCTGAAGGGCTTCTAGATCTAGAAGGGGTTGATGCGCAGGTAGCCTATACCGTTAGGGAGAGGGGAGAACCGACCGCAACTCTCTCGGGTCCCTTTGGTATCAAAAGAAACCATGAGCGAGAAAGACGTGCATGTCTCCGTGGAGCAGCGGATTATCATCAAGTTTTTGGCCAAGGAGGGGGTGAACCCAACCGAAATTTTGTGGCGATTACAGACATAGTTCGGGGACAACACCCTGTCAAGAACCCGTGTGTCTGCATGGCACAAAAAAAATTTCTGGAAGGCGTGAAAAGGTCGAGAAACGAGAGCCATGATCGCCACCCAAAGGCAAGTGTGACCGTTTCACATTGATTTTCACACGATCGACGCACAATTAATGCGCAATATTATTGTGAAGTACTAGATGCCGCGAAATTGTCATTTCGAAGGAAAAGGAAGAAGCAATCGGCCAGAAGTGTAATTCTTCTACATGACAACGCCAGGCCTCATGTGGCTAACGCCACGATGCAAAAGGTGGATGCATTAGAATGAGAAACGCTGGAACATCCACCCTATAGTCCAGACCTGTCACCTTGTGACTTCCATCTTTTTGGACCCTCAAAGAAGCGCTTGGAGGCCAGCGTTTCGACGACAACGAAGCGGTGGAAGCGTTTGTGTTCCAATGGCTGCATGAACGTCCGAAGAGTTTTTACGATGATGGAATAAGAAAGCTCCCAATCCGACGGGAAAAATGTATTTCTAGGGCGGGAGAGTATATAGAAAAGTAATATATAAGTAAGCTTAGTTAAGTAAAGTTAGAATTTTTTAAAAAACGAGTCCCGTTTATATTTGATACACCCTCGTACATTTCCAAATATTAATCAATATGTCTGTAAAGAGTAATTCATATTTGAAGAAAAATAAATGAACGCAAAATGTGAAATATTTTTTTGCCACAGGGCATATTTCTCCAAGTAGAAGGAACCAGTCGAGTAACATCCATAAAAACTTCTGGAGCACAAATGTTTGAAGAAAATGGATACTTTCTCAACATACCTGCAAAAACAATCTTTTTGAAGGATACACACTTCGCATAGACGCGAATTTGAACGCAATTCTAAAATTTTACTGTAGGCAAATTAAAGACATGTTGGGAGATTCAAAAACCGACGACATTTGATAGTGAAAAAATACAATTCTCATTTTTTGCACATGTAAGTGTAATTCACTGTTAACCGCTTAATTTCTAGATTTTGAGAATTTCCTTTTCTTTGCAATGTTACAAAATAATGAAATAAGTTTAGCAAAAAACGCTTCGACAAGTCCATTTTTATTTTTCAAAGATCTTTGCTTATGATTTTGTTAAATTTTGCCATCACTATTTTTGGGTTTGTTAACATCATTATCGCTTTTTTAAAGTAGCAATCTCAGCTTCTTTACCAAAATTTAATATAACTTATTTCTTTTTGGTGTACGTTGACACTCCCAAGTCGGATTTGTTATAATTTTTAAATTATTTATAATTTCCACCAAAAACTTTTTCTTCTTGTGATGGTATTTAAAATGCAAATCTTACAAGCATATAATTCTGACCCTCCTCTGTTCTTAGAAAAAACATATATTACTGCGAAAAACATTAAATAATGTCTAAATGTCATGTAGCAAACGTTTCTTGTGGGATTTGGCATAAAGCAAAAAGGAAGTTACATCGGATTTTGGCGAAAAGAATAGGAGTTACTATTCACGAAAATTGGCGATAATGACACAGTTGACGATAGAATTGAACGAAACTTATTCAATATCGTGGAACAATCAGTATTCACACATTGTATGTCACTTATAATTAGACTTGGTATCTTTTAAATTTCGCTTATGATTTAAGTTGGCACTTCCGGCAATAAAGGACATATTCGTCCGTTTACGTTAAGAAATTGACTAATATGTCCTTTATTGCCAGAACTACCAACTAAATCATCCGCGAAATTTAAAAATGACAATTCCACTTATAATAAGCATAATAAAAATTAGGTTATCATACCTTTTCCAGAAGGATAATAATAACGACGGATTATATAAAATATCAGGCGGAAATAATGACATCAATAGCCTTGGGGAAATACTCTTATGGGAAGGAAAAGAAATATTAGATGTTTGGAACGGTAACGAATCGACATGCAATCACATTCACGGCAGAGACTCGTCGATATATCCTCCTTTCAATAACGAAAGCAGCGTTTTCGATATATTCAATGCAGATATATGCCGAATAGTGCATCTAACAGCAAATGGCACTTCCGAATACGGAAGATATAGAGGGAATCGTTTTAAGAATGAGTATAAATGAAATGAGCAATGACGGTGATAAAGAATGTTATTGTATTAAGCAAACACTAGATCTGAATGGGAAACCTGAATGTTTACCCATAGGATTTGCAGACATGCATTCATGTATTGGTAAGTAAATACAATAATAATAAATAAATACATTTTTCATTGCATTGCGAAACTAGAATTAGAACCTACAGCTAATTCTAAGTTTTTATTTTATTTTCATTCTCTAATTTTCGCGATTGGCGGTATTGCTATGCCTTTGACATTATTCCTGTCTTTTGATCACTATTCAAAATCACCCATGGTATGGCAATCTGTTGCGGAATAATGCTCCTTTATTATATTATTGATATGGATCTATATGTACTACCATAATAACGGATTATTTAGTTTCACATAAACACATTAAAAAAACATGAAAAATCATTGAAATTTTTGTTTTTTTAATTTACTTCATTACAATTATTTGTGAAGGACAATATGGCAATGCCGCCGCAGCTCAAGTGGGATACTGTCGACATTTTCACCTTGCGACATAAATCAAGTTTCATCTGGCTATTTCACACTCTACCGCCTGCTTTTAGCTTTAGAATAGTGTTTGGTTTACTATTGCTGCGTCATGCAGATACCCCGAAAGAAAATAATCCATGATACTAAATCATATGAGCGCGGAGATCGATCCATATCGTCGTTGCGTAACAGATCGCATCCGGGAAATTTGCCGCGCAGTAACGCAATCGTATGTCTTACTGTGTAAGCAGGCAGCATCATCTGCTGAAATCAGATCTTCCAACTGCTCTCACAAAAAGCCTTTTATCATGTGCCGTGTGTTACGTTTGATCGTAATAACGTTTTCCACATGATCTTCGAAAAAAATAGACTAATTATCTTCCAGACCAGAAGCCACCGCCACACACTCAATTTCTAAGGGTGCATTTCCACCCGAACAGTCTCGCTTAGATTTTCGAATTCCCAAATGTGACAACTAGGTTTATTTACAAAGCTACCAACAACGGCGGTGTTTGGTATGGCAACGACTAATGACACCTATTTCTGTTTAAAAAAATTAAATGTGCAAACCATAGAATGAGATTAACATGTTCTTTATATGAATAATATTTTTTAATTACGAGGTCATGCATAAAATTATCTGGGTTTGTACCCACTTTTCTATACTATTAAACAAATATTCTGTAAAGGTTGAACTGTCTGTTTGGTGTTCTTAGAGAATCTCCACAAACCACCAAAAGTCTTATTAACTACGGCTACTTTAACAAAGCGCTCTCATAGTATAAGTTGATATTTCTCTTGATATTGGGTACAGCATCATAAAATCACCCGCTAATTTTGTATTAATTTCTAATAAAACATTTCTAAAATCTGTTGGTGCTAGAATATATGGGTTCAAGCGATTAATTTTAACTTTCGTCTAATGCTAGAGTTAGTCGCGTTAGTGATTCCCTAAGATACGATATTTGACTCTCTATAATCCGAAGTGTAGCTTCTAATTCTTCAGTTACAATTAATTCCCGGTGTCTTTGAAAACATGACGCAAAAGTTTGTGTGGACTTGGGCTTCAATTCTACTATTGTCATCTTTTCCCTGTCCGACCATTGTGCTATTTCGCCTACTTTAATCTTTAACATTATTACGTCCTTCAAAAAACCATAACTGAACTTAATAGACTCGATATAGAGCTACTGTCTACTTGTGGTTCTGGAGGGTTTGGAGTCTGAGGAGTAACGGTTTGAGATCTTGTCTCCGGCATTGTTTTGTAAAGCTAGCTTAAATATATACAAATATAAAGTACTTAAGTTGCCTTAGCCTACCCTAAACAATATCAATAGAGGAACTAATTTTACTTGTGTCAGAATTATATTAACATCGGTTATTCTCTCCCTTAACTCCCAAATGGAAAACAGAAGGTTTTCCGTTCTTATATAAAAAACACCATGTATATATACGTATTATAAATCGTAAGCAAAGAATTTGCAGATGCTTGCAACTAATTATATTAATGTAACTGACCTACAAATATTTGTTACTCACCGGGTTATAGAATTGCTTACAATGTTGTGGAACCTGACACCAATGTTAACGTCGTATGCCCCTGATATTAATGTCACTCGTCGCCTCGTATCTTTGACGTTACAACTGAGCTACCAATGTCAACTTTAAGCGGACCTTTCTACTGCTTATACCTAAATTCACAGGTAACCCCCTGATATGGTTGATCGAGCGGTACATTAAACTTAGTGGGATCTTTTGCGTTATAATAAAATCATTTGCTCTATTGATATACGAGGTGTGGGAATTAAATAACAGGACTGGTGCTACAAAACATTTTATTGATCACCAATTACATTACAAAGTTTATCCCCTTCAATGTGCTCTCCTTACCGATCACTACAACGCTCCATACGAATTTTCCACTGTCGAAAGTAGTGCTGGCAGTCCGTTTCTGTCAGCTTGTTGAGAACTTCCGTCGCTTTCGCTTTCACCCCTTCCACACTGTGAAATCTTGTCCCCTTAAGCTCGGATTTTACCTTAGGAAATAAAAAAAAGTCACACGGGGCCAGGTCGGGCGAGTTGGGTGGGTGGTCCAACACGGTGATACCGGATTTCGCAAAGAACGCCTTCACAGACAAGGCGGAATGGACTGGCGCATTGTCTTGGTAGAGCATCCAGGATTTGCTCTTCCACAAATCGGGTCTTCGTCTTCTCACTCGTTCACGAAGGGTAGTTAGAACCTTGTGTTTCACAAGAAACTTGAGGTTAACTCGTTGCTCGATCTGAACACGCTGCATTTTTCCGACGCGATGCTAGCGTAAGGACTTGAAGGGACGATTGCTACAGCGAGATTTGCTACAGCGAGATTGAGCGACGTACAACCGTGCCCATCGAGCTCAAGGTAGGGGAAGCATCTACAAGCACAGACATGTTCAAGCCCGCCGTGGCGTGCTCGCTGTTTGCCGATAGTAGCACCAGTCCGGTTATTTAATTGCCACACCTCGTATTTATTTTAATACCTAATATTAACTTTACTACATCTGGAACTTAAACTTACTGTACATGATGTCTCTACCGGAGTGAGCTGTTGATTCTCCTCGAGCTAATCGTCGACTACTTTTTCTTTTTCAAAATCGGAATCCTTCTTTGGAATAGTATTCTACAAAAATGGTCAAGTCAGTTCATATTGTTTTGTAATTGTTTTTGTATTGCGAAGAGTTATCGCGGAAAATACTTATACTTAACGACCCCAAAATACAATTTCTTAAACTGACACAACTTCCTTGCGAACTGTCGCAACACTGAAGTACATTTGTGAAGTTACTAAATACTTAAATAGGAATTAGGATTGCGATATGAATTGACCTGTAACACTAAGCAAAACATGAGTAGCTACAAAACTATTTCTTTTTATAATTCAGATGCACCAACACTTACATCATATCCACATATGCTTTGGGCAGATGACGCTTATTCTAACACTGTGAATGGCCTCGAACCAGATCCAGAAAGACATCAAAGTTTTGTGGTTATTGAACCTGTAGGTATTCTATTTCTTCCGTAAGTGCTTAATAAATGCTGACAATTTTCTATTATTCTCCATCAAATGAGGTAAATTTTATATAACTAAACCTTATAATTTGTTCTAGAATACTGGCACTCCACTGCAAGGCGCAAAAAGAATACAGTTTAATATGATCATTCGACCAATAGATGGTATCGATGTAACTCAAAATTTACCTCACGCTGTCTTTCCAATACTGTGGGTAGAAGAGGTACATGCTTGCCTTTTCTATTTCTTTGCACGCAATAAGTTTTCAATTATTTAATGCAATGAGAAAAATACTAATGGCGGTCAATAGGTTTTCCCCAAGAACAATATCTAACATTATTAGCCCACCGTACACCGCGAATATTATCCCGTTTTGGATGCCCCTCTTCAATTCATGTTAAGTTTCTAACGCATTCCTTGCCTCAGTTTTTCAGATAATGTAAACAAGATTGTTGCTAAATGCCGGTATAAATACGGATATCAACGTTTTACATGCTGGAGTGATATTTCAAATTTTGTACGATCAATTGTAGATGATTTACTTTCGGAAAAATATGCAGGATGTTCCATTTCGATGGCAATCTCATAGAATCTGGTCCTTAAAAAGTTTCAATCTACTCCTGAAACGCCTGAAAAGAAATATTGAACAATATTTGAATCACCAAGTATGTACACAAACATCAGGCAAGCTTTTTTTCATATGCAGTGAAAACTGAACACTCTCTACATTTTAACATAATTTAATTTTGCAGAACATATGTGTGTAACAACTTTTTAAAAAGTATCAATCCATCTTTTACTCACTATTGCCTTTCCTTTGGTAAATTAAAAATGGGTGCTCCCTATATTTTAGCTCTAGCTTGTGATGCCATCACTATAGCTACAAACTAATGCAGTGCAGAAATGTAATTTTGTGCGAAGAAATTTAAATTCTACCTATATATAGATAATCTTAAGGTTGTTTCACACGACGCATAATTATATATAATTATGCTGTTTGTCAAGAGATTATACAGTGCATTTCATTTAATGCTGAGGATAAGGGGTTAGAAAACCCAATTGACACTATTGGTATTACAAGGCGCTAATAATCCCTAAAACTAAAATTATAAACTTCTGTGGCGTAACATACTTACAATTGGCAATTTGTTTAAAGTGTATAAAAGTTAAACGTTTACTGCGAATTTTTATAGGACTCAAAGAAGTAATTAAAGTAATAATTCGACACGTTCCTTTTTGGGTTAAATTTTATTTTTGTCATAAATTAAAATAAGAAACAGTATTAATAAACATAAAGCAGTTTTAAAATAAAACACTAAAGCTGGTGTTGAAAATGTCCACATTGATTCGTTAAACACAAGTTCATTCTTTTCATGCTGTCAAACACACGTTGTAATCCTTCACACCTTTGGGCTGTTATAGTTTCGTAAAAAAATATTGGGCCAATTATTCTTCTCCTAGATATTGCTATCCAAACCTCGACTTTTAGAGGATGTAAATCAGTTTCGATAAAATTATGAGGATTCCACCTATCCCATGTACGATAGTTCTGGCTATTAACATATCCTGACATATGAAACCAAGCTTCATCCGTAAAAAATATCAAGTCTAAGATATTATCATCGTTTAAGTAATTATCGAACCACTGGCAGTATCTTATTTGTTGTTCAAAATTTAGGGGATGCAGCTGCTGAACAACGGATACTTTATATGGAGTTATATGAAGATGTTTTTTTAAAGCTTTGTGACAAATTCCAACTGATAAACCTACAAAATGCAAAAGAGCAATTGTAATTTATAAATAAAATACTAATCACAATTATCACACCTGTTTGTGCTGACAGTTTAGCTACTGATTTATGTGAACTAACATTCATATGATGTTCAATGTCTTCCACAAGAAGTGTCGGTCTTCCACTGGCTTTTCCTTTGCAGATGCAATGCTTATCCTCAAAACGTTTAACAACCCTGCCTTTATGATTTGTATGGACTATTTGCGTTCGGAAATGCTTCATTAAATTGTTCGATACATGACTGTAAAGAGTATAATTTCGTTTTATAACCTAAAATTTTATTAGAATGCATCTACTCTTACCACAGAGACTTTGATTATTTGGAGATTAGCTCTGAAAAGAACTGAAAATTGATCATATTGATTTGAAAAATGGAAGAAAACAAAGTTTGAAAATATTCGAATAAAATATCTGTATCTAACGACGCCAATGGTAAGGAACATACTAATTCGGTAAAGAGTATGACCAGATGCCATTAGCATTTCGGTTCCCACTGCGAAAGTGTGCCATCAAAATGAAGGCGTCTTGCTCCGGTGTAAAAACCATCGCCGATGCAAATTATCTGAAATAATTTCGTCTCATAACCTAAAATTTTATTAGAATGCATCTATTCCTACCACACAGACTTTGATTATTTGGAGATTAGCTCTGAAAAGAACTGAAAATTGATCATATCGATTTGAAAAATGGAAGAAAACAAAGTTTGAAAATATTCGAATAAAATATCTGTACCTAACGACGCCAATGGTAAGGAACATCATGAGGAACATACTAATTCGGTAACTTCTAGTTACTTTCTCTAAAATAAAATTTGGTGTGTAACTTAAGAACAATAAAATACTAACTAGGACGCCATATTATCTTCAGTGTTATTCGAAGACCCGGTACTAATTCTGTATCATGCAGATATCGTGTGTATGACTGTATGCACGATGCATAATTTTTATGCGCATACGTTGTGTAAAACAGTTTTAAATGCAAGTATGTAAGTAAAGTGATGCTCAGTTCAATTTGTTTCCATTGAGAAATGAAAATCGTACTTATTTCGTTGTTAAAGAAACATAACATTATATTCAGGTATAGATTCCACAGCGCACGATAACAGTTTGGCTTTTTGAATAAAATAGCCTATATATTATGACGTTTTCGGATGTCCCTCCACAATTCATGTCAACTTTCATCAATATTCCCTCTACCTATTTAGCTTTGTTTTTGAAATAATTTATATAATTTGAGTTTTTGCAAGATGCCGATAGAACGGTGTCAAATTTTCTTCGATTGAGTATTTGTTGGAGTTTACGGCAATATGTACATCGATTTTTTTTATATCAACTAGAGTCTATAGGATGGCCATTGAAATCGTTACCATGCTATTTTAATCCTTTTAATGCAACATCCTGTATATGTTTCCAGAATCTGATAGAGAAGCTGTTCTAGAATTTTTTTATGAACTATACCTAAAATATATCGTTCTTTCGTAAATTATACATGAAGCAATGCAAATAAGCTTTTTGTTAAAATGAATAGAGTGCTGCGACGAAATACTGTAAACATTTGTTTTTCTAAATATATTCATTAAAAATAATCTGTAAAATTTAATGTATACATACTTCAACATCTATTCGAAGTGAATACAAACTGTAATGCGATTCTTTGCATTTTGTTGAACATTTACTAACGTTTGGGGACAAATGACTTTTGTAATGTCTACATTACGCATTGCCTTAAGAAATTCATCCAAAAAGTTTTTTCATAAACATTTCTATTTAGATAAATTGCGAAATTTTTTAAACAGCTTTCAATACTTTGCTATTATATATCACCGGAAGAAGTGTGCGGTCCTTTAAATAATATTCGTTTTATGTTGAACTCTAATCAACATTTGTCTGTTTATTTCTCCTATTTATTTGTTAACTTACATTGTATACAGGAAAATGATGGTATTTTATCGCAGCACTCTATGCTTTTAAACGTAAAACTTACTTGCATAGCTTCACATTTAATTTTCTATTGCTAAAGAAAGGCTCATTTTAGGCAAAGGGAAATGTTTATAAAAAAAATTCTAGAAGAGCTTCTTTATCAGATCCTGGAGGGTATTCCGTTTAAAAAAATTGAAATAACATGAGTCACATTTGGCAACGATATACCGCGTTCATAAGTTCCGTAGGAAACTGAATCGCTAAAATATATGGACAGTATTACGTTTGCCCGCTATGAAAGTAGGGAGCGCGCGAAGTGAATCAAGGACGCTCCAGCACAAGCGACAACACTATTCAATATATGCATGGGACTCGCGACTATAAATGAATCCTTACGTACCCTAGTATATACCATTTTGTAGAATCCAGTCGATAAAAAAAATTCTTTGATGTACTACCGAAACCTTCAAGAAATACTCAATTGAATAAAATGATTAACTAATGAATTTGGACAAAGTTCAACTACGATTAATAAAACTAATACCGGGAACAAAGAACTAAAATATGAAAAATGCAGAATATAATAACAATAAGTAACAAGAATAACTGACATTTTTAGAATTGATATTTGACAGTTTGGCCATTGTTATGATTACGCTGCCTAGCAGCGAGCTCGTTGGGTGAACCTAGCGTCACAGGAGACAATGTTGCATTTTTTCTTAGCAACTTTGCAAACAAAAACAGATTACACAGGGGGGGGGGGGATTTTAGGACCTCACTAATAGATAATCAATGAATACAGTTAACTTTACTTTTAGGAATTGAACTTGCCTGAAGAACAAGTAAAACAACTTAAGAACGATTACTTTGCAAAAGTGAATATGATAACTGTCATTTCTTATTCCTTAATTGGTGTTGGAGCCGGATTAACAATCATCTGTTTAGGATACTTTTCATTTAAATTATTTTGATGCTTATTTCTACAAAAGTTATTATTAATACAATTTGTATAATTTATTTTAAATAAATGATTAACTGTACACGCATATGTAAATACATATTTTACAAAATAAAAGGACAAGTGTAATAATCGGTGTTTTTAAACGTTTTGATAACAATCCCTTTATCGTTAAATATGAACATACTATGAAGTGGTACAAACAAAACAACATAACACTATTTTAATATGAAAGCCCTTATAAAATCCACATCTCAATGTACCTACACAGATTTTAATTGTTGTTAATGAATTATTCCATTGCTGATCCTTTGACTTTTATTTTATTGCGCCTATTTAATTCAGAAAGCACTTCATTATCGTTTCATTGTTCTTTTGGCTTTTATCTACGTTTGTATTCACATACGAGGTAAGCGCCATAAATTTACGACCTAACAGGCGTATACAGGTTCTAGCGTGTTCAAATTCCATTGCGTCATAGTTGCACATGTGCAAGGCCTACACTATACGCATAAGGAAAGAAAATCTCCAGCTATACGAAAAAGCGTACATCGGTAAACGCGAATGGTTGATTCACCACAAACGGAGGGGTTAGCGGCAGTCGACGGCGCACGGTTACCGATGTGGTTAGTTACGAGGTAGACTACATTATGTGCGGACGATCTTAATAAGAATTTCTAGAGTATTTATTTTTCTTTTCTTTTATTTCATCAGAATCTGTTTTTATTTTCGTCTTTAGAATCTCTTATTAATTTCGTCTAAGCCCCGTAGCAACAACAAAATAAATATGCGAAACTCATTTCCAGGCTACCATGACTTCAAATTATTACGTGTGTTCTTGCACACAGCAGGTTACATTCCAACGTTGTTAAAAGCGTACTAACGTACTAACACGCGACCCGCATCGAATCGGTCAGATTCCACTCTATCCCCTCTTCGCTCTTTCGCCGTACATATATAGATATAGCTAATTTCACATTTTCTCAATGTATATATATTACGGCTCGAAAAGTACTAGTCTTTAGTACTCAGCCAGACAACGTGAAGAGTGCATGAAAATGTCTCAGGTAACGAAAATTGAGTACCGCGCGGTTATTAAATTTGTAACAAAAGAAGAGTATACGCCTAATCCCATTAAACAACGTTTAGACGGCGTTTGTGGTAATTTATCTCCTTCATATTCCACTGTAAAAAAGTGAGCAAAATGTTTCTGTTTAGGGCAAGAATCTTTTGAAGATGATGAGCGCTCCGGCTGGCCAATTGAGCGCCTCAAAACATGTCAATTATTGAAGAAATGGTATTAGCAGATCGCTGTTTGAAAGTGGAGGAATTAGCAGTGACGTTTAACATTTCTGAAACAAATATTCACTGAATTCTCCATAACCATTTGGATACGAATAAGACTAGTGCAAGATGGTACCGCATCTTTCTGTTCTCCAACGTAAACGTTGGGTCGAATGTGCGCGCTCGTTTTTGAACATGTGTGGGGACGACCCGAAACCAATTTTGGAGTCCATTGTCACAGGAGATGAAACAATGGTTCTGTATTATGATCCTCTATCCAAAAAGGAATCGATGGAATGGCGGCGACCCGATGAATCTCGTTCCACAAAGACATTTTGAGGGGAGATTATATTGAAAAATAGAAATTGTTATATTTTACCAAGTTTATTTTTTCTATATCAGGCCAAGAATTTATGGCGCCTACCTCATCCTACTTATATCAGTATTGGTCTATAAATTGACTTCAAAGCAATTCGTTTTATTTCCTAATTTGAAATGCAGCGTTTTTGTTTCCATTTCAATAAGGTTTCGTCAAAATCTCAAAGTTTCGCAGTTGTCCTAAAAGTACGTAAAACAGCAGTTTTTCAAAATATCAAAGTAAGTATTCACCAGGAAACTATTAAATGCATGTCTGTATATAGTAGCTCAAAGTTTTATTGTGCATCAGAATCAAAATGAAGCATCCCTGCTGCAAAATTTAAACTGTATCTACTAAGATTACTCCATTCCTTGAATGAACATGATTACGACCGTAAAGTATGCGCTTTTGCAGAGTGATATGAAATTGAAAAGCAGTTGCAATAAATGAAGCAACCTTTAAAGAAAATGCGCGAGTAATGTTGCAGTTAAGGTAGGTGCAAGAATGCGAATGCGTAAATAGGTTAAGATTGTTACCGCACCGAATTGTTGCTTTACCACCAGCTTCTGTATTTCTAACTTGGATTTGTTTGTAACCTAATTACTATCCCCCGGGATTATTGTTGACTGGAGATAGATTTAGAATAAAACGCCAGGGACAAGGAGAGTGGGGGCTATATACCGCTAAAGAAATGAAAATGGATCAGAAACAGGTCGCTCTGACCTAAGTTCTCGAACCACATTGATAAAATTGAAGGAGTGCATGAACATACAATAATTACTCCCGAATATGACTTTATCGTGAAGATCCCAAAACGGCTACACAAAACATTCTTTTGGATGACAGCAAAGAGAAAGTTGCGTCGAGAGTTCTGAATATCTGAAAGTATATTCACATTCTACCTTCATGATTTTTTATGAAGAAATAAATTTAGTAAAGAGGATTATAACGTTTTCGGTGCTATGTTGCTGAAAAAAAAGAAGCAAAGCAAGCTTGGCTTTGTAATTCAGCATATGCAAACCATACGCGAAACGTTAGTTTGCAATTTACTTTTCTGATTGAGACTTTTCTATTACATCTAACATAAACACTGCTAATTACGATGCATTTCCAACATTTTAACTGGCATTTTTAAACGATTCTAATTTGAGTTTTAATATTCAATATTAACCTTTTGTTTAGCGTCAACTTGTATATTTGAACTATGTGTTAAAAGAAGATTTATTATGTCATCGCCGTTCAATAGATCGATATTAGTATTCCAACAGAAAAATATTGAAACTGTGCGTCACCGGGAATTAAAACATGATGTCCTGGATTTTCTCCGGTTTAGTATGTATCCCCCAGGCTTAGCTAATCGCAGAAAATGATAAAGCAGTTAAATTCATTAAATCATTATAACAAATGTAGTGAAAATGTGTAAGTGCATTGTAGTGTCTATATTGTTCGCCTTGTTAGGCATTGCGGTATTAGTTATAGGCCTTATATTGGGGTTCGCTGTTTTTGATGTTTTAATCGACGATGAAATTAGAAAGGTAAAATTGCAAATTTTTAAATTACGTCCTTGATGCTTCTGCTTGATTCTTTCACCGGGAGTGTTTAGTCACACTTTAGAATGAATGTTGTCAGAATAAAAATAGGTAAACAAAGTGTTTCTAAATATTCAAATTAGGAAGCTGTATAATTGCATTCGCGTACCTCTCATAACAATTAACCCATATAGTAAACCAACGCTCTGTATTAAAAAAGATGAGGAGGTGCAGACAATTATTTAATTTAAATAATTTAGAAGCGGCTGTTTACATCATAGAAAAAGAGTAATGGGAAGCCCAGGAAGCTCTAGTCAGTTAGGCTAGTTTTTGTTCATTGCTTTTCATTTAAACTAATTGAAAATATTCACGTCACCAACTTTATACATATATCACTTACATACTCACATTGTTGAGGGGGGTTAAGTAAAAGCAGGAGAAACCATTAACAATGTTTTTAATACTACGTGTCATAAACAACTCTCGATGTTAGGAAACGCAGTATTTGCAGTGTCTAGATACATTTTATACAAATATGGATATTTGCGTAGTTGTATCGGATGTGCAATTCGTCAGCAATTATGTATTTGTAAATGTAGGTGTTGAGATTACGGTGAATTTAAACGTGAAAAAAGTAGTTGATGTAATAAACTGATTATCAATCTTACCTCTTCTCAGAGGACACATGAACTAATTGGTATGGAAGTGAGGTGGAGCTAGGTTTTAGTTAATCTAAACATTAAAAAGAAATTGTCGAATACCTACAATCGCAAAGCAACTCCAAGACTAAGAGGATGCTGAGCGTTTTTGTTATTTTAAATGAAACACCCTGTATACTATTACGTTTTTGGTTTCCCTATCAATAAATAAACCAATGTAATGTGGGTTTCATATACCTGTTAATAACAGATTTCGAGATATTTATAATTTTTTTCTCAATCGCCTAAATTTAGACACATCTACTTCCTTTCAAAAATCCGAAATACAAATAGATTCTAGCGTAAATTTTTACGAGATTCACATCCATATATGTATGTATGTATGTATGTATGTACATACATACATACCTCGGTTTCATGGTATCGGGATCCCTTCAAAATATACAGTGTTCAGTATTGAGCACCAAGCTTCGCTTAATTCAAACACCAAAAAGGTAATTTCTTTGAATAGCACTATATACTTTGTTTGTATCCACCAAATGGAAAATGTATAATAATAGTAATAGCATTTATTGACAAATGTTACAATACAATACAATTACAAACACTAATTTTATGAAAAACATCGTTGAAAAAATGACTAAATCGCCTGAGTCTGAGGTACCAAAAGGCGTTCTTCCTTTAACCTGTTATAAAATTAATTTAAAATTATAAAAACGCGAATTAATACATGGTTTTTGAATGCTTCAATAGATTCTTGCTGTACACGCATTTTTTGTTTGAAATTAGGGAATAAAGGAAAGTCGTTAAGCGATAAATCAGATGAAACATTAATTAAATGTTAATATACACGCATATACCGTGCATTTTTTTTTATCACTGAACATATGGGCGTTTAGCATGGCGAGTAGTTGTTGGGATTATTACAGAAAATAAAACACAAATACGTAAAATTTGACATTTAGTTTTTTCTCCTTAGGAATTTCACAATCAGCTTGCAAACTGTATGGAAAGGTAGGCACTTCGAACACTTGTTGAGACATTAAATTCTACTCATTCTATTTTGTACTTCCATTTACGAATCCCTTTGCGAGACAGGATTAGATCAAATATTAAGTGTAAAATTTGACGTATGAATTAAATGTTGACGTATTTGTGTTTTATTTTCTGTAATAATTCCAGTAGCTACTCGCCTTGCTAAACGCCCCTATGTTCAATTAAAAAAAAAACGCATCAACGCATGGAAGGTAAAGGTATATGTTCAGTGATAACAAAAATGCACGGTGTATATATACATATATATATATATATTAATTATTATATTTAGAAATTTGAAAGTACACGAATACGCCCATGTGCAAGTACTGCCCGGAGCAATTAAATCTCCTTCAGCTTATCACACTCCTAATTGAGAGGTTTACATAAACGTATTTACCTGCCCATTAAACAAATTAAAATAAAATGAAACGGACTATACAAGGAATATTGATAAAGGTTGACATGAATTGAAGAGAGGCATCTAAATTCGTAACAATATACACTACCGTTCATGGAAGTTCGGGTAAGCCAAAAAATGTACGGAAGTCACAGAAAATAAGAGAAATATTAAATGGCCATGTATTTAATACTTATTTACATGATTTTACATATTTTCAAACACAAATTTATTGAAAAGAAAAAGTTAATGTAGTACAAATAATTTAAATCGAAAAATCCACCTTTTGCCTTTAGGACTGCTGCCACTATTCTCGGCATCCGATTCACTAATTTTGCTAATGTTTCATTGGGCAAGCTTGTCCATACCTCCTGGAGAATGGTCCACAAATGTTCCTTCGATTTTGGACACTTTTTCCTAACACATCGGTCTAATTCTTCCCATAACAACTCTATCGGGTTCAGATCGGGGGACTGTGGCGGCCATTCCATAATTTTTAGGGTTATTTCATTTTCTTCTTGCTGCAGGTAATCTGTGCACAATTTAGATTTATGTTTGGGGTCATTGTCCTGCATAAATTCAAATCCACGACCAATTAGTCGGACTCCTGACGGTATGGCATTTTCCTCCAGGATTTTCCGATATTCTTCTTTTTTCATTATGCCCTCAATTTTAAGCAAGTCCCCTGTTCCGATTAAGGAAAAACAACCCCAAACCATTACAGATCCGCCTCCGTGCTTCATTGTAGGAACTATACACACCCGTAACATTCTTTCCCCTCTTGATCTGCGTACGAAAACTCTCCGTCTATTTCCAAAAACCTCAAACTTGGATTCGTCAGTCTACAAAACGTTTTTAAAATCGTGCACTGTCCAATCACTATGAGCTTGTGCCCATTTCAGTCGTTCCAGCCCATTTTCTCTTCGGAGTAACGGTTTTCGACAAGCCACTCGCCCATGCAACCCAGCCTCTTTCAGCCGACGTTTCACAGTACTCACAAAAACTTTGGAATCTCGCTCATTATTGAATACTGCTGCAATTTCTGATGCTATTAGCCTTCTATTGCGCTTACTAATTATTTTTATTCGTAAATCTTCCACAGGAGTCGTTTTTCTTGACGGTCCTGGCCGATTACGATCTTGCACGTCACCGGTTGTCTTAAATCGAACTATAGTATCATGTACTGTAGATTTTTTTATTGTTAATTTATCCACAATCCGTCTTTCTGCGTACCCTTCCTGATGCAAGGTAATAATAGCAGATCGTTTTGAAACATCTGGAGGCTTTCCACGGGGCATTTTAAGCAGTCAAACCGAAATTATTTTATTTTTCACTTGCACAACCACAGATACTTTCACAATAACAATCTCTTCAGAACTACTGCGTTTACAAATGTTATAATACTTTATAAAGGGTATACGAATATTTCCAGTGAATCAGCTAACCCTCCTAGTGATTATTATAAAGCTTTATTCTCACTGTAATTATTGGGTGTTTCCAACATAATTGTATATTTTATGATAACGGTCTTATAATAGACAAATACTACCTGGAAATTGGTAAAAGGCTTCCAGAAAAGGTTAGTTTTAATAATTCCTCACAGAAACGTATATTATATAATTTTAAAGTTTTTTCCTAAACAGTTAGAATAATTTGTCAGCTTGCCCGAACTTCCATGAACGGCACTGTACATGGTGTTCCATTTATAAAACCAAACTTGCATCGTGCGCAGCGGAAACTAAACACTCTGTATACTTGAATATAATTTTTATATTATGCAGAATTCATCTGCGGATATTATTATACTAGAAAGCTTCTTTCTAGATTGCTAAAGAAGAGAATTATCGTTCGTTCACGTACCAGGCGGACATCTGTATATAATAAAATTTCATTTAATTCAGACGTATTTATAATTTGTTATTTTAATATATTGAGATATCAGACAACATTTCTCTTTTATAATATTGTAAACATTTTTCTACCATATTTTTACTCATGTGTGTTGTTACGTATTTAACTCATTTGCACAATCTCAAGTTATTTCACTCAATTATTAATGAAAAAAAAACAACACAAAGTAACAATATAATTGGACTAGTATACTCAAAAGCTTTTCCCGAATTTTAAAAGATTTAGATAATCTTTTGAATCTGAACATCATCTTTCACAATAATTCGGATGATTCGGAATTAATTGTATTAATATTCTTGACCTTGCAATTTAGACATACTATTTTTATTAATCCTTGTATACCGTAGACATAAAAAGCATATTTTAATTGAATGTATTATCTAAACCCCGGTAAATTTAGATAAAAGACGTTAATATATGCGTTTAGATAAAAATAGATTTCTACTAAATAATTTCTTGCTGTGTTATGTATTCGAAATTAGTATAACGATTGCCATAACCAAAAGGTCATTTACGAAAGAAATTTAGAATTACACCTAAAATTGGTACTTTAATTATCATTAGCTTAAAATTGTTACTGAAAAGGCCTTAAGTAAATTTCAAAAGTGCAAAGTAGTATTACAAAAGTATACCAATTAGGGGCGGAGGGGGCATAGGGGACCGACGGGACACATAGATTCACTCGATTTATTTTGTTACAAGTAGCGCAACCTTTTGATTTATGTCAAAGGTAGCACGCTAGGCGTGCACTTCATATTGTGCTTCAGTTATAGCAATGTAGGTTAGTGTGAAGATCACTGTGGACAAAAAAGTGATTTTTAAGGTAGGTAATGTTAAATTTTATAACTAAAACAAGTGTGATTGTTGCGTAATTGTTTGTTTATCTTTCATCATACCCAATAAAAACATGAATACTTCGCTATAAAATAAGCTAGTTATCGTAAGTGTAAACAAACGTTGATTCGAGTAACGGGCATTTTAAAATTAATTATGGCGTAGGTAGTTCTGTGTGTCCTATAACAATTTTATTCATTTATAACTGCTTACATTTTTATTTTTAGATGGTACGTAACTACATAAAAAAAAGACCAGAAAATTCATGGACAGAGGAGGAAATGACAAGAGAAACGAAATCGTTTCGAAAAGCATCTAAACGTTTTGGAATACCTAAGTCTTGTATTTTGCGAAGAACGAAGAACGAATTAATGCGAAGAACTAGAAACGACCATTTTAAACAAATTTTTACCGAACAACAAGAGAGTGAATTAGTGGCGCACATTTTAGACTTTGAGAGACGATTTTATGGAAAAACACCTTTAGATGCTCGTCGGTTTGCATTTGAGTTAGCAGAACAAATGCAGGTAAATCATCCATTTAACAAAACGGCGAAATTGGCTGGGAATGACTGGTTGTCTGGAGTTAAAAAGAGAAATCCTCAACTTTCTATTAGAGTTTTCGAGCCTAGAAGTATAGCACAAGCGGCAGGATTTAATAAACCGGAAGTTCGGAAGTTTTTTGATGTTGTACGTTCAGTTTTAGAGGTTAATAATATCCGACCAAACCAGATTTACAACATTGAAACTGGGGTCAATTCAATACCAGTTCCCAGAAAAATATTAGCCGAAAAAGGAAAAAAAAAACAGGACGGGCGTACAGCCAGCACTGCAGTTTGTGAGATATCAGCTGCAGGATCGTACCTTCCACCATTTTTTCTTTTTCCCCGACAGCGAATGAACCCATTATTTATGAAAGGATGTTCACCAGGTGCAGTTGGTTATGCTAACGGTTCTGGATGGATGGATTCCGATCATTTTGTCAAATATTTAGACCACTTTATTAACCATGTGAAACCCGGCCCGATCAACAAAATATTAGTAGTTCTTGATAACCACAATAGTCATAGGACGCTAGCAGCAATAAATAAAGCAAGGGAAAACAATATTAAAATGGTTTCTTTTCCACCCTACACCAGTCATCGCCTACATCCACTTGACCGTACTGTGTTTGGGTCTTTGAAACACCAATATGCAAAAGAGTGTGATCTATGGCACACTAATAACCTCTCGTTTGTCATTGTATGATATAGTAGAAATTTTTTCAAGAGCAATTCTTCATATTGCCACTGTGGAGAAAGCCGTAAAAAGTTTCCAAACGACTGGTATTTATCCATTCAATGACGAAATATTTTCGAATGCCTGCTGAAGTCACATATGTTTCGGTGGAGGAAGAAATTGAAAACCTCCAACCTGAAACTGAACAGGTATTTAAAGAACCACAGCCTAGCTGTAGTAACACTTCGTTTAAGGATGTTATCTTGAAAGTTTCTCCAACGCCAAGATTAGATGCCCGTAAAAATAAAGACCGCAGTTCAAAGAAAGGAGTTAGTAGAGCTCAGTATTCTGAAGAACTGACAAGTTCCTCATTTAAAAACCAGCTTATTGCAAAAGAAACGGATAAGAAACAAAATACCAAAAGTGTGAGAAGGAAACTTACTGAAAATGACCAAGAAAAGCTCGTTATAAGAAAAAAAGATAGCTGTGAAAAAGAAAGTCGTGGAAATTTTAAGTAGTGAAGACACTAACACCGTAAGCATATATTGCGGGTATGGCCAGTCAAGAGGAGGGGAGGGATGGATTCAATGTCAGAATTGCAAAGGCTGGCCACATTATGCTTGCGCAGGGGTGTCGGAGAACGATGAAGAATTTATTTAATGTGTTCTTAAGAATTCTTTCAAAAATAAAACATTGGAAATATATTTTTGTTTTGTAACCTATAGGTATCTTAAAATACATTTTTTTGCAAACAATATAATACGTCTTTTTATCAAAACTCAATTTAAAAAATAACTATATATAGTCATGGTCCCCTGTGCCCCAGTAGTAAGGGGCACATAGGACCAGCGCAGAGCTTTAAAAAAACGGCTATAATCAGTGCATGTTACACTTTAAATTAAATTTACAGTTGGAAATCGTTAAAGTAATGTATATGTACTAGAAATAGTTGGGTTTACTATTTCTTAGTTATTTGTTTTAGAAAATATAGAAAAATCCTTAAGCGGTCCTCTGTGCCCGCTCGTCCCTACCTAATTTTAAGTAGTAAATTAGATCATTCATTCTTGAGGTAGTTCTTGACCTATCCCACTGCGACCCTCTCAGATCTATTGTGGTTCCTCTATCATTAGATCAATTACGCTAGCTTTGTCTTTCTCACCAGACCTAGCAGCCTTGTGAGTGATCCCTCTGCGTAGGTTTCGGCTTTTGGATATTGCGATCCCACTTCTAAGAGCCGTATTCCTGCCAGTGCTGTACAATCGCATAGCATGTGGACGGCAGTCTCTTCTTCCGCCTGGCAGAATATACACGCTGTTTCCTCTGTTCGGCCTAAGTTGATCATGTTTCTTGAGCATACAGTGTCCTGTTAGTAGGTCTGCTGTAAATTTAAGCCTGTCTCCAATCAAAAATTGCTTGGCCTGTCTCTAACCTGGGATATTCTTCCACCAGTCTTGAGATTTTTCATTTTTCCATTGTTTAGTAATTGCTTTAACTACCGTATATGCTATAGCTTAGCGTATACCCATTTGACCAGTCTGCTCGGGCTAATGCGTCTGCCTTAACATTTCCTCGATGACCTTCGTGTTCTGGCATCCAGACCAGGGTCACCTTAAATCGGCTGCCCAGCCTATTGAGAACATTCATGCATTCCCACACTAGTTTTGACTTCACCTGTGTGGAGTCTAGTGCTTTTATCACTACTTGACTGTCTGAATAGATAGCAATAGGTCGATAGTTACTTTCTTGCTTGTCTAGTTCTTCAGTACACCCCAGCACTGCTGCTATTTCGGCTTGAAATACTGTGGCGCTTTGAATTAGGCTCAGCGACTTAGTTATTTTTGGTCTAATCCTGCAAATTCCGGCTCCGACTCCAGTTTCCATCTTTGGACCGTTTGTGTACCAGATAGATTCGGCTTTGATAGGCTGTCCTTTTTTCTATTCTTCTCTATCTGGTATTATCGTTTTATAATTCTTATCGAAGCTGTATTTGGGACTCGTGGCGTCACTGGACCCGCTTGTTATCGGTCCCGCCTTAAGTTCCTTACCAGTTTCTGATGATCTACACCGTGTGATCTAATTATAGCTTAACCATTCATTAGCCTGTAGCTTGTTAGCCTGGTTTCTCCTTGAAGATGTATATGTAGTGGTTCCAGGTTGAGGATGGCCTCCAGAGCAGCTGTCGGCGTGCTTCTCATGGCTCCCGTGGCACACAGACATGCTAGTCTTTGTATGCCACTTAGCTAAGTGGCATTGCAGGTGGAGGCAATAATGCAGCTGCATTATTGCCTCCACCTGCAATGTCTTTGTCCACCATACCACCGCGCCATATGTTATCAATGGTCTGAAGACCCTCATATATAACCACAGCATCATTTTTGGGCTTAGTCCCCACGTTTTTCCACACAACCTTCTACATTTGCCTAAGGCAATAGTAGATTTGTTGATGGTTTTATTGATATGAGTGTTCCATGTAAGTTTTTGATCGAACCATACACTAAGTTATTTCGTTTCTTTGACCAATGGAATCTCCACTCCTCCTAGCATAATTGGCTTTCAGCCTTGAATTATGCATTTCTTTGTGAATACAATGATTTGTGATTTTTGGCCATTGACTGTAAGTCTTTCCTGTTTACACCAGTTATCTATTGTATTCAGGGCATTTTGCATTCTTTCTGATATTACCCCGGTAAAATTGCCTCGTACTACTATTGCTAGATCGTTAGCATATCCTAGGCAATAGAGGCCTTCTTTGGACAGCTTCGTTATTAGGTCGTCAATGAGGGACGCCCGTACAAGGAGTGAGAGTGCACCTCCTTGAGGTGCTTCCCCCCTGCCCTTACTTTGATATTAGTCTCCCCCAGAGACGCTACTATTATGTGTTCCTTCAGGGTAACCCTTATCCATTGACAGAGTCCTGAGGGGACTCCCATTTCCTTTATTACCTTTACTAGGGAATTCGTGGTGGCGTTGTTAAACGCCCCTTCGATATCCAGAAAGGCAGTCATTGCCATCTCCTTATCCTATATTGACTTAGGGATTAGCCTGTTTAGGTCATCCAGCGCTGAGTTTGTTGACCTTCTTGGTTGGTATGCATATTGACAAGCGCTGAGTGGTCGCTTTGTCAGCGTTTTATCTCTAACATACCTGTCAACCAGCTGCTCCAGTGTCTTTAATAGAAAGGAGGACAGGCAGATGGGTCTGTATGATTTTGGTGTTAGGTCAGAGTCCCTTCCCACTTTGGGTAAAAATATGACCTTAGTCATACGCCACTGAGTTGGCATGTATCCCCATGCTAAACAGCTTTTGAAGATATTACATAGGTGCGGTATTAGCACCTCGACTTCCATTTGTAGTAACACTGGGTAGATTCCATCCACTCCGGGAGATTTGAATGGCTGGAACCTGCTTATCGCCCATCTAATTCTATTAGGTCTAATCACTTTTGTGATCAATTTCCAGTCCTCTCGGCCTTATGACTCCATTAGAATTGTTGAAGCTGAAAAGCGAGCCTTTATGAATTCCTGCAAACTTTCCTCCTTAGTTTCGGTGTAGGTGTCATCTTACTTTTTGACAAAACCTACCTCGTCTTCAGAACAACCATCCTTTGCTAGAATTTTGTGGATTCTGGAGCATGCGGTGGTGATATCGACCTCTTCGCAAAATCTCCTCCACGATATCCTCTTAGATTTGCGGATTTCTTTGTTGTACTGTGTAAGTTTTAGCCTATAGGTAGGACCCCAGTCATGGTTGCTTTTTGCCTTGTTAAACAGCCTTCTTACTTCGGCCCTTAGTTTTGCAAGACTACCGCTCCACCACGCCGTTTTGTTACCCTCTTGCCGGATTATTTTCTCTGAACAGTTTTCCAGGTAGGCTGTCTTTATAGCTTCGCTCACCTGTTCCACTGCTAAGTTTAATCCTTCTAGATTACCTACCGGAGCCGTATCTCCCTCGAGAAATTCTGAGGGACTCTTTATATCATAACCAGTTTATCTCTTTGGAATTTCTATACGTGCTTTCCGAAAGGGATATTTTTAGGTCAGGACCAATTGGCCTATGTTCCGACCACGAGGGTTCGTCTGACGTGCCAGTTAACCAATAAATCACAAACGCTACTCGTGCAGAGTGTGAGGTCGAGGACCTCTTTTCGCGTTTTGATGACGAATGTAGGTTTATTGCCAATATTACCTATAATTAACCCATCTACCGAGATAAATTTAAGTAAGGAATTTTAAGCAGTATGTACAGTCCATTATCTTATAGTAACATTAGCTTTACATAAACTTAATTGTCACTCTCTAATTATGTTTAATTTCAACTGGTTAAATTTAGTTGAAACCATTAAACTTTTGCCATGAAGAAAACAGTAATTACAATTTTCCATTTTGTAGGTCACGAGGCTCGAAATTGGAACACCGCAATATAACCGTTGGAAAGAACCACAAAATCCCACCTTTTTCAACGTATATTTATTCAACTTAACGAATTCAGATCTCGTTACAAATAATGGAAGCAAACCTGTCGTCAAGGAAATAGGCCCATACGTGTACAGGTTATAACAATTTCACGATATTCACAATTATTCAATCGAAATCTAACCGATTACATTTGTTCATAATGTTTTGCTTTTTTAGGCAACACCGGAACAGATCGAATATATATTTTAACGTGGATGATGATACACTCGCTTACACAAGATTTAAAAATTTCGAATTTGATAGTAAAGCTTCTGGAAGCTACCAACTTAACGATTCTCTAACAGTCCTAAATGTGCCACTGTTGGTAAGTTAAGTAGCTCGTCAAACCACACCCCTAAAAGTTTATGCCTACTGCACCTACAGCAAGAACAAATTTTCCAAAATTCGGATTTCCCAGTAATTCAGATGTATTTGTAATTAAAATTTTAAGTTTTATATCTATTACGTTGTTTTGTATGCCTGAAAATTTCTTTGCACTCAATTCATTGTAATCATCTCTCCATGTTTCCATTTGTCCTATTAGTCTGTTTTAAATACCAGTTAATAATCTCCAAATAGTAGGCATAAGACACTAATATTAAGGTGATATCAGTAAAAAACCGCATAAAATTAACAAATTCTAAGATGTTCTTACCCATGTATTTTACGCAAAATTTTTAGTTTTTAATTTTATAGAAAGCTGTTTTCTGGCTCCAAAATTAGAAAAACGCAGAGAGAAAGACACACTCCCTTGCAAACGGAAATTTTGCACAGTTCGAACTGGTTCCAATTTTTTTTTAATAATCCGGATTACCATGTGCAATAACACTGTGCTCGAATTAAAGACTTCTTTTGCAACAAGCTGGGCACCCGGGGCGTGAAACCTAATTCGAGTATGCTGAATCCAATGGTGCTGACCATTTAAAAAAAACTCGCGTTTTCGAGCAATTTCAATTTAAAAATTTTAGTCCCAAAGACCCCAAAAAACGTAATTTTTATATTTTTTTTGGCTATTTATTGAATTTAAATTGATTAAATCGATCGAATAGACATCGTATCGACGAATGCACATCGAATAGAAACTATTTGAAAAAAAAATGAATCGATTCAGTCGAATTTTCATCATACTTTTGGAAAAAAAACATTTTTCTTGATTTTTTTATTTTTCATTCTTTGATTGCACTAATTCTTATGTATCGTCTTCTTGTAAATTCCGACAAATGTCACCCAAAAGAGCATGTAGCTTTTTGCCGCTGTTCGAACAATGTTCGAGCTTCGCTTGATGAAAACGCTCGACACGCTCATCGGATTCGTTTGGTGATTGTTCAGCGAATTTAAACGGTGAAAAGCAGTGAGCATGTCTTCAATTAGTATGCGCCAATTTTCGGATCGATGAATTCCGAAAACATTGTCAATAACCGCTTTCACACAATCCCATGTCATAAGCTCCATGTCAATGAGTGCATTTTCAAATCGTTTATCCCTCATCAAACGACGAACGTCCGGTCCATTAAATATTCTGTAAAATAAATATAATACAAAATGAAATTTCGATAGATCAACATTCAGATTCAGGCGTCTACCTTCTTTTATTCTCATCCCACTTAACCGTGGAAAAATACGACGCAATTCGTTGAATGCATTTCCTTCTGGGTTCAATGCTTTTATGTCATTTTCAACAATTACTAGTTTGATGTGAAGCGGTAGTAACGATCGGCACAAGTGTAAACTCAATAATGTTGTTTTGTCGCAATCTAAATTCCTCACGTAAAGGCCAGTTCCGTTCGTTATATTGGTCGCCGGCAAAACGGGCATTCCACAAGCACATGTAGCTTTAATATTTAGATGTTAACACTTCGACTTCTGAAAACAGACTGAGCTCTCAGTGGTTAACAGCACCCCTTATTTACCTATTTGACCAAGTGGCAGTAGCGGGGATGTAAGTTTCTAGAAGGTTCACGAATGGTCCATGGAAGGTTCCAGAAAGCTCTTTGGCCATTAACCAGAGTTTCCAGAAAATTCCAGAATGTTCCAGGAGGTTCTTTGGGCCTAAAATTTGTAAATTGAAATTGCTCGAAAACGCGAGCTAAATTTTAAAAACGGTTGGCACCATTGGATTCAGCGTACTCGAATTAGGTTTATCCCCTGGGTGCCCAGCTTGTTGCATTTTACAACTAGCACAGTGTAATTATTGCAGATGAACGTGTTTCGAAATGTTCAGAAAATAATTGCAGACTAAAACATACATGTATAAGGAAACAGCATATACATAATATGTATGTACTTAAACTGCGATTTTAGGCAACACTGCAAATGTTCGAAATGCTCGACAATCTTACAGCATTTGATGAGTATTGGAGATCAGCGTTCAATATTGCGGACGATGAGACGAATCATCTATTCCATACGATTAGGGTTGAACAATATTTGTTTGATGGATATGAATTTTGTACGAACCCAAGTGTACAAACCTTTTGTAACGATCTAAGAGGTCTGTTCGCGGAGTCTAAAATGTTTAGAATTACGCAAACTGGAATTGCGTTTTCATTCTTTGACTACGTAAGACACACGGTTAAGAAAGTTGTACAATAATAAACATGTGAATTTATTTCAGAGAAACGAAGAAGTCGGCCACTTCGAAATATTGTCTGGTATTAACCAGATCAACAATCTTGGCAGAATTCAGCGTTGGAATAATCAGGAACATATGGATGCTTGGGTGCCAGGAAGTGTCTGTAATCAAGTTAGAGGCACTGATTCAACAATCTTTCCCCCATTTAACGACCAAGATTCTAATTTCGACGTTCTTTATTCTGATATTTGCAGGTAATTTCTAAATATCGGCTATTAACAGTAAAAGTGACATTATACATATATCTTTGAGGACGTTCTACTAGATTTTATTTGCAATTAATGCCAATATGCCATATTCAAAAATCAACAGTTTTTGAAATATTTGAAGTTTTGTGTTATTTTAGATACCCCTACATACTCTTAGTAATATTTAAAATAATAGAGGAAACAATAACTTTTTCCACTATTTCACGTTCTCTCGCAAAATCACACATTAACGCACATTATGTATCAAAAATTAAGTGACAAAATTGATGCAATAACAAGTAGTGTTGGGCATAATCGATATATTTCAATAATCGAATGAATCAAAATAATCGTTTAAAATAATCGAATGATCGTTCGAAATCATCATTCGAAATTTACTAACGACTTCGATTATTTTCATAATCCGTTTGTGTGCTCCCGCGCAGTCGAAACGAATAATGAATGATTTCTGAACCATAATCGTATGACCGATTATTCGGGTATAATCGATATATCGCGATTATATCATTCATAATCGCCCAACACTAATAACAAGCCACTTTTAAAGGAAAACTTCAAACAATTTGTATACTCATGTGTATTTCTAAATGTTCAGAATACATTAAGCTTACAAATAATTTTAAAGTTCTACTTGTTTACCTTCCGAATGAGGCATAACATTTTATCAAACTGTTAACTTTTGTATAATACATATTTGATTGAATCAATTGTGAATGAACTCTACTAATACATCCTCCAGAGATCTACGTTTGTGTAGCAGTCATCCTGCATAATGTGTAAAATTATATACAGATGCAAATGCGTACAGCAAAAAATGCGGGCGCTACGCCGACTAAGTAAGCGCATACATACTTACGCGCGAGGTGGAGAAGGCGCAGCGCGGCGGCGCGATTGACTTGTGATCTCCAATCGCTGAAAGGGAGCGGGTGACTTTCTCGCGGAAACGAGACATTGAATCATCCCAGCTGATACCCACTATTTTTTACTGAACGCATTTGATTTACAAAATCTGTATAGTAAGACACAGTCTGGCTGGTGGTGACGCAAATGGGAAGTTAAGGACAACGCTTCGGTTTCCTCGTGTATTTTTTTGTCAAGTACAATATACATGATATGCAATGGAAATTTACGAGGGAATCGAAACCTTGTCCTTGACCTTCCATTTACGTCACCACCAGTTGCCACTACACTACGGTCGAAATACTTTCAAAAGTGAACTTTATTCAATTTTACTGATACAGTCTTCATGTCTGGTACATCCGGTATCCACATCAGTAGTACTATCCTGATCAAGTAGCTTTGTGTAAAAACTCCACAAATCTTTGATCGTTTATGCAAATTAAATTACACGCACTTCATATCCCGCGATACGTAATCCCGAATTTTTCGTAAATAATTATTAATTAATTGAGTGTGTGTTACTATTTCTTACGTCTTTACAAGAAGATTTGTAGTTTCAATTCGCATTTAATTTGAGAAAGATGATACATACCTCAAAATATGTGAATATAACTTATTGGACAAAAGTACATACGTAGCAGGCGCCACAAATTCTCGGCCTGGTATAGAAAAAATAAACTTAGTAAAATATAACAATTTTTATTTTTCTATATAATCTCCCCTAACGTTTATTACAAGAATCAATTAATAATTCTATAACCCTTGTAAAGATAATCTAAAGTTTTTCCCTCAAAGTGTAGTATTACAGCTTTCTGGGACGAGGTTCATCGGGTCGCCACCATTCCATCGATTCCTTTTTGGATAGAGGATCGTAATACAGAACCATTGTTTGATCTCCTGTGACAATGGACTCCAAAATCGGTTTCGGGTCGTCTCCACTTTAAAAACGAACACGCACATTCGACCCGACGTTCACGTTGGAGAGTAGGGCGAATACTTGTTTCAGAAATGTTAGACATCACTGTTAATTCCTTCACTTTCAAACGACAATTTGCTGATATCATTTCTTCAATAATTGAAATGTTTTGAGGCATTATCAGTTCAATTAGCCGACCGGGGCGCTCATCATCTTCAAGGCATTCTTGCTCTAAACGGAAACATTTTGCCCACTTTTTCACAGTGGAATATAAAGGAGATAAATCACCATAAAGGCAGTCTAAACGTTATTTAATGTGATTAAGTGCATGCCCTTCTTTTGTTATAAATTTAATGACCGCGCGGTACTCAATTTGCATTACCTGAGACATTTTCATGCACTAGTCACGTTGCCTGGCTACTGAAAACTTACTACTCTTCGAGCCGTAATATGTAAAGTGTAGGCCTCGCACATGTGCAACTACAGTGCATAACAATGCTGCCGTTTTGGTGCAATTGTACCAAATTTGATAGATTTATTTTACTGCAATGTATAGATGCGTTTCCGAAAGAAATGCTTAAAAAATCGTAAAATGCACCAACGAAGGCATACGGAAGCTTATGGCTCGCTGGACCAAGTGCATTGCTAAAGGTGGAGACTATATCGAAAAATAATGTATCTGTTGTACACCTATCTTAATTTAATACAGTTGTTGAACTAAAAGTGTACGTAATTTTTGATTTACCCTCGTATATAGATATACTTGTTCGTAACAACGTTTAAATTGATGGATCTCATACGTTCTATATTCCACTATCACTGACGTCATCGCGCTATTTTTATACTGAGACCACCTTTAGAGTAAATGTATTCTACCAATCTTACAGCGATCCAATGTGATATAGGGTCAATCAGGAGCTGTGTGTTGAGGGATGGCCAACAATATCTGCTGTACTCAGCGCTCGAGATTTGTAACACTAGCTGGGCGATTCGGACATCGTCTTATACATATACATCAAACGATAATAGCCCATCGCTAATGTCAAGACAAAGAACGTGCTACGTCCTGTAGTACTACACTACATTCAACGGCGCGTACATCTGTTGCCCCAGCACGGCAACGCAAGAACACATGGTGCTTTCTTGACCTAGTTAGCCAAATTTCAATCCGATTGAGAATATTTCATATATGGTCGGCTAGTGACTTCAAAGTCATCCAGCTCTCCCACCTAAGTTGAAGAACTTTAACGCAGGTACAGCAATGATTGATCATCCTTCAACATAACATCCAGCGACTCCATTCCACATTGGATTGCTGCGATACTTGCTACTCACGAACGATATTCTAAATGCTAAACAATACTAAATCAAACAACCAACCTCATTCTTCAGGTGGGTACTTTCACTACTTATTAAACGCTATCTATATATACAAAATTTTCACGTTCATGCAATGCTTTTCGGAGATATAGGTAAGGGAACATAATTTTGACTAACGGTTTATAATAACGGTAAATTATATTTCATAAAACGATTTGCCCCATAATGGTATATTTCTTATTTTCATAAAAGAAGAAAAAACCTTCTGTAGAAGGTAAAGATTTTAATAATGAACAGAACCACTAAAAATTTATCTAATAATGTGCTGTTACTGCACACTGACAATCAGTGTGTTTGAGAAATTCGTGGATTCCCGAATGTGGTGCGAAGTGTGTCGATACTTTAGTGTTTTCCATACTTTCCACAGTCCTTGCTATCCTTATTCATTTAGTTTATGTTTAAAATCAATTTAAAAATAATTAAAAATTACATTTGTATTAGTTAAAACGTTCAATGGTGATTCTGTATGAGTTCTCCATAATAGGGAAATATGTATTGGTTTATTTGATAAATGTTTAAAAATTGAAATCTTTCGTATTGCAAAGTAATAAAAAAATATAAATTACTTTAGTATGAAATCCGTTCTATTCTATTTCCAGAATATTCAACCTAGTTTACGATCGTGAAATCAACTTTAAAGAAGTATATGGTAACCGTTATATTCTTAAAGCTGAAGCTTTTTCCTGGCTTTCTCCGAACCGTGGATGTCACTGTATTAACATTACTAAAACTTTAGACGGAAAAAATACTTGCTTACCAAATGGATTCGAGGACATGTATGGCTGCCTAGGTTGGTAATTTATGTAGGAGCTGTTTGTATTTACTTATTATACTAATTCAATGTTTTTAAAGCTAACCTACTATATTTTGACTGAAATAGAATTTTATCTACTATTCTACAAATGAACGTTTACTACTTCGTTCGAGATATTTCTAACAGAAAAGTCACTAAACATGCGTTTTTTTATGCCACCATAAAAAAGTATTATTTTTTATTAACCATATCATAAATAAATACTTAGATACAATTCTTTTTGGCAATATTATAATTATCACTTCAATTCATATACAACTTATTCTTTTCGAAGCAAAATATCTAATTAATCTGTGTAAATATTATGCTTGTACCAATAATAGTTCTTCCTTAGGAACACATTTGGTACTTTCCTTTCCCCATTTGTTGTGGGCGGATATTACTTCTGCGAACACAGTTGGTGGTTTAAACCAATCCCAAACACAACATGAAAGTTATGCAGATTTAGAGCCGGTAAAATACTGGTATTTAAATTTGCCACAATTTACAATATTTGAGTTTTAGCAACTTGGAATACCACTTAGGACCGCTAAGCGTATGCAGTATAATATGTTCTTAAGAAATAACACTAACATAACGCCATATGTTACACCATCAGTAATACCCATCTTATGGTTTGAGGAGGTAAGTGTTGAGGCGATATTGTTAACATAATTTTGCCATGTTAATATATTTTGAACTGAAATGTTCCAAGCTCATTTTCACATCTATAAATAACTACGTACCCATAACAACACGAAGTATTCATCAATCATGAATCATTGATATCATTAATGACGCCTCCACTAGGTATGTGACACCTCCATTAGGTATCACAAGTACAAACATTAAGCAAAACATAATATTAATATGTATATGAGACAAAGCTACATTAATAAAGGCCTAGTACGTGGGTGAAAAATAATTCCTTCCCTGGGCAGTTCAGAGCAAAAGTTTTCAAATAAAAAATATTTAAAGACAAGTTCTGCACAACACAAAATTATGCCGAAATAAATAGAACATCCTATATATTACCACGTTCTTGGATTAGTATTGTGGTTGTGGAATAAAGGGGTTTGCGATACTCCAGTAATACAGTACCGTGCAATCGAATTAGGGCCACTATATAAATTTGAGTTTTAGCTTAATAAATAATACAAAGTATCAACGTTTGATAAAAACAATTTTTATTTATTTATATATATATATATTTATATTAACACGTACATTAATATTTCGTCGAACCACTCCTTGCTTTTATGACAGCAGCAATTCTTTTTGGCATGCTTGCTATACACGCTGCTGCAACTTCTTTAAGGTGAGCATTATTTTGCCAGCTATTTGTTATGTTTGCTTTCAAAACGTCAACTGTTGTATTGGGAGAGGCATAAACTGTATGTTTTAAAGAATTCCAAACATTTTCGATTGGATTCAGGTCGGGGGAATTGCCTGGCCATGGCAATATCTTCAGTTTTCTCTAATATACGCTGAAGTTCTTTAATGCACAGTTGCCTGTTTTCTAATGCCCTTTTTATGATAATTCTGTCTTCCCGTGGCGAAGTTTTGCGAATACCGCGACAATGAGAACGACCACATGAAGCCGCTGGTAAATTTTCTTTCTTTGACATCGCTACCCTGTCGACTGTTTGACGAAAAATTCGTTCTCTTCTGTCTATTTCCCGATACGAATACAGCCCCGTCTCTAATAACACTTGAATTCTTGTTTTTTCTCATTTGAAATGTCTTTACGTTTGCCCATTTCACAAAATTTATCAATAAAAAAAAAAAACTAAACGTCACGAAATTTCAATTTAATTACACGAAAACAACATGTAAAACGAATATTATAGCACGAAAATATAATACTTGCACTTTACACCATCAAAATTACACGTAAACTAACTTGAAGCAGGTAAAGCCAGTCACCGATTACCGACCCTAAACGTACCTTGGATAGAAGGGAATGTTTGGTGGGGGTTATAATAACGAGAATTTTATACCTATTTAAGAGGATTATCTCAAATATAATTAAAAACATTTTACTGTGGAAAATATTTAGAAATTTTGGTTATTATAATATTAATAGCAAATATTTGTATAAAATCAAAGTGGCCCTAATTCGATTGCACGGTACTGTACATGGTTCTCAAATTACCATACCGGAGTTTAAAAAGTTCGTTTCATCGCTCCATAGAATGTAGTTGTAATTACTGTTATTTATAAAATTTTCTAAAAACGTCTCGCAAAAGGTCATCCGCCATTCCAAATCCGTTGGTAAGAGCGTTTGCAGTGGTCTGTATTTAAAAGGTGTTTTTTTTCGGAATTGCGTGAATAGTCCCTATACTAATATTCAGTCTCTGCATCATTTCGCGAATGCAGTTGGTAGGATTAGCTTCAAAACAGCCTAGGACGTCTACCTCCCCTTCCTCACTTATGATTACGTTTTTATTAGATCGCTTAGCTTTAAAGGTGTTCTCGTTCTTGCGAAATTTTCGGATGAGACGTAGAAAGTATGTTCTAGCTTCTAGTAGCCAGCACCCTATTCGGAAATATTTCGATATAACACTGCAGGACTCTTTCGCAGTTCCTACTGCATGCAAAATATGCTTGAAGCATGTCACACTTGCAAGGGAACACAGGTAAGTGCATCTCACCGATTTAAATAAAACTTTGTGGGTTTATAGACCGATCTAGTGTAAGAACAACGGTAACTATCTGCCCAATCGCCCACTGGTGGGGTGTACAGCACCCCAAGCTCAACACTCCTCTTAACTGTTTGACTCAATCGCTCAGAAACTATGAGAGATATAAAAAAAAAGTTCCGAAAATTTCAGAATTTTATATGCGCCGGTCTATCAAATATAAACTGGACTCCTTTTTTAAAAAATTCTAACTTTATTTAAGTAAGCTTGCAAATATATATTATTTTTCTACATACTCTCCCGCCCTAGAAATACATTTTTTCCATCGGATTGGGAGCTTTTTTTATTCCATCATCGTGAAAACTATTCGGAGGTTCGTGTAGCAATTGGAGCACAAACGCTTCCACCGCTTCGTTGTAGTCGAAAAGCTGGCCTCCAAGCGCCTCTTTGAGGGGTCCAAAAAGATGGAAGTCACATAGGGTGGATGTTCCAGCGTTTCTCGTAATAATGCATCCACTTTTTGCATCGTGGCGTTAGCCACATGAGGCCTGGCGTTGTCATGCAGAAGAATGATACTTCTGGCCGATTGCTTCTTCCTTTTCCTTCGAAATGACAATTTCGCGGCATCCAGTACTTCATAATATTGCGCATTAATTGTGCGTCGATCGTGGTGAAAATCAACGTGAAAAGCACCTTTTTGTTGGCCTCAGTCACACTTGTCCTTGAGCGGCGATCATGGCTCTCGTTCTCGACCTTTTCACGCCCCCCAGAAATGTTTTTGTGCCATGCAAATACACGGGTTCTTGACAGGGTGTTGTCCCCGAACTGTGTCTGTAATCGCTGCAAAATTTCGGTTGGATTCACCCCCTCCCTCCTTGGCCAAAAACTTGATAATAATCCGCTGCTCCACGTAGAATTTACATATTTTACATCTGCCACGAAATATTCTTATTTGTGTAAAAAAATTTATAACTTAGTGCTATATTTACAGTAACGAAGAAAACACGCAGGTGGTTATCAAATTATTTTATTAATAAAATGTGAATATCAAGTTTACTGGTAACTGTTTAAGAAGTAAGTTAACGTTAATCCGTGTAGAAATATTGAAAACGAAGGAATTGCTTACACCATGCACAACGAATTTTGTGCATCCTTCGGGAAGCAGAATCTTACAGGATCTTTAAAATGTGGTAACCGTTCGGCGATGTATCCACTTTTATACCATGCGTATTTCAGTTCAGTCTTGCTGCTGATGATGATAGCTTGGCTATCGAAACGTGCGTCAAGTACGAATTAAGTGTTGTGGTAAGGGTTTTAGTGAACTGTTTCATGCGCATTTAAATAGAATGAAGAACCTTGGCGATGACAATTAATTATGAATTGAAAATTGTAACTGAAGAAGTTTCCGGAAAGATTATATAGAAATACTAAACCTAGATCACAAACAACACATTAATTATAAGGTTAGTGTAACTTTAAGTTATATATTTATTATCTTTCAACATTCTAAAAAGGGAAACTATTTCGGTTTGTTATTTAGGAAAGTAAAGTAATAATTTCCGTTGATAATATTAATAGCAAGTATTCTAACACAAGATACTTCTTCAAAATATGAAGTTAAATGTGCATTTGTCACTGGAGATAGATTTTTATTTCAAAACCAGGCATGATTTTGATTTATCTTTTAATTCTCAGAATTTTAAAGATTGGTTTACAGATGTATACTTACCAAATACTTAAATACTGGAGCTGAAGGTATTTGGTTATTGGATTCCTTAAATGGGCATTGTCCGAATTATGTGCAAAATTTAGTACCAACGAACAAAAAAAATAAATATTTTTACAATTCAAAAAGAAACAACTTCAATGGTACAACCTTTAGACCTTTGCGGTTTTAGAATATGGAAAAATTTTGTGATAACATTTTCAGATGAAGTACTACTTATGGACTACGACATAACTCTACACCAAAGAAACAGTATTATTCAGTTACAATCTTTAACTCATAATCAATTGTCATCGGCGAGGTTCTCCAATCTATTTAAATACGCATGGTATAAAAGTGGATACGTCACCGAACGGCTACCACATTTTAAAGATCCTGTAAGATTCTGCTTTCCCGAGGGATGCACAAAATACAAAATGAGGTATTTGCGACAAGCCTGCGTTTATTCGTGCATGGTGCAATCACTTCCTTCGCATTTCTACACGGATTACCTATCATTAAAGCTGGCCACGAGCGGTACCGCGCAGTAGCGTAGAGTCGACCAGGCCTCGCGTTCCACTAGAGTTATTCTGCTAATAGAGATGTTTGCTGCCGCAAATAATTTCGCTCATCTTTTAAATAAAAATTAAATAACACGTGCTCAAACACTTACCATTTAAGAGTCCTCCGTGAAATCACAAAGTGAATAATGTCTGTTAAATATCTGCAACATTAGATATGTTTCAGCTGTTGTTTCGGCAAAACTAGTACGGCATGAGGAAAAAATGCGTTATATGCAGAGAACGAACGTTTTACATCTAGTGACGTAATATTTGCGTAAGTAAAATAATCTTTCAAATAACTTAACGATTCTGTTGACGCACCTTCACAAATGTGTCTTAATGTGCCAAAATCAGAATTTTTCTCAAAAACACATTCACATTTTTCTAGAACAGAAACATTTTTTGCGTCTTCAATCGCGCATAGCTGTGCGTGAACATGTTGCACTATTTGTAGAGATTCTTCTAACGGCACCGCGGGATTTTGTAATTTTTCTATTGCATCTGCTGGCCCGAAGTAATTGTCGTAAATGGTTTTTAAATCCATTTTAACCTGACTATCTTGAAATTTCGACTGGCTTTTCTGGATAGCGGATACCTTTGTATCGAATTGTAAAACCACGTTCTTAATATTGTCAAAATATTTATGAAAATAAAACGCGGCCTGTAACCATCTTCCCCAACGAGTTAGAATAGGTTCTGGTGCCACTGGTATACGGGGGCACAGTCTGTGAAATTCGCGAATACGTTTCGGTGATTTGACAAATACTGCTTTGGTATGCGCTATTAAAGCGTCTACCTCAGGATAACATTTTCTGATACTATCCGCCACAAGATTGAGAGCATGAATTTTATACGTAATGTGTAACAAATTAGCAGAATGCTTTTTAAGAGACCGGCCTACAGAAAGCATGTTTGCAGCACCATCACTCACTAACATCAAGAGTTGGTTTGTTGAAAGATCAAACTTGTCCAATGTATTTAACACTAACTTTGAAATTACTTCGGCAGTACACTGTTGTATTCGTTTGGAGACTAATAGAATTGAAGGTGCCGATTGATGAGGTTCCAATTTGCGTGCCATTACATTAAGAACAGAATGTTTCTTCCGATCTGTTGTTTCGTCGACACATAACCACAATTTTTGATCTTTCAACTCCGATTTTATTTTTTGTTCAATATGTTCGCGCGCAGATGGCACAATTCTTCGTAACGATGTTCGACTTGGTAATTTGCACTCCGAATACTTATTCCAAAAGCAGATAAATGGTTCTTTGTCTAGTAAATTAAACGGCATATTACATGCAATAAACGTAACGCATAAATTAAATATAAATGTTTCATTGTCTCGTGGGCAATTTCTTTTTGAGACATGCTTTTCACTATTTACGTGTCGTAGACAATGTTGTCTGGACCAACACATTAACGGGATTTTACAAATTACACATTTAATTTTAGCACCTTCATATATTAAGTCTGGAATTTCTGCAATAAATTTTCGAAGTTTGTCCGACCGCGGTCGTTTTGCTGACGAAATCATAATTTTTCTAGGACAGATAGACAATTGCGCAAATGACCGGCAGCGGAAATGTCCGTACTGCTCCGCAGACGAAGTAATACTACCGTTCCTCTCGGTCCGAACTGATTCTACGCCGATGCGCGGTACCGCTCGTGGCCAGCGTTACCTATCATTCTTACTATGTATACGCAATACACATCGTAATGTATTTCTTAACTTACTTTTTAAACAGTTGTCAGTAAACTCTACACTCACATTTTATTAATAAAACCATTTGATAACCGCCTGCGTGTTTTCTTAATTTCTGTAAATATAGCACATCAGTTATGAATTTTTTTACACAAATAAGAATATTTCGTGGCAGATGTAATGTATATATATTTCTATATTTTTTAGTACATAAACATTCTGAAATTTGCAAAAAAATAAGGGGGTAGGGAATTGTTTCCCTAAATAAATATTCCTTATAGAAAAAATATTTACGTCATCGTTCAGAGCATATAAAATAGTTTAAATCTTGTCTCAACCATTTTTTTTTTGATATCTCATAGTTTCTGAGCTATTGAGTCAAACAGCGAAGGGTAGTGTTAAGCTTGGGATGATTTACACTCCGCCAGTGGGCGATTGGGTAGCTAAGACAGTTACTGTTGTTTTTACACTACATCGGTCTATAAATCCACAGAGTTTCATTTAAATCGGTGAGATGCACTTGCCTGTGTAACAACTATACAACACAATCAACACAGAAGTAAAAAAATAAATTAAAAACCGGAGGCAAAAAGCAATTATTCTCACTAATAAATTCTCTAATTGATCGCAATGGCGAACAAAATTTGCAAAAAGTCAAAAAAAGCAACGCTTGCATGCTTTGATTTATATTTTAAATCTTTCATCTTAAAAACTCTCAAATCTCTGTTGTCTCTCATTTTGGAGTCTTAGTGTTATAAAAGTAATTTATTTGAAATGTCACACTCTATTGATTTGTGAAAAAATACGCAACATGTTTAAGAAAAAAGCAACTTATTTAACCAAACGCGAAAATACAATGTGCAATTTTTTTTTGATCACACCATTTTATTGAGCGGAATAAATCGCCAATCAATTGTCCAATATAAATTTTATCGTATCTCTTTTGTTTTTCATTTTAATAATAATAATAATAATAATAATAATATTTATTTGTGCCCAACAGTAAAACACCAAAATAGACACATATACATACAAATTATCTTAAGTGTAGCAAAAGTACAAAATGAAATAAATTAAACTTCTTAGAGATACACATAAGACTATAACGATGAATACATACATACATACGTTGCATAATATACACGTAACACTAAACAAGTTGACCCAGAAAAATGTCTTTATATAACATATCAGCGCAACGACAGATGCGGTTTATTGGCGCTAGGTGCATTACATTAGTTCTCACAGGTTTCAAGTAAAATGAAGATACATTTCGCGATTCCCTAGCGGGAACACGAAAAGGTACCCCACAGTAACTCTGGACAATCAATTTTATTATTAATGAGCCTGTAGAGAAAGACCGCACTAGTGCGTTCATAACGTTCATGGAGTGATGAAACACTGTGTGACAAAAGAAGCTGGCCATGATCGTAGTTCCTTTGCGGATAGTTACCAGTCTCCTTGAATGTTAAATATTTTAAAAACCGGCGTTGCACTCGCTCAAGTCGAAGTTGGTGACATGTGTAATAAGGGTACCATATAATCGCTGCGTATTCCAACTTACTTCGAATCAACCCGTAGTAAAGAGTCTTTAGAGCAGCGTAATCAGTAAATGTGCGTGTGTTACGAAGAACGAAACCAAGAACTCTGCAAGCACTGTTGCACACCGACATCACCTGCTGGTCAAAGCAAAGTCGATCATCAAATAACACTCCAAGGTCTTTCACAGTGTCCGATGAAGGTAGCTTCAGACCGTGTATATTATAATCGAAAACGATTTTGGACACCTTTCGAGTGTATCTAACTACGCAACATTTCTCCACATTAAGATGCAGTTTGTTATCAACACACCAATTACTTATAGTTATCAGATTCTCTTGTAGAAGTCTGGCATCATAAAGTGAATCAATTCGGTGAAATATCTTTAAGTCGTCTGCAAACGCTAAAAAGCGGCACGTTAGCGATTGTAAGAGGTCATCTATAAATATTAAAAACAGCAGGGATCCCAAGTTGGAACCCTGCGGCACTCCAGATGTTGTTAGATAACGCCTAGAAGAAAAACCATTGTACACTACACAATTGACTCTGCCAGTGAGATAGGATGTCATCAACTTCAGCAACGAAGTGCAAAAGCCGATAGTACCCAACTTCCATAGCAATAACGAGAAATCAATAGAATCAAAGGCTCTTGTGAGATCTGTGTAGACCACATCTAACTGTGAGCGTTGATCAAGAGTTTCACTAATGCTTTGTGTTACACAGGCCAGGTTAGTAACTGTTGATTTATCTCTCACATAACCGTGTTGGTGCCAAGACAACCTGATTTTGATGTTACCGTAGATAGCATCGTATAAAATTTGCTCAAACACCTTAGAAAAATTACTTAGTATAGAAATAGGTCGATAGTTCGTGATTAATTCCGGTTTGCCTTTTTTAAAAAACTGGTGTGATTCTAGCGATCTTCCAAACTGTAGGGTACACGCAAGTTTTCATACATAAATTGTAGATAGCACATAGCGGAACAGCTAAAACCATCCGACAATCCTTTAGGAAGAAAGAAGGAATTTGATCTTCTCCGGCAGTAGAACTATTCTTGAGCCTGGCGATACTGTTAACCACATCTGTCTCAGTAATGGTTTGTATACTGAAGGGTTGATAAGAAGAGTTCGTATCATAAATGCGGATATCGTCGCTAGGTAAAAAATGTTCATTAAATATATCCGCAAATGCATCTACTATAGCTTGTGGTTCGTCAAACTTTGTATCACCCCGAAACAATCGCCCTGGAATGCGTGATTGATTCCTTTTTGTATTAATATATTTCCAAAATGCCCTGGGGTCCGACTTTAGATTTGTTTGAATTTTATTCAGGTGGGCTGTATGAGAATTGTTTATTTCCCTCTTCGTAACTCTACGTAACCTCGCAAAATCTTCATAAAACTTCGGACTGCCAGTAGCTATCCACTTACGGTGATAGTAGTTCTTCATTTTAAGTCCATCAATCAGTCTTACCGAACCAAGGAGGATAAGAGGAACGTACATACTGAGTGGTTGGAACTGACTTATTCACGATATTATATAATGTTTGATAAAAATGTCAACGGCTGTATTTACATCTTCGGCGTTTTGGACGAGGCTCCAATCTGCCTTGAACATATTACTATAGAGCATATAATAATTAGCACGGAAAAAGTTGTAGCGCATGTTTGTATTGGTTGGGAAACGTTTTACTGAAGATGGACATGGAACTTTGAGTAAGATATGTAGAGCTGGATGGTATGAGTCCTCTGGAACAACAGGATCATCGCAATGGTCAACCAATACTTGATAATCAGTACTGCAAAATACGAGGTCGAGAAGGCATTTTAGGGCTATAGTGTTATAAAGGTGTTGTACGCAGAATTTCACTTCCTATAGAATAATTGAAAAATATACAGAGCGTTCAATTTAAAAGATATTAACAATTCAAGTTAGCGCCGAAATGCAATGTGCAATTGCTTTTACCTCAACACCATTATGATCGGCGGAAAAATCACTACATCTTTGGTAACTTAACCAACATGGTAGCTACAATAATAACAAAGTTAGCAATAGTGGCCCGATAACTTTGAACATATACGTGCTTGTTAACTTGCTAAGAAAATGATGGCAATTTAGAGTAGATATACTAAATTGTACGAAAGAAGATAACGTTTACACGTTAGTGTTATGAATATCTTTAGCGAAACAAAAGTTTATTGTATTTGGTCGCGGTACTCTATGTTTTTAAACGAAAAACTTATTTGCACAATGTCATATTTAATTTACCAAAGAGCAACGTATTTTAGGCACAGGGAAATTTAAAAAACAATTCTAAAAGAGCTTCTGAACTAGATTCTCGAAAAATATACACAAAAAATTTAAATGGCATGAATCAAACTTGGCAACGATATCGATAGCCATCTTGTGGAATAAAAAATTCTTCGATCTATTCGCGAAAACTTCAAGAAATACTCAACTGAATAAAATTTGAATCACCGCCTTAACGTGTAAGGCGTTTAAGAAATCGGCCTTTAAAGAAACAGCGGGATTTTGCAAAAATTTGAAATTATCTAAAAAACTGAGGTATATAGACAAGTATGGGACACATTGATAAAAGTTGAGAAGAATTGAAGAGTTAATAAACCAAACTTGTATCGTTTGTAGCGGAAACTGACCATATTTGAACATAATTTTATGTTGTGCAGAGCTTGTCTCGGAATATTCTTTGTTTGTAAACTGAAATGAATTACCTTCCGCCCACGCACTGGGTGGACATGCTGTACACTAAGCAAAATAAGTAATGTCTTCCCCTATCGGCCACCGATTATCATACAGCAGAGATAAATATAATTATGAATTACTTAGGAATTTCTTATCTATCGAGTTGTATAATATATTTGTATTTAATTTGATGGTTTATATTTCTTCAAGCTTTAGTTTACGATTCGCAGTTACTTGTGCAGATTTTCTCTTAGTAAGGGTAACATTATATTCTCCTTAAGTCCGTCCCAAAAATATAATTATTCCCATATTGTAATTATTATATGATGCATAAATAATTGTTAGTAGATGCGGTATAATTAATAATTTTGTGGAAAGAACAAGAGAGAAAAGGTAAGTACATAGACACGAAAAAACAATAAAGAAAAGGAATCTTACACCGAATAATTCTTAGGATTTTATTGAGAAAATTAACACAATGTAAAAATATTCTGCTATTATTTAGCGATGAATATACTGATACCTTAATGGTATTTACTGCCGCTCTATCAACCGGCTGCTTAGCCCGGACCAGTGTTGCCAATTTAGCGATTTTGTCACCAAATCTAGCAATTTCAACAAACTCTTTGCGACATACTAAATTAATTTGCGACACGTCTCAACTTTAGCGATTTCTAAATACTATTTTTTAGCGATTTTTAAAGCATGAATCGTTATTATCGATTTACATGAAATAAATCATTTATATGACATAACATCCAAATGTTTTACTGTTCTGTTGGTTTTGGTTATCTTTGCTGTTGGCATCGAACATAACTACATTACTGCCATTTGTCATATCAAAACCAGCAAAGCAAAATACATATTATCTTAACGTCTTAAAACGTTTGAAAATTATATTTTTGTAATAATTGTGAGATGAACTAATAGTAAGTAAGTAAAACTGTATATTAATAATAATAGTGGCTTCGCAATATCTCCAAAAATACAGGCTAGAGTAGGAGAAAATATATGATTTCAAAGGCTGGCTTTCTTCTTACACCGGTGACACCTCAAAAGCATACTGCAGATATTGTAAGTGTGTATTAAATGCGAAACTAAATGATCTGAAAAAGCATACTACAAGAGGGAAACATAAGATGGCTAGTAAACCATTTTCTTGTGAAAGACAACAGAAAATTCCTTTTCATTCTGTTAATGTGATAACACCGCAACAAAGAAAAGAAGCTCAATTGTGCCTTTATGTGTCGATGCATACGACAATACGTTCCATTGATCATTTAAGTGATTTGCATAAAAATGAACACTCGGTGACAGTTTCCCTCCATCGAACAAAGTGTACACATCTTATAAACAATGTTATCGGACCTTATTTTTTCAAGACAATTATGTCAGATATTAGTGGTTACTATAGTCTGATAATAGATGAATCAACAGATATTCCGATAACAAAATTATTAGGCTTAGTTATTCGTTATTTCAGTAAATCACAGCATAGAATAATATGTACTTTCTTAAAATTAGTACATGTTACAGATGGAACAGCAGAATCTATCACAAGTGCAATTAAAGAAACATTAGAAAAATTTAAATTACCTTTAAGAAATTTATCAGGCATAGGAGTAGACAATGCATCAACTATGGTTGGTGTCAATAATGGTGTGTACAACAAGCTAAAGGAAGATGTGCCCAATGGTAAGATGCGTGTGCCATTCTCTACAATTGGCTGTATCAAAAGCATCGCAGAAGACACTACCCCGAAGCATTGAATTTCTCATAAAGGAGACGTATAACTGGTTTAGTCATTCATCAATTAGACAATACACATATCAACAAATTTATTCTTTAATTAATGATAGTAATGTGCCATTGAAATTAATTCAAATGTCAGCCACCAGTATTTTCGAGCAATGGGACTCTTTAAAAGCTCATTTTGATATTGTGCGATTGCAGGAAAATTGTTACAGTGCCGAAGTATTATGTTCAATGTATTGTGATTCTAAAAATAGAGTTTACTTAACATATATTCATTACGTTCTTGAATTAGTTCAAAAGACTAATAAGAGTTTTGAATCAGAAATAGTCGATCCCACAAAATTATTTGAAAGTCTTAAACTTTTATATTTCAATATTGCCTCTAAAGTAATAAATCCCAACTGGTTTCATAAAATTGATATTTGTAACAATAAACTTATTGATTATATAGATCCAAATCCATATCTTGGTTACGCATTTGAAAATGCTTGCAATCAGTATGGAGTGTTTGGTGAAGAAAAATCAGAGATTAAATCGAGACTCATTACCAGATAATGTACAAATTTTAGAGAAAATGAATTTATCACTCACTGAATGTTTAAACTAAAAGAAAAATTCTATAATAGAAGTAATAAAAGAAATTAATAACAATACTATTGAAATTGCCTTAATTGAAAATCAATGGCAGCAGCTTTCTCACATACGATGGGAAGAGAAAGAAAACACCGAACAATTTTGGGGAGAAGTTGACAACTACAGAGATGCTTCGAATGAAAACCCATTTCAGCTGCTGGTTGAAACAGCGTTCCATTTTTTATGTCTTCCACACTTGAACGCAGATATTGAGCGTGTATTTAGTGCAATGAATAACATCAAGACTAACAAGGGAACATCCCGAACCCGTAAATTCCAAAAAAATTGAAACTTTGTGGACAAGTAGTCGTCACCCCAAGATGTTCGAACCCATTTTCCTTATCGGCCCAATTTCGTTTTAAGAGGGTGAAACCACCCCTGAAATTTTACTTGATTTTCGGTTTTTTGAAAATAATTCGATAACGGTTGGACCAAATACATCAAAATAATCGTCTCCTTGAGCTCTATTACATATGTGAAAATAGCATAGTATTTCTATTTAAAAATTTGGTGGTGCCTTCCCCACCCCTTCACGAATGAACCTATTCAAATGCCATATTGTGGATGTTATACAGGCCTTCAAGCAGTTTCAAAAACGTACTTCACTTTTTGGCTTTATAAATAATGTGCTTCCTTTATTAGATCAAATTTGAATTCGTTCTGTGATTATTAAAGCGTGACAAACGGTTGTATCGCTTTGATCTACCACCCGTCGGCTCCTTTTTTATATTTTTTTATATATATAAGCAGAAGATCGAAGCGGTACAACCGTTTGTCACGCTTTAGATTATATTAGCACTATTTACAAAATGTTTTGTTAATTTTTTTTTTATTAGAATATAATGTTGAGTATATATTTGCTGTATTATTACTTTAAATCTAAATATTTTAATTTTTTATTGAACGCTAAACTAATAAATTTGAAAATAAAATAAGGGTGAAACGGAAAAAACGGAAATTTAGCGACTTCTAGCGACTTTTCAAGCTTCGTCTAGCGATTTTCTATTTCCTACTGTTGGCAACCCTGGCCCGGACTCTCTCAGCATCAAAAGCACTCTGGCCAGTGCCTTGAAGACAACTGCTGTCATGAGGTTAGTGCCGCGAACCGCAAAAATCACGGTAAGAAAATCAGAAAAGAAAATTTTGTATTGCACGTAAATGTAAAATGAGTTGAGAGAGAAGGGCTGATGTTCAAGAAGAGTAGAAAAAACACATGTATTTACAGCCTACGATTTGGTTATATTTGTAATAAGAATTAATAATAGTCATCATTCTAAAAACTAATTGTAGTTCTTATTTATAAACAAACTAAATCAATGTAATGCAGAACAATTTTGGTTAACTGAAAATTAAAAAACGAGCTAAAGTGAGGTAAATACATTAACATAATTGTAGCGTTAAACAATTGCTACAAGATATACAGGGAGATCCTGAAATATACCTGTATATAGCGAAGGAGTTCCTTGTTTACCTACACTAGCTTAGTAAAATAAATATATTTTATCTATTTCAGGTAATGAACATATCTCAAGACTTGGTAGATGATACAATAAACAGTTTTCTAAATTGGACACTTGCTCTGGAAATAGTCACTTGGGTTCTAGTTGGTGTTGGCGCAGCGATTTTGGTTATCAGTATAATTGGTTGTCTATGTTGCAGATAAGATATTGTTAAATAAAAACTCTGTATATTTAATTCGTATTTTAAGGTAATTATTTACTAAGTAAAAATTCGCATTTGTAGCAAATATTAAATAAATAAAGAGTAAGAATACGTGCACCGCTCCTCAAAAAAGGTTAATTATATAACAAAGCACCTGAAATAGTTTAATTCTACTAAATAGGTGAGAAATAGGTGATAGGTATCTACAAACATTTGTGTATAATTAATAACCGTATTAATTTAATTATTACGTATAATAATGATTAACCTGGGCAAACATGCGGTAACAGCCAGAGGCGTGGCGAGCGCATAAAAGTTTACACATAAAATAGAAGGTAAGAAATAAATTATAAAACGTGCTGAAACACTTACCGTTTTAAAAGTCTTCCGTGAAATCGCTGGGTAACATCTGTTAAATATTTGAATCATTCGATGTTTCCACAGCTGTTTTAGTCAAGTGAGTACGACGTGCAGAATAAATGTTTTGTAATGCCGAAATCGACCGTTCGACATCTAGCGATGTTATATTTAGATATTTAAAATAATCTTTGAAACAACTTAATGCATCTTCACACGCACCTTCACAAATTTGTCTTAATATAAGAAAATCGGAGTCTTTCCCTAAAACACTTTCAAATTTTCGTATTACACACCAATTTGTTTCGCCTTCTACAGCGCATAACTGTGCGTGAACATCATTCACAATTTGAACAGAATCCACTAGCGACATCGAAACATTTTGTAATTTTTCTATTCCCTCCGCTAGTCCGAAGTAATTGTTGTGAATAGTTTGTAAATCTCTTTTAACCTATCTTGAAATATTTCCTGGCTTTTCTTGATTGCTGCAGCTTCTGTCCGATTGAATTTTAAAACTACCTTCTTTACTTGATCAAAATATTTGTTGTAGTAAAACGCAGCCTGCAACCATGTTCCCCAACGTGTAACAATCGGCTGTGGTGGTTCAGATAAATCGGGACACAGTTTGTGAAATAGTCGGGTACGTTTCGGGGACTTTAGAAACACTGCCTTTGTACTAGCAATCAATGCATTTACTAGTGGAAAACATGCAGGAATCATTTGTGCCGCAAGATTTAGAGTATGGATTTTACACGTTACATGTAAGAAGTTACCGCTTTGTTGTTTAAGAGATCGGCCCAAAAAACGCATGTTTGCGGCACCATCACTCATAAACATTAAAAGTTGCTTAGTTGAAACTTCAAATTTGTTCAATGAGTTCAACACCACCTTTAAAATCTCATCGGCAGTACAATTTATAACTTTTAGAAGCAAGTAAGAAGGAGGATGACGGTCGATGTGGTTCCATTGTACGTACCATTACATTAACCACAGAATGTTTTTGACGATCTGTTGTTTCGTCCACACACAACCACAGTTTTTTATCTTTCAATTCGATTTTCATTCTTTTTTCTATATGTTCACGAACAAATGGCACTACATTTCGTACCGATGTCTGACTTGGTAATTTACAGTCCGCATATTTATTCCAGAAGGAGACAAATGCTTCTTTTGTACGAGATAGATTACATAAAATAAGAGTAACACATAAATCAAATGTACATTTTTCTTGACCTCGTATGCCACTTTTTGCAGAAGAATGCTGTTTGCTTTCGATGTGACGTTGACAATGGCTTCTGGACCAATACATTAAAGGGATTTTACAAACTAGACATTGAATTTTAGCGCCATCAAAAATTATTATTATTATTATTATTGGCGTCGGTTTATCACCATTAGCCATATACTTTTGACTTCCTAGCCACCCGGATGGACGCCAAGGTAAACATATGACACCCTTCACACTCGGCCATCAAAAATTAAGTCCGGCATGTCCACTATAAAGTTTTTAACTGTGTCCGCCGTCGGCCGTTTTCGTGACGTACCTAACTGCGACATTTTTAAAGCAAACATAAGCGTACAATTACGAAATAAGTTACGACAGCCTACATATACACAGAACTACTCGCATACAGCATCCATTTAGTACTGACGCTGTGAACGCGTGAAATAAATAATCGCCGACTCCGCATCACATATCTACTACACTGACTGTTACCGCTGTTTACCCAGACTAATAATGATATCAAGGATGTGGCGCAGTATGGCAAACAACACTAAGCATCGGCACACTCCTCACCACACAAAATATTAATTCATTAATTCGGAACAGCCGTTTCGAGGGCTGCTGGGCATTCTCATTATCAACCGAATTACCGAATAAATCTGAGCGAAAAACAAAAAACAAATCTAATTCTACCATGCTTGTTTATCCCTACTCTCGGGGAAAAAGGTATACAGTGCGGTCCTAAAGTGCCCCCCACCCCATGCTAACTTGTGAACTAACTTTTGCTATTATCAGGATTTCAATTGTATTTCCGGTTTCACTGGAAGTGATGTCAACTTTCATTTCTTAAATAGAACATCCTGTGTATTTTTACGTTCTTGGAACGCTAATCGAAAGGCGAATCCAACGATACCACATATGTTATACTTTAACTTAAGAAATATGACGATATGCAGCAATAAAGATTTTGGTAACCTGTTTTTGTTATTACGCAAAGTTGGCTAGGAAAGAACGCCAAATTATTTCTTATGACGCCAGACTGATCTAAAGAGCTCGTTGCTAAGCAAGGTAATTATGACAACTGCCAAACTGTCAAATCTCAATTCCAAAAGCGTAAACTATTCTTGTTATTTATTATTATAACCTATATTTATCATACTTTCCTTCTATACGCCCGATATTATTTTATGTTATTTCAACTTGTTTTGTTAATTGTCATTTCTTTACTTTATCAAACTTTATTGCAATTAATTAATTACGGTAAGTTTGTTTAGATATGTTAGTTTTTGATAGACAATATGTTTTTTTATGCCTTAGAAAATATTCTTTGTAGGACTTTTGTGTTGTTACTTTTATGATGGCTTCGGCAGGCGCCATGCAAAATTGCTGGGTCAATTTTAATAATTTGTAAATCTGGCAACAATTATCACCTTATTTGTCATGGTTGCGCAACAAATTGTACAATAATTTAAAACATATTATCTTCTGTTCAAAGCAGTTCACCCTGTAAATTTTATACTATCTATGTTTACTTAGCGCAAAGTTCAAATATTTGCGGCTGTGCAAAGGCAGTGTTCATTATGTTCGACTTTGTGCTAATTGTTGCCAAATTCACGGAATATTAAAATTAGATACTTGATGTTTATCTTACGTGGTCCATGCGGAGGCCACTGTGAAATCAACACCATAAAAAACTGAAACTTAAGCACATTGTGAAAAACCAACAAATTTAAACAAATCTAACACAATTAATTAATTCCAGTAAAGTTCGATAAAGTAAAGGAGAAACAACAATTAACAAAACAAGTTAAAATGACAAAAAATAATAACGAGCACATAGAACGAAAGTATGACAAATATAGGTTATAATAACAATAAATAACAAGAATAATTTACGCTTTTGGAATTGAGATTTGATAGTTTGACAATTGCTATGATTACTTTGCCTAACAACGAGCTCTTTCAGTCTGGCGTCACAGGATACAATTAGCGCTGTTTCCTAGCTAACTTTGCGTAACAGCAAAAATAGATTCCCAAAACATTTATTGCTGCATACCTTCATATTTCTTAAGTTAAGAAGGGTGTTCTATTAAAAAAAAAAGAAAGTTGACGTCACTTCCGGTGAAACCGGGAATACAATTGAAATGCCGATAACGGCAAAAGTTAGCTCACGAAAAATAGAAATCCGTCTATATTTTCTAAAAATGCTAGCTTCTGTCGTTCGAAAATTAGGAGGGGGGCGGGGACACTTTAAGAACACGCTGTATATGTATTTACAAGTACCTACTTTGCCGCTTAACACTAAAAACATGCGGAGTATATACGGAACGAGAAGGTCTGACACGTATCCGTTCCGCCCTCATAACATAGAGCAAGAAAACGATAGGTTCCCTCTCGTCAAATGTATTATTCTTCCGTCTATACATCTTTAAATCTAAACCATGCAAGATGTACAGGACACGATGAGAGAGTGTTTTGTCAATGTAGCACGTTACTTAAACTATATGGTCGTTTCACTCTAGTAAATCAAAAAAACAAAATTAATAAAGTGGCGGGTGGTCTCTGCTCAACAGATTGCATTCCTTTTTTTTTATAGATAGTTTCAAATGCGTCTAATTCACGAGGTGAGGTTACGTTCTCAATCAATTTCAGGTTTTCTAATTTAATATTATACCCGGTTTCGTTTATGTGTTGTGCTACATTTGACGCTTCTCTTTTGCCGTACCTGTAGCGCCTGATATATTCATTGAATCTAGTATCTATCGCTCGTTTTGTTTGACTACTATAGGCTTTATCACAGTCATTACATCCAATTTTATAAATTCCTGACCTTTCTTTCATGTCCGGTTTATCTTTCGAATTGCCAAGAAGGTTCTTGAGTGTATTATGTGAACTGAAACATACGTTCATATCTTGTCCCCTAAAAACTTTACTAATACCTTTCGATATTCTGTGGCGAATGGAACGTAATCTGATAAACAGAGACCACCAACCACTTTATTACTCTTGTCTTTTTCATTTACTAGGGTAAAACTATAATATAGTTTAAGTAATGTGCTACATTGACAAAACACTCTCTCATCATCTTAAACTGTACTTAAACTATATTATAGTTTTACCCTAGTAAATCAAAAAGACAAGAGTAATAAAGTGGTGGGTGGTCTCTGTTTAACAGATTACGTTCCTTTCGCCACAGAATATCGAAAGGTATTAGTAAAGTTTTTAGGGGACAAGATATGAACGTATGTTTCAGTTCACATAATACACTCAAGAACCTTCTTGGCAATTCGAAAGATAAACCGGACATGAAAGAAAGGTCAGGAATTTATAAAATTGCATGTAATGACTGTGATAAAGTCTATAGTAGTCAAACAAAACGAGCGATAGAAACTAGATTCAATGAATATATCAGGTACTACAGGTACGGCAAAACAGAAGCGTCAAGTGTAGCACAACACATAAACGAAACCGGGCATAATATTAAATTAGAAAACCTGAAATTGATTGAGAACGTAACCTCATCTCGTGAATTAGACGCATTTGAAACTATCTATAAAAAAAGGAACGCAATCTGTTGAACAGAGACGACACGCCACTTTATTACTCTTGTCTTTTTGATTTACTAGAGTAAAACGACCATATAGTTTAAGTAACGTGCTACATTGACAAAAGATCCTTTTGTCGTGTCCTGTACATCTTGCATGGTTTAGATTTAAAAATGAATAGATGGAAGAAAAACGCATTTGACGAGAGGGAACGTATCGTTGTCTTGCTCTATTTTATAAGGGGGGAACGGATTCGTGTCAGATCTTCTGGCTCCGTATATACCTCACACGATTTTAGTGTTAAGCGGCCAAAAAGTAGGTACTTGTAAATACATATACATCTTTTTCCCCGAGAGTAGGGACAAACAAGCATGGTGGAATTAGATTTGTTTTTTGTTGATTTATTCGGTAATTCAGTTGATAATGAGGATGCCCAGGAGCCCTCGATACGGCTGTTCCGAATTAATTAATTAATATTTTGTGTGGTGAGGAGTGTGCCAATACTTAGTGTTGTTTGCCATTATTACGTGTATAAATAAATATTATAAGTAACTTGCATACAAGGTAGAGCAATAGTGCGAGATTTTTCGATGGCACCGTAACTATTGATAATAGAAAACAGTTTCTGATATAAAAAATCATAGATATACATTAGTAGCATAATCTAAAATTATTTTGACATATACAATGTGAACCAAAAAGAAGTTACATATCAAAGCTTTGTTGTTTTTTTTTAATGAAGTACTCTGTATATTAACACATATTTGGTTTCTGTTGGAGAATTTAAGGTCACTTTGTATAAGATTACCTACAGTCAACTGTTTTCGAAATATTTACGAAAAATTGTTTTTGCAGTTACATCTCGATACCAGATGGCGCGAATAGTCTGCAACAATGCTCTGTAACGAACGGTAGTCATAGAATAGTCTATTATCTAGGGATAATCAAAGATGAGAATAGGTAACGCCTAGACATGTAAAGTTACTTGCAGAATTAAAGATAAAATAAAGTAATTTAAAACTGTGTGGTGTTTTCTCTCGAATCCACGTTAATCGACAATCCAACAACTGGCGACGGGGGTCAAACCTGAATTAAAGATCGTAAAAATGCTGCAAACAGTGTTTACAATCGAAACGTTCGACAAACACAAAACAATGGGCGCGATAGATTGGTCGATTGGAGGGAGCATACACAATTTAAAATTACGGAATCCGAAGAAAAGAAACACTTATTGCTACATTACATAGGGAAAGAAGCTTATAATATATTGTGCGATACATCTAAAAGCACAAGAAAAAACATGAGAAAATAGTAGAAACCCTGGGAAGCTTTTTCGAGCCGAAACCATTGGAAATATTGGAAAATTATAAATTGCAAACAAGCTGAGGGAGAAAGTGTCGAAGAATTTACGGTTGCCTTAAGGCAACTAGCAACAAATTGTAACTTTGGTACACTGCATTATGAAATCAATTCATTTTTGGACTCAAGAATAAAACAATATTGAACCGTTTGCTGAAAAAGGAAAATATTATGGTGGACAATGCTCTACATATTGCCAAAGCGATGGAATTATCGGTAACTAGGTGGGACCAAGGTACAAGGAAAGGAGACGAACCAGGCCGTTACCTCCGATATATGACAAGGCCTAAGCGCTTTGACGTCAGCAAGCTGTGAGGTATTTTGTACTAGGTCGTCCATCAACCATATTTGTACAATGGACAATGGACACGTTCAGATCAGTTCTTGCGTTTTAAATTGGTTTATCCAGATTATATTAGTAGATAGAGTATAGAGTATTTGGAGAAAATGAACGTGGACCTTTAGTAGATACTGTAAAACGCAGATTAAGAGAAGCAGGTTTATTTGTACGGACCGCCCGAAAGAAGCCTTTAATAACTGAGAGGAATCACAAGACGCCTGGAGTTTGCTAAAAAGTATGGTCATTGGACGGTTCAAGAGTGGAAAAGAGTGTTATTTTCTGACGAAACAAAGATAAATAGGGTTTCATCTGATGGGAAATCCTACGTACGTCGCCCACAAAATGTTACTTTCGAACCCAAATACACCCGTCTTACTATGAAGCATGATGGCGGTAATAAGATGTTTTGGGGAAGTATGTCATGACGAGGTGTCGGTCCAATACATGCAACTGAAGGCATTATGGACAAATTTCAGTACATATCCATATTAAATAAAATTCTACTGCCGTATTTTCCAACAGGATAATGATCGGAAGCATACGGCAGAGGTCACAAAAAAGTGGTTTTCGGGCAATTCTGTAAATCTATTGGATTGGCCCTCGTGTAGCCCTGACTTAAATCCAATAAAAAATCTATGGCAGTACATAAAACAGAAAATAGCGGTGCACAAAATCGGAAAACTTCATGAGAAAATTCTAGAAGCATGGAATACAATTCCCAAAAGTGTGTGTGAAGACTTAGTAGCATCACTGCCACGCAGACTGCAAGCAGTCCTTCATAATAACGGCTTTGCTACAAAATATTAATTTTTTTCTGGATATTTTTTGTAATAACTAACTTTTTTGAAATCGTTTCTAGTTGCACGATGTTTTTTTTGATTAAGTAAATATAATTTTTTTTCTAAGTAATGTTTATAAAAATCAAAAGTTAAGTTATATTTTTGTTTTCATTTCAGATTAAAGAAATACCTAAAACATACTTCGCTTCAGTTTTTGCTTTATTAGAATAAAAATTCCAAGCTTAAGTCATTAGGCCATATCGTTTCTAATTAGTTGCACGCAACTGTATGTATGATTTTTATAAAATTCTTTGCAGGGGTATCACTTTAGAGGAAATTGTACAATAACTTGAAGAAGGTGCTGGTGATTCACAAAATAGTAATGTGGTTATAATCACACTTTTACCTCCAACAAACTCTTGTGCCGACCTAACCGATGAAAATTCTCAAGGTGAAGATAGCTTTGACTTGAATAATTTTCCTGCATCTCAGCTTTTGTCAACAGCTGAAATTTCTACAAAACAAGATTGCAGTGATGGAGATATAAATAAGCAAAGTGACAAAACAGAATGAAAGTAAAGAAAACGTTGTAAGTGCGAGCGAAGATAGTGATCCTGAATTGAATATACAAATCTTTTGAAGATGAAAATGTGATAACAATGTTTACTCGATACAGCAATTTGTATGCAACGCAACAATATAGACAGGGTAACATTACTCCAGAAATGGCGTGTGTTGATTCTAAACGGGTGTAGTTGTTTACCTCGTAGACGGATGTATTGGGAAAATAATGCAGATGCCCATAATTCACTAGAGTCCAATGCTATTTCTCGAAATTGGTTCGAGTATACTATGGCTAGTTTCCATTGTTGTAACAATGAAGCGTTTAATTAGTTGGAAAAATTTCCAAAAATGAAACTGCTGCGCGCTGTTCATTATGATAAATGAATCAGCAACTAGTGTCACGCTAACTAGCATTTTCATTCCGAATGAAGTTAAATCTTTTGCCATGCTAGTAACGTTAAATACTATAAAATTTTACACTAAACCGCAGAAATAGGTAATCCTTAGATTAAAGGAACAAACCTATGGGGAAGTATTGACTACACCCGACGTGTTGAAACGACTAAGAAAAGCAGAAGATAGAAAAAAACATAAACAAGAAACAATTAAAGAAAATAATACGACAACATTAGAGACAAAATCAGAGAAAACAAGAAAAGGAAACGAAGAATTTTCGGATGATGAAAGTGTGATAAGTATCCATGAGAGTGACGATCCCTGGAACGAAACATTAGATGAAGATACAGAAATTGAAAAAGTGGAGACCATTTCACAACTATCAAAAGGAAAATTTGTTTTGGTTTGTTTTAAAGGAGGTAAATAAAGCGCCACTATATTTAAATATTTTTGTGTTTGAAGATTTTGAATCAGTAGAAATAAAAATCACCAGTCTAGTCGTGGGACTCGTCAAAAACGTTGTTTAATATTAATGAAAGTGGTGTTACCATTGATCAAATTTTAGGGATGCTTCCTGATCCCGGCATTCAGATGAAAGAGGAAAGAATTCATTATAAATTCTCGTCGGCTGTGCCAGTGCTGGAGCAAAATTAGTTTATTTTTACGACTTGAATATCAACTTGCTTTTGCTTAAGTTACTTTAAAAATAAAGTTATTAAGATACATTCAATTTAGTCAGTAAATGTTGCATGATATGGCGTAATTGTAAACATAGCTTTGAATCACACAAGTTTATGTGAAAGGTATGCAGTTTACATTTACCCCGAAGGCTCAGGGGCAATTATGAACACGATGTATGTTTATGAATATTTTTTTTTCTGAAAAGAGGTTGACCTTTTATCTAAAACTGCATCGCACCGTTAAAGAAGAGGGTACGTCTTATTTATATTTCAATTTGTGCATTAAAAAAAGTTCATTTAAGCTGGAAAAAAAATTTCAGAAGCGCACAAACCGTGTCCATTTACGCCAATCGACCCTAGTCATCTTAATGTTCCAAACTATGCTGATTTTTGTAAATTGAAAATTAAAGATGAAAAGCTTATGAAAGTGTCATCTGTTTTATCTTTCTACTCAGGACTCAAAATAAATATATTACTTCAAATTTCTCTAAAGTCCGTATTTAAACATTATTGAAAAGCACAATATTATGTCAAATACTCCTTGTTCAATTTTAGGCTTGCATGCAGTTCATGGTCTAGATATAATTAATAACAATTTAGTGAAAAGTGTAAACATTGCCATAATTCAGATTATGTTTTATGTTCTTATAAATCTGTGTGCACTGGTATTGAAAAAGTCAAGAGAAGTTATAACATAACATTAAGAGATTTGCGTTGAAAAACAAGGTCAAGGAGAAGCTTAACCAGTTGGTCATGGACAAAATAATTGTTCCTATCATATAGCCAACAGATTGGGTTCATCCAATTGTTGTAGTGCCAAAACCAAATGGCGACATAAGGATATGCATTGATCCTAGAAATTTAAATAAACATACGTCGGGAAACACTTCCATTTCCTACAGCAGAGGTTTTGCTTTCACAGTTAAGCAGTGCGTAGTGCTAAATTTTGAGGTTATGTATATTTTACTGCATTAACATAAACCCACTAAAAGTGGCGTTCACTAATACACGTCTCGTATTGTTTTGTGTAAACTTACGAAAAAAATACGGACTATGAATACGAAGATCGTGAATTCCCTTAATGCTGCAATTCATCTTTGAATATTCACAAACATATTCGCAATGCCCACAGTTCGTTACATGTTTTTAAAGAGAAAAAAATATTTAATTTTTTTCACGGAATAGATTTCCGTTGTAGATTATTACGGGTATATGTATGTAATTCACTCCACGATAAGACAACGGAAAATTTATTTGATATGGGACGATAAATGCGGTTTTTTTCTATTTTGGTTGATAAAGGAATGGAAAATCAAATTAGTTTTAATTTCGGGAAATGCTAAAAGTTACACGATTGATTGCTTTTTATAATAAGTATACGTATAATAGTGAACTGGGGGGAGGGGGGATATGGGTTAATTATTTTACGAAGAATCCTATAACTCGTTTGTTGGGATATCGATACGGAATTATTAGTTATTCCTTTAGATTCCTGCCAAAATTTTGTTTACTTTGGAGGATAGACAAATAAAAAAATATATAAAAGCTTTCCAACGAAGTAAGGTTTAAAATTATTGACATATACATATGTCTTAAAAATATGCCACGTGAGTGCAATAAGTTGGAGCTGTCAGGGGTTATGAGTAGGGAGTACGTTTGAGTTGTGTGGGGTAAGGGTAGATACGATATAAAACAGACACAGAACAGAATAAGTAGTAAGAAGTGAAATGAGTGCACAAACGTGATTGGGTTTACCGTCTTGTCAAAATTTGAGAATTATTTTAAGGATTGATTCAGTAGAATGTAATTATTTGCTATTAATAAGGAAATATCAAGAAACATTTACAGGTGTAAGTTGTTTACAAGGTGATTCATATCACATTAACATAAAAACAGATACTAAGCCAGTCATTCATCCTACAAGAAGAGTTGCCATTCATCTCTTACCAAAACTAAAAACGTGTTTGATGATTTGTTGAATTTAAAAGTAATTGAAAGGGTGTAAGGTCTTTCCAAATGCACTAATTGTCAAAAAACAAGTTGGCAGTCTGAGAATTTGTTTCCAAGAATTTAAATAATGTTATAAAGCGAGAATTTTATCAAATTCCTACATTAGAAGAAATTTCAAGCGGGCTTGTAATTTCTTCTGCAGGGGCGCAGTACTTTACTTAATTAGATGCAACTAGCAGGTTTTACCAACTACCATTAGATTAAGAGAGCTCGGACTTATGCACATATGGCACATCGTACGGTAGATTTAAATTCTTAAGGTTACCTTTCGGAATGAATTGCACACATGAAGTATTCCAGGATGAATTCGGCGAAATCTTTTCAGAATGCGAAGGTACAGCCGTGTACATTGACGATATGATAGTTTGGAGAAATTCTAAATATTGACACATGATTCTAAATGTTGATACATGATTCTAAATGTTGATACATGGTTCTAAATGTTGATACATTAAACAAAGTTTTGACTGTATAGAAAAATGAGATAGAATAGAAAAATGAGTCAAGTTCAACTTTAAAAAATGTAATTTTGGTCAAACTGAATACAATACATGGGACATCAAATTTCAACTATAGGAGTTGAACTGGATTGTCAAAAAATAGAAGTAATTAAAAAGATGCTTAGACCATAAACTAAAGAAGACGTTCAGAGATTGTTGAGATATGTTAGTAAATTTATTCCAAATTTGTCCACAGAAGCTACTCCGTTAAGATAGTTATTGAAAAAAGTTATTTTGTTTTCGTGGTAAAAGGCTCATGAGAAATTTGGTCCGCAACTTTTGCTTTTCTCAATTCGAGATCAATTTTGATCAATGTCAGGCAGACACTTGGCGCGAGATCTCGTGAGAAAATGCATTCGTTGCCTCAGATTCAATTCAGTCTCAATTCAGCCTGCAATGGGAAACCCCGCGAATGCCTTCGAGTCCCTTTTCAATAACAGGCGTTGATAATGCAAGACCATTTTTAATTAGAAACAGGAGGGCCGCGGCCTAAGATGTAGCAAGGCCTATAGCTAAGCGAGGTAAAGGTCGAGGTAAAGGTCCAAAATTTACTCCGACAACAGGACGAGGAGCAAATAGAGGGTTAAAGTTTGCTGTAGAGGAAATAGAATGGCACTTTCTTCTCCCTCATTCTACCCATTTTCTGGGTTTGCGGGAGGTACGTGTGAAAAGTTTCAAACATCACCTCAAACGAGTTATTCGCAGTACAACTTTTTTTTTCTTGAATATAATTTTATCACAAATAGAGGCAATCCTTAACAACCGCTCGTTATCTCCGTTGCCTTCCGATCTTAACGATTTTTGTTCTCTTTCCCCCACTCATTTCTTCATTGAAAGATCACTGGTAGGAGCCCCACATGTGGATCCGATCAAAGAGAAAATCAATCGACTCACAAGATTCTAGTTGGAGCAACAATCCTGTCAACACTTCTAGAAAAAATTGAGCAAGGATTACGTTTGGGAACTTCAGCAGCGTATTTGTTGGAAGCAAACCCGAGGGGAGTCCGAGTCGATGAGATCCTAATACTTTTCAAGGACGATGGTGCCATGCCTAATGACTGGAAAATGGGTTGTATAGTTCAGCTGCATCCGAGATCCAATCATCACGCTCAAGTAGTTTCCATACGCACAAGAACCGGTGTTCTGAAGAACAACTTTTCGAAGATATGTTCCCTACCAGGGGAAATGTGATGTGTGAGCTATATTTGAAAGTGAGCGGCGCATATCGAGACTCTAATATTTTTTTTATTATCTTTATTATATTTTAGTATCTTTTATTTTTAAATGTTTTCTTTTATATGTAGCTAAATCTAAGTTGGTATTTCTGTCATAACTACTACATGTAACTAGACAGTTCGGAAAAACTAACGGGAATTGCCAAAGGAGTTTTTGCCTAATAAAAGTAAGCAAGTTAATTCCTCAATTTTCAGGTTTCAAAAAGACTGCACGCTAGCATCTTACTACCCGAAGAAAAACAAATCGGTGATACTAATCTCTAGTATGCATCATGATGATGCAATTGATAATGAAACTGGAGATGCAAAAAAACCGGAAACAATGTATAATAGAACAAAATGTGGAGTAGACCGATTAGATCAATTATGTCAGAAGTATGATGTAGCAAGAAACACCCGAAGATGGCATTTAGCCATTTTTTATGATCTTTTGCATATCACAGCAATAACTGCTTTATGTATTTATAAAGCCACACACAATTTTTGCATGGAAGCTAATCAAACCCCAAATTGAATTCAGGTCTACAATTCCACAAGTCGCTCCAGAACTTCGATGACGAGCCAGAGTTCTATTAGGTTTTCAGGTTACACCCTCCAACACCAAATGCAGTTACACGATGTAAGAAAGATGTACAATGAGGATGATGCGGTAACTATTATGGCATTGTAGTCCGTTGAAGATAATCCACGTTTATCATTAAGACAGAGGGCAGCGGAGCTTAATGTTAGTTACACCTTATTACAAACAATTTTTAAAAGAAATAAAATTTTTCCATTTAAGCCAAAATTTAAACATACCCTTGAAATTCACGATCATGCTTTTAGACTGGATTTCTGCTTATGGATTGGTGAGAAGCTTATGGAAAACAGGAACTTTCATAAACGCGTATTATTTTCCGATGAATGTACCTTTTTCACAAATGGTGTTGTATCTTCACAAAATTGCAGATTTTGGCCACGACACAATCCCAATTTTAAAATCAATACGAGAAATCAGCGTTATGAAAAAGTTCATGTTTGATGCGGAATGTTAATTAATAAAATTATTGGGCCCTACTTTTTTGACGAAAATTTAAATCAACATAGTTATTTAAGTACGCTACGAAATTTTATGATTCCGTCACTACAAGACGTGAACTTAGAGAACATTTATTATCGACAAGATGGATGTCCAGCTCACAGCACTTTATTAGTTCGCACATTGTTAGACCAGCAATTTCCTGGGAATTGGATTGGACGTTATGGTCCAATACATTAGCCTGCCAGATCACCAGATTTATCTTCCATGGACTTCTTCCTCTGGTGATATCTTAAACAAAAAGTATACCAAGAACCTGTAGGAAACAATGTAGAAATATTAAAACAACGAATAACTTCAGCGGTTAGAGAAGTTGACTTGGAAACTAGGGAATGTTTATAAGGAATTCAGGAATAGAGTGGAAAGGTGTGTAGAAAACGGAGGAGATTATGTAGAATGACAGTTTATAATAAATAAAATAGTTTTTTATGTTGTAGTTTTTTTTATTTATTTATTTATTTATCATCGCTATCTTCATTATAATGTAGAATGATAACTTACAATAAAAAAAAATAGTTTTTTATTTTTACAGATTACTAGAAATAAATTTTAGATTTTCAAAACATTACTGGTACTTTCAAAGCAAGCAAAAAATATCATGAAGAAGAATTTTTTTTCAAAAATCAATATTAAAAAAATCTTCCCTCTTGTATACCCCATCGCTTTGCACACTATATATATATATATATATATATATATTAGTTTTATTAAGAAGATACAGTTACAAGATTATATATTTCGTATACGTGTGATAATGATAACTGTACCAGTACCTACAAAAAACGAACGCTAATTCACAGGAATTGGCAGTCACCTATTTTAAATAAAACATTATTTTTATTTGTATTGCAAATTAATTTCCTATTAAAAACAAGTTAATCTCTGCAGGTGTTTAACCTTGAATATTCGCAGGTTTTCTTAATGAAGATTCATTTGCTTTTAGTGGGTCAGAGATTAAATTTTTCACTAGTACTCTATGTAGTACCACATACTATCAATTGCTATCAACCACAACATATAAACACGTATCATGACCTTCACAATCAATTTAGTACATACCCTATTCAGTCGAATTTTGGTGGTATGATTAACGAAACGTTATATCGGTATTCGTACCACAAGGAAATTTAATGCCACAAAGTAGATATATTTAAATACACAAATATATTTCTCAAAACGATATATAAGCGAAGCACCTTCCTTAACTGCCAGTCTACACTGTGGTGGAAGTTTTATTACGGCGGTAAGCATAATATTGTACCCATATTACTTTTTTATTTTTATTTGACAGTTATTAGAATGCGTTAGTGTTTCTTAAGTATTAGTGTTAGTTATTTACTCTATCTTCACATTACTTTTTAATTTTTTTAAAAATATATTGTACATGCAGAGAAATGGCTTCTTGCATCAAGAAAATGACTTTCTTGCAAAAATCAGTCTCTATTCAATAAAATGTTTTTATTTCAAGTCAACAAAAATGTATAATATAAGAAAATAGTTTTCTTGAAATTTTATTTGGATTAAGGAAATTAAGGAAATCCGAGACAGAAAAATGTTTCCTCCAAGTAAATCATCTAGTTTTAAGTTAAAATATTTATATTAAAGGTAGGAATGAAAAAATGGTCCAAATCTCACAATGTTTTATTGAGAAACTAGGCAACCAGCACCGTGTTCAAAAAACATATCATCAGGGCTACAAGGATATCCAATAAAAGAAAAATTACAATAATGGAAAAAAACTTAAAGTTAATAATTAAAATTAAGAGCAAGTGAATGAGCTAATGAAAGTTTTTTTTTATAGGTTACAGTATAATTAAATTATTTCTTTAATAATGTAATTAAATAGGAATTATATTTATATAGTTTAATATAACTAATGAGTAGTGCCCGGTAACAGGGAGCCGTGACATAGCCGTACAAAAACAATAGTAAAAAAATAGAAAAAAAATAACAGAACTAATACATAATTATAATATGCGAAAAGTAGTGAAACACTCATCCTTTTAAGCAGCCTTGGTTACGGAACAGTAAAACTAGAAGCACCATTATCAAAAAGTTCACACCATTAGATGTGTTTCCACAGTTGTCTCGATGAGCGATGTTCGCCGTGGTGAGAAAATGAGTTTATATTTTGAAAAAGAGCGTTCAACATCTACCGATGTTATACATGCATAATTAAAATACTCTTTGTACTTAGTGGATTATTCGATACACTATCACAAATTTGTTTTAGTGTGCTAAAATCGGAATCTTTCTGTAGCACCCTCTCGAACTTTTCTAAAACGAGATTATATTTTGCGTCATGCAATCGCATGCATCGCTGTGTATGCACTCCGTCCATAATTTGCAGAGACTCCAATAATGATAACGATCTATTTTGTAATTGGTCTATTGCGTCAGCTAATCCTTTATAGTAGGTACGAATATTTTTTAAATCTGTATCAACGGAAATATCTTGAAATTTCGACAGGTTCTCCTTAATCGCTGCAGCGGCAGGATTGAATTATGCAACAACAGCTTTTACTATTTTGAAATGTTCAGCATAATAAAAAGCTGCCGGCAACCATATTCCCCAACGTGTAAGAATTGGCTCCGATGGTTGACGAATACCAGGACACTCTGTGTGAAATGATCGTAGGCGTTTGGGAGATTTCAAAAATACTTTCTTTGTGCTTGCTATTAATGCATCTACCTCGGGAGAGCATTGTCGAATGGTTTCTGCCACAAGATGTAAAGCATGCACTTTACACGTAACATGTAAACACTTGGAACTATGTTCAAGAAGAGAACGGCTTACCGAACGCATTATCGCTGCGCCATCGCTCATAAACATCAACACTTTATCTTTTGAAATTTGAAATTTTTCCAACGTACTAAGTACAACCGTCGTAATTGCTGCAGCAGTACACTCTTGTAGTCTTCGGCTAGCTAGTAACAATGGTAGTGTAGGTTTACTAGGGTCTAGTATGCGTACCATAATATTTACAATTGAATTTTTTTTACAGTCTGTTGTCTCGTCAACACATAACCAAAGAAACTGTTTTTTCAATATGCGTTTCATTTTCTTTTCCACGTCATCGCGTACAAATGCAACATGCTTACGTGCCGTTTTCTCCGTTGGCAACCGCAACTCAGGATTGTATTTGTCCCAAAAGTCCTTAAACGGTTGTTTATCGAGTAAGCCTATTAGCAAATTACAGTTTATCAACATAAGAATTACATTAAAAAAATGCACTTCTCGGTAGCATGCCCAATTTTCGTTTTCTATGCTGTGCAGAATTTACGTGTCTTGTACAGTTCCACTTCTTATTTGACATCAAATGTATTTTGCACACTTTACAAACTATCTTGCTTCCGTTGTAAAACAAATCGGGAAAGTTAGAAATAAACTTGTTTACTATGTCTTGAAAGGGTCGTTTTTTAGCCTTCGACGTGTTCACTAAAAACTACAATTAATAACTACGTCTGTATCAATAAAATCAACCACTACCTTTTTCCTACTCTATATACCAATATCGTTAAAACTGAACTGAGTGATGATGATTTGTCGTGTCGTATCATAATCGACCAGCCCTCCCCGCCCACCTAAACACAGTCACAACGCCGCTGCGATTGCTCTCCAGTTACCGAGCTCTACTAATAAGTTAATATTTAGGTTTATTACCCTTTTTTATTATTATTATTTATTATACGAGGCACGTCCAGGAAACAAGTTCCGTTTATATTTATTACCGCGGCAATGCTGCAATCGCAGTTCGCCGCATGCACGGTAGTTGCCTCGAGTTAAGGAGAAGGAGATCACGCCATTTCGAGATCGCTGTTTACTATTTGCAGTTTATAGTGGTTGGTGAGAATGTGACTTGGGTCGCTTATAAAACCCCTGAATCGAAACGATAATCAATGGAATGGAAGCACACTTCGTCACCAGGAAAAACTAAAGCCAAGTAAATGTTGACACCTCGAAAAATCATGTGCACAGTCTTTTGGGATAGACACGGCATTCTACTGGTGCATTTTTTACCGCGAGATAAAACAATCAATGCAAATGTTCACCGTGAGACCTCCATCCCTCCGCCCCCAACGACTTCCATCTCTTTTTGCACCTGAAAACGTTCCTTGGTGGTCAAAAATTCAACAACGATGAAGAGCTCAAAGAACATGTTACCACATGGTTGACAACACAGGCGCAACGTTTTATGAGGAAGGCATACAAAAACTTGTGCCACGCTATGGTAAGTGCCTACAAAATCATGGGAGCTATGTGGAAAAATACTTTAAGGTTCGTAGTTTTTTTGGAATAAATTGTTTTTCTGTATCTGTACTCATTTTGTTTTTATTGCTAAACGGAACTTAGTTTCTGGACGTATATTAAAAAATATAGTTAAATTAGTACAAGTGGTAAATGTTTGAAAATGTTTATGAAACGTTGTACGTTAAAGGTTATATCATTGTATGGGTAAGTATGGCATCTATATTCCGGTTTCTATCGCTATTACCTAAGACGGCATGACTATATCTCTCGCAAGTAGGTGGCGCCAGGAAATATTGCAGTGCTGTTTTTGAAGGTTGAGGACATAAACTGAGCGAACGGTGTGGGCATGAGCAAAAAGCGTCAGTGCTTTTCTCTTTTCACAATGTTTTTGCCAGAAGCGATTCTATCAATACCATGAGCTATTTACAATTAGTATTATCTTGGTTATGGCATCTTTTTCATGTGTACTTCTACATTAAGTTCACTTTTGTTTGAACATTATTCTGTAGATAACCTCTACCTTAACCTTTATAAAATTACAAACCATAAAAATAATTTACTGCATTATGTACGGATATGTCCTACTGTTTTAAACAAGGTAAATGGAATTAATAATGTATATTAGTAAATAATATGCATTTCAAGGATACTAAGTAAATAAATGCTTTATTTTAAGAAAATGAAACAATTGATCTATGAACAATACCTAAACGCTTTCTGGAATTAAGAAAACTATTTACTATCCTTAAGAAAATATTGTTCTTGTCTTATAACCATTTACTTATACTAAGAATCGCTTTTTTAAATTTTTCTGTAAGATTTTCTTGAATCAAGTTAACAAATGTCTAAAACAAAGAAATACAATTATTCTATTACAATTACATATATACTTCTCTTAAACGGAAAAAAAACGCTAAGAAAATATTTCTTTTGATTTAAAACAGTTATTGTATTGTGAATAATTGAAACATTATCATTTTCGTGAATTAAGGCGAATGCTTGATACAAGTAAACGTTTCTCTACGTGTAGTCTTCGACATAAAGTTTTAATTATATTCGATGTATTTGGAAATCAAAATTAATTTATTATAGACTATTATTTGTTTTCAGCATACACTGCAGTTGATCAATCAAAATGAAAACAATTCTTCTTATATCAATGCTATTCGCATATGCATATTGTAAAGTGTTTAACAACTGTGAACTGGCTAAGGCATTATTGAACTATGGCTTGCCGAAACATGAGATAGCAACTTGGGTCTGCATAGCTTTCAAGGAATCCAGCTACAGAACAGACGTAATTAACTACAGTTCAGATTGTTACGGATTATTCCAAATTAGACAGCAATACTGGTGTTCTCCTGGCGGAAATGCTTGTGGACTGCCATGTTCGAATTTATTGGATGACAATATACATGACGACGTGCAATGCGTCAAAACTATCTATGCAGAATTTCAACGTATTAGAGGCAACGGATTCTTAGCATGGGATACATACCCCGCTTGCAAAGACTACAACACAGCCAGCAGTCATATTAATAATTGCCATTTATAAGACATAAACGTTCATTTACCTACATAATAACGTATCTCGCACGTTCGTAAAATTTCATGTTAATAAATACTTTATTCAACTGAATATCTTAACGTTAGCTTAATATGTAAAACTTTCTGCAATGAATCCTTAGAGGATGTGAGGATGAGTTGGGACAAAATAAGTTTTTCACTGTTGAATTGGTAACAAAAAAATAGTTGTGGTGTTGAGTTGAAGTGACTCGAGTGGTGCGTTATTATACAATACCATTATTCGAAGTTATTTGAATATTGAAAAGATAAGTAAATGTGATTTTGACCATCGTAAGTAATTTATATTTAATCCTCATTCAAGACTAGAAAATATTCTTCTTAACATGTATTTAATGTACGCTTATAAGAATCATGCTTCGAGGTTAGAATTGAGTCAAATCAGCAACTCCATTCATAACCTTAATGTTACAGTTCATACCTTCTTAATAAAGTAGACCAGGGCGGCCAATGAAAAACACTGTATCATATGTTTCAACTAACCAAGGAAAAGATTGGACATGTCCCAACTCTCTGCAGGATATAGTGTTTTTCATTGGCTGCCTGGTATAGAGTTAGAGTGAGAGTAAATGTATCATTTTTAGCATACAGTAATGAAAGAAGATACATATACACTCACTCTATACCAGTGCAACCAATAGAAAACGCTGCACGTATACATAAACAAAAATATTTGATTAAAACCGGAGGTTTTGGAATACAACGAAATTCTTGAATTGAAAGACTCCTAAATAAGACAACAAAATATAATCATAATAATCAAAACTTATGCACCGGAAAATTGCCAGTGTTGAGTTGCTTAAAATAATTATAACCAAATAGAGAATATAAACAAAAGTCAAAAATAAGGATATGCTGCATTCTTTTATTAAGTTCTTATGTCTGTTTATTTGTTCTGTTTTTTGTTTGTAATTATTTTAAATTGATTCTTAATATCACTATTTAGAAGCATTTTCGATTGTAGGGATTACGTTTCCTCTGCTTTTATATTTTAATTTGTAAACTATATTTGCAATAAACTTTGAATTTTAACCGTAGTGTGTGTGATATTATTGTGTCCCAACTTCCCCTTATTGCGTCCCAACTCTCCCATGATGCGGGAGACTTAAGACAAAATACACCGCACCACTTTAAAAAAATTTACTACAACACTAACGTTAGGTTCCGAGCACTATGACGTTTTCAAATCATTACGTACCAACAATTATGCATAAATCATATGTATTAACTCATTTTAAGCTTAAAATTTTGAATCAACAGCTAAGAAAAGCAATCAGTATGTTCTGTTCACTGTTGTCATGGCATCCAAGCAATACTAATGCCATAGACCACTTGGATCCTATATCCTAATGCAAAACTCACATTTATAATTGTAAATACCTCTACTTTTAGACAGAAATATGCATCGTTATACAAAAACGTTAGTTATAAATTTCCTATACGGTGGATACAGACAAAATATATAGTGTTGTTTTAAAAAAAATGCGTTTTTGGTGTTTGAATTTAGCGAAGTTTGGTGTTAAACACCGAGCAGCTTTTATATCCTGAAGGTATTATAATACAGTGTCTAGATAGAGCCAAGTATACAATTTAATCCTGTAAAAGTCTATTCTCGAAATATACAAGGCGTATCCGGGAACAAAGGTACACTACTGCGCATGTGCATGATATCGCGTGATTTCAACCCTGCAATTAAAAATATTGTGTCATCTTTTCACTCAATGTTAGCGCGTCGTTTATTTTGTTCCGGTCAGTACTTTGGAAATTATTGCGATAATAATGGAGCCTCCTCTGTCAAAATGCGTCCCACTGGAAGTTCGTGCAATCATTCGCTACTTTTGTGTGACAATGAAGGAATCGTCGACCGCAATTCACCGAAGGATTTCCGAAGCCTATGGTGAGGTTATGTCATGCAAGCAAGTGTCGGTTTGGTGTTCAGAGTTTCGAAACGGTCGGGCAAACTTAGATGATCTTCCAAGATCTGGAAGATCGAGAACGTCTCTGACGGACCGAACCATCCAGCGGATTCAAGAACTCATCGTCACCGACAGACGTTCGAGAAATGGCATCCGAACTGTACATTCCGAAGACGGTAATCCACGACATTGTCCACAACAAGCTTAACTACCGAAAACTCTCTGCACGGTATGTGCGTCGACAGGGACCTGATTTCTATACCAAGGGTATGTTAAACCTCGTCCGCAGATGAGACAAGTGCCTCAATCGGCTTGGTGACTACGTTGAAAAATAGTTTAAGGACCGCACTTTCCTCCTGTAATACGCTTTTTATTTTTTAATAAATTTATTTGTATCTTCTAAGCGAGTGTACCTTTGTTCTCGGACACGCCTCGTATTTGCATTTCGGATCATTTTGTGGAAATAAGTGTATTTAAATTTAGACGATTGAGGGCAAAATTACAAGTATCTCAAAATCTGCTAGAAGTAGACACATGAAATCTATATCAAATTAGTTTATTTCTACATAAAGAAACCAAATACGTTATTACATACAGCGATGGCGGCTGGTGGTGACGTAAATGGGAGGCCAATTGCAATACTTTCCTCGTGTATTTCCGTTGCATAGTACAATATACACGATATGCAACCAAAATACGCGAGGTAGTCGAAGCGTTGTAATGCAGCTCCGCAGCCAAAGTCGGGGTTGGTAAATTGGGGACTTTATTTTTCAAAATACCCATAGTTAAATTGCGGACCAAGGTAGGATTAAGAAGGGTACTTGCCAATGACATAATTCTCGGTAATAAAGTCGGAATGATTAAGAAGGGTACCTGGTAATTACCTACTACTCGGTAAGAAAGGGTAATCACATTGATGTACTTGCAACTCATTAGTTTCTTTATTATAAGTTATAACAAGTTACAATGGAAAAATTGTAATGCCAAAATATTTACTACTGCCGATAGAGAAGACAGAATAGTCAGAAGTCAGGTAGATCATTCAAGTGACGAAAACAAGGTTAATAGAAAAATTGTTAGTGTTGCGGCTAAAAGAAAAGCAATTGATGATAGATATATGTGAAAGAAAATTATTCATGAAGTTATTAAAGAAGATAATGAACTACCCGCAGATTAACTTGAAATGACGTACGTCGAGTAAAGAAAAATATATATAACAGCAGGAGAAGAACTTTACTACCTTTACCATATAGCCCTGAAGATGTAATGGATATTCTTGAAAATCTTAACATCAGGACAGCACGAAGTGAGAAGTTTTTACTAATAAACAATCGCGAGAATACAATTGTAGTTTTTTCCTGCTATTCAAATATAGAGTTTATGTGCGATACGGACAATATCTTCATGGACGGTACATTTAATTACTGTACGAAATTTTTTACAGTTATTTACGTTGCACGTTTTAAAAAACGTACATATTCGTGGTATTTTGCCTACTACCAAATAAAACGAAAAAAACATATTCTACTTTATTTGGTCTATTGAAAGATAAATGCCGGGGACAAGACTGCCGCAAAAAATGCTTATACCTTACAGAGGACGATGTAGTTTTATCCAGTATTCACCCAACAAGCCGGATAAATACGGCTCGAAAATGTTTGCATTATGCGTCTCGAAAACGTTTTATATTAGCAATTTGAAACTGTACTGTGGCAAACAGCCTGATGGACCATATTCTAATCAAGATTAGTAGATCCATACAAAGGAAAAAATAGGAACCTCACCTGTGACAACTGGTACAGTAGTTACCCACTGGCCAAAAACTTATTGAAAAAAACATTCGTGGGAACTCTCAAAAAGAACAAAAGAGAAATTCCGGTTGAACTACTCCCCAATAAAAATCGACCAGTTCTTTCTTCAATGTTTGCATTTCAAGAAGATTGATGTTTCCTTTTGTACAAAAAAGAGCAAAGCTGTGCTTTTACTATCAACTATGCATGACGATGATATGGTAGATCAATGCAGTCAGAAACCCGATATTATCTTATTCTATAACTCGACCAAAGGAGGAATTGATATCTTAGACCAGCAAACTGGAAATTATACCGTTCAGCGAAGAACTAGAAGATGGCCTTTGGATGTATTTTTCCAAGTTATGAATATTGCAGCTCTTAATTCATACATAGTATACAAATTTTACACAGACAACGAAGTTCAAAGAAGAGAGTTTCTGAAAACCTTAGCATTCTCACTGATGAAACCTCATTTGCAGAGCTAATATAAAAAATTTACCATGTGATGTGAAGCAGTACCTATCAAAATATCGAAGTAATTTAGAAGAGCCTGAACAACAAGCCGCCAGACCACTGAGGGGAAAATGTTCTTTATGTGGGTGGAAAAATAATAGAATTACAACAATTCAATGCAGCATTTGCGAAAAAATGGCTTGTAAGGGACATGTTGCTACAACACATATATGTCTTACTTATAAAGGCAATCAAAACTACAACGACGATGAAAATTTATAAAAAAGTCATATGGTTAATATATTTTTCTTATTTTTTTTTTTGCTGTTTCTTAATTCTAATGAGAATTTGTTTTATTTTGCAACGTTTATTTTTCTTTAATAAATATTTTTATGTGTTTTATTAGATGTTTATTTTATTTGCAAGAAAGTTGTGTGTTGGTGTGATATTGTCTTTATGTTTTTGTTGGAATAACATAGTTTTAATTTATTTTTTTTTAATAATTTACCAAAATTGTATCCGTGTACAAAATACACTGTAGCGACTAGTTATGTTAAATTTCTGGTAGCAACTACTTGAGGGTTAAGGAGTACCGTCATCAAACCAGCGTAGTTAGGAAATGGATGAGTGATCTATTTGGTCTTTCGTTCCTGAAACCGGGAGAAATTGGGGACTGCTTTGCGATAGATTTCGCTGAATTCCAACCAGAAGATCCAAGAATTATGGAACTTGCGGATTACTAAGTCGACAATTATATTTCAGAAGATTCACATTTTCCACCAACTATGTGGGCTGAAGCACTGGCAAGCACTGAACATACCACCAATGCTTGTGAATCTTTTCATTCACGACTTAATTCCAGTTTTTATACTCCTCATCCTTCTCTATATACTTTTGTCAATGTTTTAAATGATTTTCAAACAGATATACAGTATATTGTTACTCAGAGTAAAATATTTGCGAAACAGAAAAACTGTCACAATTTCAAGTTATTTACTGATTGTCTCTGAAAATTTGTTGGAATATTTTTATTATCTGCATATCATTCCTTACCCCAGGAATAAATGTATTGGTGTCCAGACGAAGATATCGAATCTGTAAGAAATTATACGATCAAAAACAGATTCATAGAAATAAAATAGTATCTGCATTTTAATAATAATTCTATTCGGATAAGGTGGATAGATTGTTCAGAATTCGACCTATTATCGATAAACAATAATAATTTCAAAAAATTCGGAATATTTTCGGAAAAGCTTTGAATTGATGCGCAAATGGTCAGATACTATGGCCATCATTTTCTAAAACTATTTATCCGGGGAAAACCCATAAAATTCAGATTCAAACAATGGGCGTTCCGTCACACAGTGGTACGAAACACTCCTGGCCAAAATTCAAAAAATCGGAGTACATATTCGGAGATTAGTTTGGTCAAATCTAATAGAGATGGCACCAGTGCATAATACTCCAGTCTGTAAATAAATCTGCAACGCATTCTGTGATGTTGCACGTGCGTGCCAAGTTGCCATTTGTTAGTATCAATCGTTTCACAAGTTTATGCTATTCTATGTTTGAATGTATGCAGTGATTTTTTTTTATTGTTGTGGTACTTATTTCTTGAAGTTCCAAAAGGAAGGAACATATAACCTCTTTCATGTAACAGTAACATAAATGGAAATTTGGATCTAAATTTTTTGTACCACATCATACCACCTTGACACAAAGTTTAATTTGCTCTATATAGTGTCTTGTGATAGGATTTTAAAGTATCAAGAGCTCATATTTGCCGCTTTTCGCTCTATCGCCTTTTTACTGTAAAAGTTTACAATATGAAGTGTATGGTTTTACTGTGTGAATAAAATGGATGAGTTTTCATAACTGATAAATATTGTAAAAGTCGTTTCTGCATGTTGTTATCAATTTATTGTAGGAACCTACAGAGTTATGTATTCAAGAAGAGAATTATTTGAGATTGTACAATCTACTTGGCCATCTGATTTAATTGATTAACTGGCAACTTTGCAGTAGAAATTGGCTGAGACAATTAAAGCTCCATTCTAGCTGGATATATATGACAAAAACATGTTGAAGGCAATGCTGTCAAAATTGCAAGCAAAATGGCTAAATCCTCTTCGAGCACGTGCCCGATTTTATAAGGACAATGAGCGTTGGCTGAACGGTACAATAATCGTAGAGAGTACTCAGTGACTTATGTATGTATGCAAATAAACTTTTAACTTTAAAATTCATTGCAGAGTAGAAAAGGGGTCGACATTTAACCGAATTCGAGGCTTGCAGTGATCGAACGAAACGACGAAGAACGGAAGAACTACGTGCGTCACACAGCACATCGGAGCTGGTGTATGCAACGCGAATGTCTTCGTATATCTGGTGTCCCTGAAGCATCAAATGTATTAAGAGATATAACCATGAAGTCTCTAGTGCGAGCTTCTAAGTACCAGGCAGCTTTTAAAACTGCTCTGAAACAACTTCCATGCGAGATATCCGCCGCTCTTGCTCTAAATTCAATAATATTCGGAAAAATGTCGAAAGAAACATATTTAATAGTAAGACAATTAACGAATTCGAACCGTTGTACGTCAGTTTATCCACCTTATGCTAAAATATTAGTGAGTAAAAAGCGTTGTCATCCTCCGTTGTCGGCTATTACGATAAAAGAAACCATGGCAGAAGTGAAATTGCAAGAATTGCTAGATCACACTTCCAACAGGCTTTTACATGTTATATGTGATGACCTTAAAACGCTAGATTCAAGGTTTCTTAGTTCAAGTCAACAATACAAACAAAAGTTTAGCGATGAGAATAGCACTGAAGCCAATGTTTTTTTCACCTCTACGGTTTCTTTAGAGCACTCTGCCATCGATGAAGAATGAGGAACATTGAGATAAAGTACAAAAGGGTTTTCACAATGATTGATGGAAAAGTGAAAAACGTAATAACATCAACGGAATCCTCGCAGCGATGTTACATTTACACCGTAACATCAAAAGAATTTAACAATATAGATGTAGTTACAAAAAAGGAAGTCAATTCTGTTCGGTTTTGTAAGCCTGTTGGAACGAAGCTATAGTAATACCGACTTTATCGACCACAAATATACATTCTTAACGTTTTGATATTTGTGATCAATAATGTCGATATTACCATAACTATCAACCTCGTTTATTCTTGAAGTGTCACGACTAAGAAAATTAAATCAAATTTTATTACCTACTTAGATATAATTTTATGTTATTGCAGCATTTCTCTATAAATATCTTTGTTTGAATGCTTCTAAATTGCTCAGGAAAGGAATCATCTTCCGTCCACGGTGGACACGCTGTATAGTCTATAATAAATTACAATGGTTTATATATCCGAGTGTCCTTTTTCGTGCCCTCACTCTATTTCGGGGGTTTCGTTCAGTAGATATATCTCCAGCTAACAATAATCTTGGGGAAACGAAAACATAACGCATCTTATATTCTTTGAGTTCTTAATTTTCAAATTTAAAGTCAGTTTATCCACCAAACACATATGTAATGATTCTATGTAGCATAACATAGTTCCCAAACTAAATTCGGATGTTTAACAAGTCGTCATAGGAAACGTGCACTTTTCATAGTTCCGCATAGTATTACAGCTTGGAAAGAAATTTGTATAAATTTATGTAAATTAAGTTATATATAATTCTATTTCAAGAATAATAAATATTTTTAAAGCGAAATCGTACCACAATTTATTATTGGTCGAAAACTAACAAATGCTATCGATAACAGATAAGCGATGGGTCACTTCAGAGTTGTTAATTGTGGTAGAAATACACACATGTTTAGAGGTCAATTTTATTTAAAAGTAATTTTAATTGCAAAAGTATGTGAAGTATATTTCAAAGCTCCTTTTTATCATCTGAGATCATTTGAAAGACCAAGCTGTTTAAACATCAGATTAAAAGGTCAGTTTTATTTATTTTATTGTTTCTAGCACTTTACTTTCGTTCAATTTTATTAAACTGCTGACAAACTATCAAATTGCTACTCTCGAATTTACGGAAAATCAACGAAAAGATCTATCTGATAGCCTAAATTTCAATAACATTTTAATACAAACTAGCGTCAAAGCCAGTGCTCGTTACTGACCCGTTTGTATTCCAAATTTGAATCTTCAAATGTGTTCAACGGTTTGAATATTTTACATAGGTATCTATATGCAACACAAACACTTCATAATAGAACAAAATTGATAATTTTTTTAGTTTTTTAACACGGAAAAAAAAGTTCGAGACGAATTACTACAATTGTAACCATTTCTTTTACATTTTGTAGTAAAATATCAATTTATTACAGCTTGTAGTCATTATTTCAAAATTTTTGTAACGAAATCTTTTAGTTGAAATTATGACGAAAAAATAAAATAATACTTGTACGCTTTTGCAAGTTTTATTTGTTACACATTTATGTTTTATTGAGCAAACATGTAGGAGATTAGTGTGTATAGTTGTAGTTGCACTGCTTACAAAAAGTAGTAAAAATTGTTACACCATACTGTATAATCACTTACTTACTGTAGTAAAATTTTGTACAGAATGTGATTCTGTTATTTGTGTGATGTAATCTGCTCTTTTACAGTATTGTAATACGTCCACTGTAGCGCTGCACATGAAGTTTCTAGTTTATACTTAACTATCATTTACAATATTGCAGTAGTGTAATCTACAAATTTGTGAAAATTTCTATTCAGTGTAGTCACCGAATAGAAATTTATATAATATACTACAATGCATTTACAAATAAATCTACTACAAGATTGTAAAAAGTTGTTTCACTGGAGGGTGCTTGGAGATTAGTTTAGCTATTCAAATGCAATGAATCATATACCACATTTTGATTAATAAATTGTATTACTTTGGTGGTGGATACAATGGAATTTCGGTTCAATTGCGATCAATCAATGATATACAATGATATACATGTGGCGAAATGTTGGAAGAAATAGCAGACAAACACATTTGAATATATAGAGAAACAATGCCTTTGGATGATATACGCGATAGTAGCATCCAAATGAACTGTCTAACCTAGTGATATATTAACATGCAAATATGTTGAAAATAATTGCGTTTCTTGTTGCTAGAAACAACACAGTGACACTATTTACAAAATAACCTATTTTTCTGGTTATCAAGAATGAGTAAAACATCAGTAAGAATAAATACATTTAATTCCTACAATGTGTGTTATAACAAAACAAATTTATTCAAACGTAAACAGAAGCCTAATTTAAAAAATTGCAACTATTTATGCGTAAATAGTTTATTATCAACTGTTTATAGTTAAGGTTGAAAAGAATGAATGAGGTGCCTTCCAAAAGTATATAAATTATTGAATTGTCTGTTACTAATGCAATTTGAATGCAAATATATGCTATGACGATCCCAATTATGAATGTTTTTAAAATGAAATATAAGCATTTTTAAGGAATTAGTGCACTTTTTACAAAGGTAACAATTACATTACTTAACTATATATAACTAGATTTACTGAATTTGTTGAATGTCGGATATTAATTGTTCTACATTTACATATTTTTACGAATTTTTGTAAATATATTATAAATATACAACAATATATTCAGTTTTTCCTATAACATAGGGAAAACCAAACACATTCGCACTCTTTAGGATATTCTGCTTGTAAAGCGTGATAAGACTTAAAACATATGTATATCCACAGCTTTAAGCGGCCCTTTAACTGCGTACAATAAATCGTTAATACTAATGTAGCTTGCCTGTATATTATCTAATGATGGTCCAGTAATAACCACAACCGGTTAATTTATAATGTAGTAATTTGTTTTGTCTTTCTTCTAGAACCCTCCTAATTTCTCCGTTTTCTACATACAATAAAAATCCGTCTCTTTCTATTCTAAATGGTTTCCAGTGAATTCCTCTTGTTTTACTTTTTATATTAATTCCAGAAAATAATAAGGGTAACACATTTAAAGCCAATATATGTTAAATTTCTAAAAAAAGTAGTAATAACAGTAAAGAATCTCATGATTACTTCACTTTTGTCCTACCCTAGTTGTCAGTACTACTAATTTGAATGAGCAATTCTCTCATATAGTTGTCGTTTCTCGTAATTTAATAATTTTTTTAGGGCCATTTATTATATAGCAATTTTCTTTATCGGGATATTGGTTATTGAAATTAATCTGCAAGTAAATTCGCGGTTAGATTAGATATTGTGGCGAATACGACATGAGCTTACCAGTCTGTAACCTAATGGTTCTTAGAGAGCTGGAAAGGATCGCATGTATATGTAAGTATCATTAGCTCCTAAATACTGAGTTAGCGTTAGTGTTTAGTGTTTTTCCATTTTGAACTTTGGTACAAGGGGTGTTGTTGTTTTTAACTACTGTGTTTCATCTACGAAATTGTCCACAGTCTCAATATGTTCCACTTGTTCTTCCTTCGATTATTCTGAAACATGCATAGGTAAAACATGTTCATAAACCTAATGTTAAAGAACTACCTTCTACTAGCAGTCCATACAATTCATTTTATTTCCGCAAGTATATGTATGCAGAATATAACTTCCCTCTTGCTGCTTTGGGTGATCTGCCTTTACTATTGCTAGGAATATAGGCCTGAAAAAAATGCAATAATTAAAAAAAATAAAATTAAAACAAGAAACATACAGATATGACATGAAAATGTTGAATATTTACTTTGTATAGCAAACCTACACTTGCCCGTTGAGGATACACTACTTCTTGCCAGTCACTAGCTACTAACTCTGTTTCCTCCGTCTCATTTGTTATTTCAGTTGTATTCAAAAACAACGAGCTGATTATAACATTGTTTTCCAGAGCCTCCAGCATTAATTGTTCTATAATTACTTCAAATAAAAACATACCAAAAGTGTTACCTTTGTTGTTTTGAATTGTTCATATTTAATCTCAAATTTTTATGACACCCAAAGGAGGTATAGTCCTTAGTCAGTAAAACAAATACTTTCTGGTTAATTTGATGTTCTAAAAAACATTAAGCCGTAGTTCGTTCATACTTTACATAACGCCTTTATATTAGCTTTCCTTCACTACTAGCATCAAAAGAGATCATTATTTACTTTGTTGTGCACGATAGTATATTTCCTAGTGTATAATAATATTATTTCATATGATGCGAGTTCCAACAGGTTCCACTCCTCGAGAACAGCTTTAGCAAACTCATCCATTTCTAAATCAATCTACCCCGGGCACTGACTTCATCGGATTATGATAAAAAATATTTTATTTATAATACAACAAGCAAACCAGGTACTATTCCATTGATCATACTGCTAACAAATTTACCAGTAAATTAACCGTAATACTTTTAGGTCTGCATATTGTATGTACTTCAAATGCATTTGCTGCTTTCCTGGAAAATGTGTGTAATTTGTATGATTTTCGTACACGTAGCATGAAATACATTATATAATTAAGAAGTAATACTTACTATTAGTGGAATTCCTCTTAACACAACCATTAGATGATGTCGTATGTAACTGCTTTGCTCTACGTAAGCTGCAAGCGCGCAAGTATACAACATGAATATCGTTAACAAAAATCACACACGCATGCGCACCATATATTTTATTACAATCTTATAGTGTTTTCTTTCAATATTGTTCGAAGAAGGAACAAAAATACTGTCCACATTTCAGTTTTCCATTGTAATAAATATAATTACATTTTGTAAGAAACCTTTGAACTATTGTAATTAACTCTTATGTTTTACTGTAAACTAGACTACTACTAAGTCTACATATATTTTACTTCTCTTTTGTTAACAATATTTGTACATACTTTTTTTCACATTTTTTTAGATATTTTCACTACAAACAAATTAATAATATGTGCGCAATTGTAATAAATATACGCGCAAAAAAATATTTACAAGGTTTTAGTAAATTTCTCCATGCTATTTTTTCCCGTGAATATTCGTTTTAACTTTGCATAATCAGGAGATATCGAAAGCAAACCGCAAGCTTTATTAAATGTACAAAACTTTGCTATTTCGTACAACCAGTACTTTTCCAAAGAAAACAGCCATATCGTTATCAACCTCGTTAATGTACTTTTCATTATGTGTGGTAAATGAATACATAAGATGTATTTACCAAAGTAAAAGGAGTACACATGTATTATAATAACAATATTAAATTACACACATCTATCCACGTAATTCAGGAATATTTAACTTACAATTTCTGCTACTATTTACAAAGTGTATCCTACAGAACAGTATTCTTTACACTGATAACTAAGGATGCCGGAAAAAGAAGAATACTCGCAAACAAGAAAACAATAAGACAATAAGAACTTCCTAGCGAAATGTGGAACCTAATCGTATGCTCAGTGCAGTGACTGTACAGAGTGTCTCACGGGGAACTGCATCGATCGATATATGGAAGAGTATACATTGGAAAATGCAGAAAACTTTCTAGTATACTAAATCCTATATGTCCTATTGAACTAAAACATTTCCAATTATCTAAGATCTTTCGTTATACCGGAAGTAGCTGCCAACTTTGTTATTTTAAATAAAACACCTACATATTATAACATTTTTGAATTCGTAGTTCAATTCTAAGGTTTGTTTGAGACACAGAGAAAAATTTTGGAACAGCAACCCTTGTATTTTTAAACTAAGAACAATTTATTAATTACAATACGTTTATCTAATCTAATAATAATTAGTGGCCTTAACAAAAATTATAGTTGTTGGATTTAAGACAAAATGTTGCTGTCACATACTTTGCTACACAGTGATGTATCCCCCCCCCTCATACTAACATATTTGAGCAACAGAAGTTAACGTTTTCCAATTTCTATTTTTTGTGAACAAACTGTTGGCGTTATCGGTAGTTCAATTGCATTTCCGGTGTCAGTGACGTAAACTTTCTTATTTTAAATAGAACAGCCGGTATATTTTTACATTTTTGGAAAGACAATCGAAAGGCGAACCCAGCGGTATCGCGTATTATACTTTAACTTAAGGTATGACGATACGCAGTAATAAGGGTTTTGGTAATCTGTTTTTGTTGTTACACAAAGTTGGCTAGGAAAGAGCGCCAAATTGTTTCTTGTGAGGCCAGACTGATCTAAAGAGCTCGTTGTTAAGCAAAGTAATCATAAGTGTTGCCAAACTGTCAAATCTCAATTACAAAAATTATTCTTGCTGTTTATCGTTGTCCTGCTTTTGCCATACATTCCTTCTTTGTCCTCCTTATTATTTTCACTCACTTTAGCTTATTTTGTTAATTATTATTTCTTTACTTTCTCGAACTTTATTGCAATTAATTAATTATGGTAAGTTAGTTTAAATGAGTTTCTGATAGACAATATGTCTGTTTTTCAGGTTTTCTGTGTTGTTGCTTTTATGATGGCTTCGGCACGAACCATGCAAAATTGCTATTATATGATTGTACAATAATTTAAATCATATTATCTTCTGTTAAAGCAGTTTGCCCTGTAAATTTTATACTATCTAGCGCAAAGTCAAATATTTCCGGTTGTACAAGGGCAGTGTTCATTGTTTCACTTCGTGGTAATTGTTGCCAAATTCGCCAAGTATTTAAATTAGGAACTTGATGTTTATCTTACATGGTCCATGCGGAGGCCATTGTAAAATCAACAACATAAAAAACTGAAACTTAAGCACCCTGCCTATCAAAAACTAACAAATTTAAACAGACCTACCACAAACTCTAAATCTGTGGCACTGTAATCATTGGTGAACTTTTTCAAACGTACTACAATTAATTAAGTACAATAAAGTTCGATAAAGTAAAGGGCATGCAGCAATTAACAAAACAAGTTAAAGTGACATAAAATAATAAAGAGCACAACGAAAGAACGAAAGTATGACAAATAGGAATAATTTACGATTTTGGAATTGAGCTTTGACAGTTTGGCAGTTGTTATGATTACTTTGCTTGGCAACGAGCTTTTTAGATCGGTCTGGCGCCACAAGAAACAGTTTGGCTCCCTTTCTAAGCTAACTTTGCGTAACAACAAAACCAGATTACCAAAACCTTTATTGTTGCATATCATCATATTTTTTAAATTAAAGTATAACATATGTGATATCGTTGGATTGGCCTCTCGATTACCTTCCCGAAAACGTAGAAATATACAGTGTATTCTATTTAACCTTCATAAACCTGAGCGGGGTGCAATTGCACCCCAGGTATAATTTTTTTAGGATATCTTCTAAAATATGTTTTTTTACTTAATTTCCCCTGAGCTATCTTTTATATATATATTTCTAATTTAGTATAAAAAAATTATAATAAATTGCTATTTATTGTAACGAGTTATAGTGAGGTTTATTCCTTGGGGTGCAGTTGCACCCCGCTCGGTATTTAACGACAGGGGTGCTATTCTCGACTCTTCGCAGTTCTCAAGGTCCTTCGCAAATGACGTCACACGAACGATATTGGCGTGTTCTGTATTCTCGACTCTTCTCGTAAAAGCGTATACGCATTATTTCATTCGTGAAAAACGCGAACGGCTAAAGTACTTGAAAACGGAAGCGAGCGGCAATTTAACCTCACATTTGGTGTCATCGTGTTGTAGTTGTCAGTAGCTGACGGGATGGATGAATTAGTATATTTATGTAAATCTTTTAGAAGAAATGGAGGCAGGTGAAGAGAATGTTGGTGGTCAACAAGAAAATGTAGCAGTTATTCAGCAAGCTCAAGATATAGGCCATTTGACAAATGTGGAATTTAGAAAACTGTTTCGCCTCTCAAGGGATGCTTTCAACTTCCTTGTGGATTTAATAGGGCCCCACTTAAAACAGCAAGTGAAGAATACCGACATAACTCCAACTTTGAAAGTGAGAAGATATAGAGGGGCTTATTGAATAGTTGATTGTTAAACAGATACGAATTTTAGATTTTAGTGGCCTTACGTTTTTTTGCAGCTGGTAGTTACCAGACGGATATTGAAGCCAACAATCTACTGCATATATCTCAACCTTCAGTATCCCGTTGCATATCAGAGGTGATGGATGCTTTAAATATGCAGGCAATTTTTAATAGTCTAGTAAAATTTCCTGCAAATTTTAGGGAATTAAACGAAAAGAGATTGAGGTATGTTATTCGGTATCTACAGTTAGTTGAATATGTTTGTGTTTTATTGTTTAGAGGTTATTGCAGGTTTTTTCTAAAATATAATGTGCCGGGTGTGATAGGATGTATAGACTGCACCCAAATAGCCATATTCCCACCAAAAATTGAAGATCCAGAGTATCCAGAACATCTTTACGTTAACCGGAAAGGGTATCACCCGATTAATGTACAGTTGGTATGTTTGATATATATGTTTATTTTATGCAATATATTAAATATATTATTTTTACTTATAACTTTATTGAGTAGATATGTGATGCCCATATGAAAATTATCAATGTCAACGCCCGTTATCCAGGTAGCACTCATGATTCACATATCTGGAACAATTCTCAAGTTCAAACCATCCTCCGAAATTTACATCAGCAAGGATTTAAGGATTATGTTTTATTAGGTAGTAGAAACTGTACACAGTAACATTCATATTTGATTTGCTTTGTTTTTTAAAGTGACAGTGGTTACCCTTTGCGAACATGGCTTTTGACTCCATTCGAAAATGAACCAGCACCAAACACTCCTGAATACCATTATAATAATATACATAAAAGCAAATCCGATTTCGGTGTTGTTTAAAACATCGTGTGCTCCACTACAGGCCCGCTGTTGCATGTCGTATTATTAATGCATGTGCTACGCTGCATAATATTTGTATCCAGTTTCAAATTCCACAGGATGAAGAATTTGAAGAGCCAGAAATTTACTATGGTAAGAAATGCAAAAATTAGAGACTGTTTTGACACATAGTTTTTAGGTATTTATAATAGTAATGAAGTAGATGAAATAGGGGGACAGCTGAGGCAGATAAATCCTGAATTAGCAGAAGGTAGTAGAGCACGAACAGCGTTTGCCAGAAATCTGTTTATGCACATATAGGGTATAAGTAAACAAATGTAATAAAAAAAATATATTTTTATTTAATATAAAATATAAATTAAAAAAACCGTTGAACTTTTATTAAACTTAAAATATAAACAAAAAAAAAACAGAACTTTATACATAACAAAATATCACATCACAAAATAACATCGATGTGGATAAGAGGAACACATTTATAATTCCTCCTAATGTTGCCTTATGCTGGCTACCTGTCTACTACATTCTACTAAAACACTTGCTTTTTGCTGTTCCGCTGCCAACATCTGCCTCATAATTTTTAATTTTTCGGGATAATATTTCTCCTTTATGGCATTCTTTTTGTTTAATGCCATTTGGTAGATTTCATCAGCTGCCGCTGTGCTTTTAATGATGGTGTCGAGCCCCCCTCTGGTGCATTACTGAGTTTTGGTAGTAATCCTAAAACATTAGATTGTTACTGCCTACAGTAATTAATATATGTCACCTACCTTGGCCTAAAAAATATTTAGGAGTGCTAGCTGTGGTTTCGGTTGAAAGAGCAGCTGCACTATTAAGTGTTGCTCTTTACACCGGTCCATATAGGTTGCTCTTTAGATTCTAAAAAATTAAATTGTTTTTATATAAAGCAACTAAAGTTCTTGAAAATATTTACTTTGCAGAGAGTACGGAGAGGAACCTGCTGCTTCCTCATTTAGAATGGTTACACTGGGTACAGTGGGAGTACTTGTGGATTCTAAAATAAATGCAAACATAAAACCATTCTCAAGATACCTGAATGCATTGTAATTTACCTGAATTAGTCACCACAATGTTTGATGGACAATCGCTTTCGAGCTTAAATTGTACGATGTATTCGTCCACTTCTGCGTAGCCATCAATGGACACAGTCTTGATGATGCCCAGTACTTCCTCTTCAATTTTCGTGAAGGCTTCTTCGTCTTCCGCCCCTCCCTGTCTTTTGGCGTGATTGATTATTGCGACTCGACATTATTTTACCTTGACGCTTTTTGTAATTGTTATTACAATAAAAATCAGGTTTATTATTATTATTAAACTGATGAGGTACATGACGTTTTGCAAGTTACTGATAATGAAAATGAACCGGCAGATTGCACGGATGTAGTAAGCCAATCAGTAAAACTTCATAGTAATGATGATCCAACTTATGTTACTAAAGGTGGTAGTGTGTCGGCAAAAGTTCCATTTATTACAAGCATAAAAAGAAGAAAATGCAATATACAAAATGTTCCAGCATACAGTTCTAAATTTTCGACCATAAAAGAAGCCTTTGAATTACATTTTTTCATAAGATATTATGGATGTGATTTTATCGGAGACGAATAGAAAAGCCGAATTTTATTATGCAAGAAATAAGAAGGCCTTTTCTTCTTTTGTACAAGAAGAACTGGAAGCATTTATTGGTTTGTTTATTATTTTAGGAGCACTGCACGCTGCTAAAGAGCAAATATGTATAGTATAGAGTCAAGATGCAGCTTTATGTCGACCTGTAGTATCAGCTACAATGTCTTGCAATAGATTCCAACAGATTATGTGCTTTCTAAGATTTGACAATTTTGAAACAAGAGCAGAAAGAAAACGCATTGATAAGTTCGCCCCAATCAGAGACGTTTTTGATGGTTTTGTATCAAATTGCAAGAAATCTTTAAATCCATCTGAATACGTGTGCGTTGTTGAGCAGTTAATCTCGTTCCGAGGCGAAGAGTAAGTCGGACAAGTATGGCTTCAAAATTTGGGCCTTGGCTGATTGTAGTTCCGCATATACGGCGAATATGCAAATCTATTTAGGTAAGTTATTTCATGAAAAAAGATATATAGATATTTATTTATGGAATTTTTCATTTTAGGCAAAGAAGGAAACAAACCAAAGAAAGGTCAAGGACAAAGGGTAGTGATGGACCTGGTAAACCATTTATCTACAGGATACGGAATAACCACTGATAACTTTTTTACCAATATTGAGTTAGCCAATAAACTTTTAGATAAAAACACTACTTTGTGCGGTACACTGCGTAGAAATAAACCTTATATTCCAAAAGAATGCTTCCTGCACGATATAAGAAGGATTTTTCAAGCATGTTTGCTTTTATGGAAAACAAAACCTTAGTTTCCTACGTACCAAAGAAAAATGCAGCAGTTGTTCTTTTATCGACATAACATAACGATGACAAGATTAGTGGAGGAAACTAGCATGGGGGGGGGACACTTTAGGACCGCACTGTATATATTATTTATCTTGTATTTACAAGAAATCAATATTTATTAAGCGGAAATATTATTTACCAGTAATTTCCAGTATATTATTACGTTGATCGGTAATAGCAGGTATATTTTTACATTGGTGTTTTACAGGTACAATGGACCATTTCCATACACTATTGCTTACTAATATCTAGAGGGCATCAGTAAGGACTGTGTATAAAAGCGGGTGTTTCAGTACATCTACTCGCGACTGTAGATCATCACAAAATTCTATAATGTTCTTCACAATAAAAGTTTTTGTTCTAACGATTATAGGTACGGACTCGTAAATGGATTTACCAATCGTCATAAGGAATAGATTCGATTTTTCCTATAGAATATCTTCTTTTTACTATCAGCCCTTCTTATTGTGGCCAGAATCTACTGTGTATTGCATATAATAAATGCTCAATATCATTTCCTGTTTAGTTTGTAAAATACACACAAAGACCCCTTCTTAAAGTATATCAAATTTCGTATTTGTATAGTATAAACAAAATTTGATACCTAACGACCAGATCCAAGAAAGTACAGGTATTATTTTGGTTTCTTGTGGGTTTCCATTCTATGTACTTATGTGTGTATACTGGTTTGTTAAGGAATGATAAGTAAACATATTTATCAGATTTAAAGCAGTGCAAACCACTAAATTTAGAGGAAATGCCACAAAAATCTTATATTTTTGATACTTCTAATTAGAAAACAGTTTGCGGTTTTACTCTTTCCTACTTCTTTAATCTGATAGCAAAATGCACAAGAAACTGGCTTGTATTACTACATAGTTATATAGGTAATAAATGGTAATTTCGAATCTACCAATAAGTGATAAAAGTTAAGGGGGGAGAATTGGAAAAAGTACATATTAGGTCCTGATTATAGGTTCCCACATAAGTTTCAGAAAAGTTTCGTCTAGATTAAGTTTCTTCGAAGAATAAGGTAAAACTAAGTTACATATTTGCTTTTTTGCTTTATGAATTCGACATATTCTACGGATTGTATTGCAATAACGAATAATGTATTAGTTAATAGCTAATTTTAAGTATCATAAGCATATATGATTGTTCGCAAGACATAAGCACTTTAAATCAAAGCTCTATTCATCTAGTAAAATAATTAAAATTTTAATTTTGGGTAAGTAGGTAATCTATTAAAAATTACTTAAAAGTATAATTAAGAAAGACATTTTAGTTCTGTTCAGACGAATTTTCAGTAACGGTTAAGTTTATTACTCCCATTTGCTAAGTTAAAAAATTATTAATTTAGCAACTCCATAAACTAATACATCACTTTAAAACAAAAAGGAAATATAATTTCACACCTCACAACCATTTTGCATTTTATTCCCTTATAAAAGATTAGTTGTATTAATTTATATATACAAAATTAACCCAGTAATGCTTATTTCAAGGTACAAACTACTACAAGCAACATGAAACTAGCTTTTTGTCTGTTGCTGATTATTCCCGCATTGGCTAATGGTAAAATATTTAATAATTGCGATTTGGCGAGGCAATTAGTCAAGTACGGCATGCCTCGCAATGAAATTGCAACTTGGGTATGCATCGCCTACAAGGAATCTTCGTTCAACTCGGGCCTGATTAATTCTAAATATGGTACTTATGGATTGTTTCAAATTAGTAAGAAGTATTGGTGCTCTCCTCCAGGCAAAGGCTGCAACGTGAAATGCAAGAACCTCATTGACGACAAGATAGCCGATGACATCAAGTGCGTCAAGAAAGTATTTGCACAAACAAAATCCGAAACTGGCAATGGTTTCAAGGCATGGGATACATATCCAAAATGTAAAAATGCACGCAATTATATTAAAAACTGCAACCTTTAGTGTACAACGGGATGTTATATTTTAGACATGCAAGTGTATAATATAAATATTTTATTCATTCATGTGTTTCTTTTTTCTTCTACGAATTATTTCGATTATTACAAATCAGTGGAGAGGCGGACGACTATAATTATTAATATATGTAAATTATTAATAATATTTATAAAACAAATTAGCCATCGGTAGGAAAAATTTTAAACAAATGTTAAAAGTTTGGAGTGCATATAAGAACGGTATAATTATTTTTTGGCTTAAATAAATTTTATACTCTTTTGGCCCGTAAATTTTGTGTTTTTCAGTTTTAATCATGCTATTATTTGCAAATTTCTAAGGTCCTATTAATTTTGATTTGTTTTTCGATTTTTCTCCGAAAGACAATCATTAAACTCAATTGTACATCACAATATAAAAAAGCAACGCAGAATTTCAGCTATTTCTTTCTGAATTCTAAATTTAAATGCAGCGATTTTCCGCCGCACAGTTGTCGAAATGGCGTATTTAGACGAAACTTGATGCTTCAGATAAAAAATAAATAATATTTCGATTGATAGAACATTTTTTAAGGTAAGAAATAAAATAACTACTTGCTAAAACAACAAAATATAATTTAAGATAGATAAATTATTGTTATTTATTTAAATAGCTTCAATATTTGCAACAAATAAAAACTGTGAATAGAATAATGACTTCTTTTCCACCTAGCGATGCTATCACCTTTTTTATTTAATTTCTTGGTAATATTTCCTTTATGATCTTGTAAATGAAGTCTAGTTAGTAAAAATAGATGAAGCCTGTTTTCTTTGTTTCATATCACCGTATTTCAAACCATTCTCTCCTGATTACAGTTATGACAAAGTTTACCGCCCCAAGAATTGAGGAAATTTCTGGTAACGAGACCCACATTCACTAAAACCAAATCTTCTCACTTATGTGGTATTTTACGGCAATAAAGCGTATATATTTGTAAAACATTAAATTGCTTATCTAATGCTGTATTTACATTCTTAACGTTTCGATATTTTATTTACTTTCCGCATTTTTCTGCAAAAAAATTTAGTCCCTATGAAGGAACTAAAATATTTTTTATTCGACAAGACATCGAATAGTTTAAAAACATACAATTACACTACAAATACATTACATTACATTACATTTAGTATACTCTTAAAGTACGGAATTTACAAATATTAATTTTTTGAGGTAAGTAGCTGCTAATTGGGGAATTCCGACCACTATGCGCAACGTTGTAATCTTTGAAAATTACCATAAATAAAAGTCGAATGCCAGATAATATTACCATCTCTAAACATGACATGATTAGAAAACAAATGCTTGCATTCACCGATATTCTGATGCTACGGCATCTTGCTGAAACTGTCTCATTGTGAACAAAATTAATGAATTCATAAGTCAAAAATGTCTTAATTATCTAACTTCAACACAATTGTCGTGTTCTCATTTTCATTCCCGAAGAAATAGGAGCTGATGCTAATTTTTGACCTACCAATAACGAACATTATGCATAACAGTAAATGTGCGTTATGCACCAGTCCACTGAACCACATTAACTAAATGCTATACTGTTATTAAAGCGGCGCCAATAATCAAATTATTCTTACCACTAGGTCGCCTAAGGAAATTAAATTTTAACATCGCTCGCTTCTGTCACCCTGCATAACATTACATATAATTTAATAAAGTATGTTTTAACAAATACTAAATCTGTGAAGGGGCCGCCAGAAGATACTTATTCAATTACTTAAAAAAAAGTTATGTAGTAATAACGGTTCGTTCTCCTCGACAAAATGCGCCGTGTTTTGGTAAATTGTATACATACGTATGTATGTATTTACTGGAAGTATGTTTGTGTATAATACATATGTTTATCGGTTCTTCCGTAAGTGGATGTCATCGACCGGTGGATAACATAATTTAATTTATCAAAATAACCACCTTGTGTTTTAATAACAGTAACTCCCATTATCGACTTGACCCGCTATATCTATACATCTTTTTATTAAATACTATGTATATGGGTCCGTAAATGAACAGTTTCGGAGATACGGAGGATTGTTCCTTTTTGTATTTTTTCGCTTCTTCTTTCGTTCATAAAAATTTGCATTTTATTATCGTAGTTGACACAAGTTCAGTCTTCACCCCTGAGGCAGAAAAGACAATTTTAGCAATGGTAGAACAGAATCCGGTGACAAATTTGCGGAGAATATCAGCCGAGGTAAGAATTAGTAATTCTCTTGCTCCTCCACGAGTTTTGCCCCTACCATGTACAATGAGTGCAGACCCTAAATCCACTTGATCATCAAACACGTTTGGTTTTTGGCACTGGTTTCTACGCAATAATGCCAAGGACCCCAATTTTGCCGCAGATATTCTTTTTACTGATGGGGTCGGGTTCACACGAAATAGAGTTTTTAATTTCCGACGTTTTTATGATTTTAGTGTTCAACAGCCGGAAATAATATGTATTGCTAAATTGATTCTTCAATGTTATTTATGGCTTGCTTCCTTTTAGTTCACTTGTGACAACTGTTGAAACATTTGCTGTTCTTTTCAGAATTACCTGTCATAAAAGCCACTTTGGTTGCGGAGTAGTAATATAGAAAAAATTGCTATTCCTTCTTAAGCTTTGTAAAGGTTTTGCTTCACCAGGAATTTATTAGTTTGTTAGAAATTTCTCTAAAGCGCTTTAGATTCTTTCTTTAAAGTTGAAAAACTTATATATCTTATTATGACAAAATAAAATTAAATAAAATAAATACTAGTTACAATGTGGTGTGATTCTATTTATCTTTTTTAATAATCTTTTAACAATTACTATTAAATAAGATGTAACAAAACAAAAACCACAAATTTTCAGTTCTTTCATGTCGCTACATACTCAAAGACTGAAAAATTTTTCGAGGCTACTTGATCAGGATAGTATTACTGATATGGATAGCTGATGTACCAAACATGAAGACTGTATCAGTAAAATTAAACAAAGTGCACTTTTGAAGGTATTTTGACCATAGTGCATTGTAAAGTTACAAAATTACCTTCCCAAAATTTTGAATAATAACCTCCATTATCATTTTTTAAGTCATAAGTCACAGTTAAAGTTAGTATTACGTTTTCTGTTAATTTTCCAAAAAATTAGTGTGCACCTTTAATGAAGCACTTACCTATTATATTACCATAATTTTGCTGCTAAATCAGCAACATGTTACAAACTAAAAACTCAACACATTTTTCTAATTAACACCATAATAAGTCATGGTCTAGCGTAGCAAATTTCACAAACTTTCTAAGTATACTTATAGTATCAACATGATGTTTTTTTTAGATAATAATTTTCATACAGAACCTCATTATTGCTTATTATTACTAGCATGTCATGTCAAGCAGTCAAAATATTTATAGCGTGTGAAACAGTTAATAAACTCCAAAGGTATTACATAATAGTGCTCCGAGCGGTTCCTCTGCCCGACACCGCTATTTGCTTCTCGGCTTATATCACTATCCTTCGGAACGATGAGCCATATATTTCTTGGCGCTATTTAGTGCCAAAAGATACATGCCTGCCGGCTAGAAAGCAGCGACAAAAAGCGGGTACTGTTCCCCAAACCAACTCTCGAGCGTGGTGTGAAAAAAAATGGTGTGCTATTAAGCGTACATACATTCGACACCCGGTGCGCATGACGTCATCATGGAAGCAGTTTGAATTTTAACAGACACTCATAACTCATAACGTTGTATGCTACCGTAAACTAGCGTACATTATAAATTTAGCCATACTTTTACGTATTAAAATGCCTGCATGTGCTGTGTACGGTTGCAATATAAAGTATTACAGCTTTCCGAAAAATGAAGAACTTGCAAAACAATGGATTCACGCTTGTCGTCGCTTGGATACATTTAACATTCAACATGGTAAAAGTATTGACATCTCTTCTTTTTTAAGTTTGCATAAATGTTTTTTAGCGCGAATATGTTCCATTCATTTCTCGAAATCAGCATTTAATGCTTCTTTAAAATATCAACTACTAAATTACAATCCTAAGAGCACTCGAAATTTAAAAATGGATGCTACGCCAACTGAGAACACAAAAAGAAAGAACAAAAATGTATTGTAAACACCCTTTCAACAGATGTTTCTGCAGTAAAAAAAAAGAGAAGACAAGAGCAAGCAATGTACAGGTGGACATAATATCGGACGTTGATAAAAAAAGTTCAATATCAGATTTAATTGACGATTTACTTGTAACAAGTATTAGGTACTTATGTAATTTTTATTAAGTTATAATAATCTAAATTATATATACATTTTAGAAATGAGTCGAGAACAAAATTAGCGAGATGCAAATTGCAATGTCTTCATTAGAAATTGAAAATGGTTTTTAAAAAGTCACTTGGATGAAGTGGCAATGGCAGTATCTAAAAGTCGAATAGAAATTTTAGAAAAGCAAAATGCTTCATTAATTACCCAACTAGATCAGGTTCAAGATATTCTTAGGGCACATTTTACCTCGGACCAAATTGCAAGATTATTAAATCCATCAAAAAGAAATATTTGGTGGAATGGAGATGATATCGCTTCCGCAATTTCCTTCAGAAGTGTTAGCCCCAAGGCGTATAGATACTTCAAAGCAAAGGGATATCCGTTACCTGCACTAAGCACGTTAAGAAAATGGGCTTTAAATTTGAACGTAAATCCAGGGTTGCTGAAAATCAAGTCGGCATCTCTAGATGGGCTTGAACGAATTGCAGTATTATCTTTTGATGGAGTTTATATTTCAAAAAGATTGTTACTGAATAAAGAAAACCAGCAAGTAATGGGTCCTCATAAAGCCTTCCACGTGATTATGGCAAGGGGCTTATTTTCACTGTGGAAACGACCCATATATTACATGTTTGACACTTCTGTAACAAAACATATTTTGTTTGACGTAATTGAACATTTACACTATAGTAATTACGCAGTGGTTTCAATTACAAGCGATATGGGCAGTAGCAATATCGCGTTATGGAAGGGGTTAGGTGTTGGACATGGACACAATTGTTCTTTTGTTCATCTCGTGGAACATGATAAAAAGATTTTTGTTTTTGCCGACGCGCCACACTTATTAAAACTTATCAGAAATCATTTTTTGGACCAAGGGTTTAAAACAAGTGACGCTTCAATTAATAAAATTAAATAATATCAGCTTCATCAGGTGACCTTAAATTTGCACACAAAATTAATAGCTACCATTTAAAGATTCGTGGAAGTGAACGTCAAAAATTAAGGTCAGCTGCTCAACTTCTTTCTAACTAACACTAGAGTGGTGTGGTGTACAAGAATTTCTAGAAAATTGCGACTTGCAAGAAACTAGCGAATTTATTAAATTGATTAACGACTGATTCGACGTTTATAATTCGCGTTTGAAGTTTGATCATACATGAGTTAATGCATTTGATATCGACCATGAAAAGCAATTATCAATTATTGAAAACACTTCCAGTTGCATTCCTAAAGTGATCGTTGGTCGACACAAAAATCTACTACCTTTTCCAAAGGAAATACTTCTAAGCAATAAATATCTAGTCTGTTTATACGAATACTTACATTGTAAATATAACGTTGAATACATCTTGACATATCGCTTAAATCAAGACCTTTTTTAGAACTTTTTTTCTTTCATTCGTGGTATAGGTGCTACCAACGAGCATCCGACTCCAACTGAATTCAAATATAGACTAAGATGGTACATCTTAGGTAAACATTCAAAAACTGTATTTACGATGAATACAAATACAGAAGAAAGCGGTGAGTTTTGCTTAGTGGAACCACTAACTTCAAACACATGTTTAGAATCGACAACAGCGCAGGAAATATGCTTGTCCCAAAGCATTCTTCGAAACTTAGGTCTTTCTAATTCCAATCCTAACAGCGAAAACTAGTTGGAACAAGAAAATGCGATGTTTGAGGACTATACCTTTATTCAATCGGAGTATGATGACATAGTAGTCGACATCTCTAACTTTAATGCTTCTTCCGAACATTTAAAGCTTTTAAACGTGTTCGAAAATTCTAAATTTGCGGATACAATAACGAACGAGGGCCTCAAATATATCGCAGGATATGTTGCATATAGGTTTAAGGTTAGGAGTTGAAACAAAAAAAATGTGTCAATCATTACTTATTAGGTCCAGATTGGATTCAGCATTTTTCAAAGGGAAATCTGTTGTATCCTAGCGAAGAACTAATCCAATTAACACGTGTATTGAACACGGAATTTGAAAATTTTCACGGCAATCTGTTTTCCAAAGTGAAAATGATCTTTAATAAGTTAACAGAAATTGTGGTAAATAAATGTGGAATCCAATTTCCTCATGACGTGATACATTGTTTAGTTAGGACTAGAACTTATATTCGGCTACGACACTGGAATAAGAAGTTAAGTTTTGAAAATTGCAAAAGAAGTTTGGATCAAAATGTCCAAAATGTCAAATAAAAAAATTGGATAGCTTTTAGGTACCACAATACAATCATACCCTTCAACATTGTATTTCAAGAACTATAAAGAGAGATTTGTATAGAATTTACTATTGCTGTTGTTGCAGATGCTCCCAGTATGTTCCTAGGCTGACGTCACATCGAGCGACAGAGAAACATCCGTCTCGCTTTCTCGCTGCGTAATGGCACACCATGTTATATTCACACCACGCTCTCAAGCAGTTCTTGAACTGCTGAACACGAGGTGACGTGTGCATGAGCAGCATGTAAATGATTCCATGATGGGGAACAGTACCAGGTTTTTGTCGCTGCTTTTTAGACGGTAGGCGTGTATCTCTTGGCACTAGATGGCGCCAAGAAATACCTGGCTCGTCGTTTCGAAGGATGGTGATAAGCTCACCGCAAATAGCGGTAGCAAAGAAAACGCTCGTGAGTGATTTCATCAATACCATGAGGAACTATATTAGCATTATTTTAGGTGCAACAATTCCAATGAATAGCCTATAACTTTAAAATTACATTGTTTCAATACAAATCTAGACTTCCTAAAGACTTAGAATTGATTGAAAGTAATGAACAAGTACCCATACAACCAAAAGAACTAAGGAAAATTGTACCTCTTGACAAATTCTAAAAATAAGACCTACTGGAGTGGTCCAGAAGAAAATTTTCTTACGTCTAACTTTCAACTATTCCTTAAGCTAAACTGACTTTTAACGTCTTCATTTTAATGCGGCTGTGAAGAAGGCATTCTAACAGTATACTTTTAAATTGACAATTCCAAAAAAGATTATGGTAAGTTATGTTTTTCGTTCCAAGTCTTATTTCTGATCAAAAAATATTGATCACAATTTCCCTGACAACATGAAAATCATTTTTCTAAAACCACTAAAGAAACACTGAAGTCACTTTCGTTGCAGCATCCTTGGCGTTTAAAGCAATATATATTGTACCGAGATTCTTCAAAAAACTTTCTTCCTCAGGGATTACGTAAATGAAAAATTTAATAAGTGGGATTTGGATGAATTTTGCAATTTACTGAATAGATTTAGGTCAAATCAGACAATTTTTCTATGGAAAAAAGTATACAATTGAATAAAATTAATAATTTTATTATTTTTACAAATTTAGAGATTTTTGACAATCGCCTAACACAAAACATAGCAACAACTAAATTTAAATTTAGTAATCTTAAGTGAATATAATATTTGAAATTCTTTTCGAAATTTCTGCCGTATCGACTATAACTCGATGATCAATTTAGATAGTTTTCGTTCAGTCAAAATTTAATTCGGAATTTTGAATACTGTATGTGAGTAGCAATTTAATTTGAATCAACATAATTATGTTAGAGAATTTCAATTTACACGATGATTGTTGTTAACTGGACTTTCTTGACCACACACTTGACCAACATGTCGCAGTCAATGGTGCATCTATAATTTAAACTTAAAATAACAATACACGATATCTCACGAGGAGCTGCATCGATTGATATACGAAAGAGTATGCATTGGAAAATTCTGAAAACTTGGCAGCTAACTAAAGCCAACATGTACTGTTAAACTAGAATATTTTTAATAACCTGTCACTTCCGGTTATACCGGTAGTAGCGGTCAACTTTGTTATTTTAAACAGAACACCTATATACTATCACATTTTTGAATTCCTAATTCAGTTTTAAAGTTTGTTAAGACAACTATGTTGCTATTTCTAACCGTATTTGAAATATTTGCAGTTTTAAAAAAAATGTTGACAGGCGGACGAGTGCATGTGAACTTTTATAAGTGTGAAAGTGTTTAACTTGGAAAATTGACATTTTTCGAAAACATTATACAGGCTGTCCGACAATTCCGATTAAACTGTCAAATGGAAAGTGTCAAAACTTTTTTTTAAAAACACAACTACGTATTTCCTCTTTCTTGTCAAATTGCTCTTACAAAAAAAATATATATATATATGTTTATTACGCATTAAAATTGATACTTTTCAAGATATTTAGGAAAATGTTTGTAGCACAATTACTAATAAAAAAAGGTTACCATACTAACAATGAAAATGTAGCTTATGCAGTTTTTTAGAATGTCATCCAACTTTGGAGATATCTAAGTTAGCTATGACGATTAGGAAGCAATCCGGCATTGATGAAAAACATATATGTCATTTAGTTTGGAATTATAAACAATGCCAGTGCATTTAGGTTATACGAATGAAGATTATTTAAATTTATTATTTATGGAGAATACAATAAAGTAATATCAAGAACATGCGATACCTTTGCCGCCCAGTATTCACAAAAACAGAAGCTGTCACCAAACACTGTTAAACAAATACATCGGTCAAGGCAAAAATACAAAAACATAGTTTTTGCGAATTTATTTTAATATGGTCTCAAGAGCAATTATTTTTCGACAACATTGCCTGGACGAATTAAGCCAAATTTACAAGAAATGGTCTGCTTAACCGGCACAGTTCTCATTACTGAAGCAATTCCAGTCACCACTTATTTAGAGCGCAGAGTTGGCAATTCAACGTTTCATGAATGCTGGATTGTTTCCTAATGGTCCTAATTTGGATACAACCTGGATGACATTTTAAAAAATTACATAAGCTGCATTCTCATTGGCGGGTACTCTTTTTTTGAAAAAAATTTGTGATATAATACACATTTTCCTAAATATCTTAGGAAATAATCCATTTTAAATACGTGATGAATATTAAATTTTTTTTTGTTTTTTCGCCAATTTGACAAGAAAATGAAAAATAAGTGGTTGTATTTAAAAAAGTTAAGTTTTGATACTTTCTGCATTTGATAATTTAACTGTAATTTTCGGACCCGCTGTATAATGTTTTCGGACAATGAATTCGGTTTCTAATCCCACCCTATACGGTCAGCAGTTTTGCAATTTCAATTCTTCAAGTTAAACACTTTTACAGTTATAAAAGTTTACTACATCCACGCGTGCATCTGCCAAAAATTTTCAAAAACTGCAAATATTTCAAATATGGTTACAAATAGCAACAAATAGCACAAACAAACGTTAAAATGTAATCAAGAATTCAAAAATGTAATAATATATTAGATATTCCATTTAAAATAACAAAGCTGACAGCTACTTCCGCTATAATCGGAAGCGTCGGATCATTAAAACTATTTTAGTTCGACAGTACATGTCGGTTTTAGTGCACTGCCAACTAATTGTACTGAATTTTCCAATATATACTCTTTCATATACCGATTGATGCAATTCCTAGTGAGACACACTGTACAGATATATCCAACTGAAAGAGAATGCGGAATGAAAACAATTTTAAACAAATACCCAAATTTTCAACACTCTTTTTAAAGATAAACAAAAATGCAAATCGCTAGTACATGTGTACTTTAACGGTATCTTCCAATTTTACATTTACATTTTTTGTTCTTTATCTTGATACAAAGGCAAACAATCTTAACATTCTACTGTAGAAAATCGCACGAAAACTAGGGATACCTGAGAATACAAATAGCTTCCTCGCAATCTTTAACGGATAAAGACACAAGGGGGGACAAAACCGTAACCGCCCGTATTTAAACTTCATGTCAATCCGTTTAAATTAAAGTCAACGGTTGAGCTTCGTAAACAACGTAAAATTAGCTGTTCGTCTTCAAGAGGTGATAAATAAGTAAGTAACAAATTGTATAATTATTTTATAACGGTATGTTTGAAAAGGTTTCCTGAATATAAAAAAATTATTAAAAAGCCATTAAACAAATATTACTTTTAATATCATAGAAAGTAAACACGCAATTGCTACTAACAACTTAATAATTTGTTAAACTTTTTAAAAGAATAAACAGCACTGTTTTTTAACGTAGCTTTTTATATCAATTATTAAAGGAAGTTATTATTTGTTCAAAATTTTGTAATACATACGTAACAAGTACCTGTTGCCAGTTAATTATTATTCTAAAACGGAAGTAAAGTAATGCATATTCGTTTTAGATCGATTTTTCCTGAAAATGAAATTTGTCATTTTTTTGCCGCTACTATTAACAATAACAAGCGGTAAAATCTTCAACAATTGCGAATTAGCTCGCCAATTGATACGAAATGGTTTGCCGAGAAATCAAATAGCAACGTGGGTGTGCATCGCCTTCAAAGAATCCAGCTACAATACAGACGCAATCAATTACAGTTCGAGATGTTACGGCCTCTTCCAAATTTGTGATCAATGGTGGTGCTCTCCTCCGGGCCGCGGATGCAACATGAAATGCACAAAACTATTGGACGATAATCTATCCGATGATGTAAGATGTATTAAAACTGTTTTTGAGCAAACCCAACGTTTAACTGGAAACGGCTTCACAGCTTGGGAAACATATCCACAGTGCAGAAATGCTTCCGATTACATAAAAGGTTGTAATATATAACAATAACTTGAACGATCATAATTAACGTACGCAATAAACATTTTGACAATATAGCTCCTGGTTTTAATATTTATTCAATAAATGTATAATTTTAAATCGCTCAATACAGATGTATTATAAACAATGACACTAGTCTACAGTAAATTATTTAAATATACAATTCCTGGCGTGTTTTATGGATTTGTAGGGGCTGGTCCCGATTATAACAACATTTTTCTGTTGACCTCCATTTTCTCCTGATAAACCAACCTCATCATAACTTATATGAATAGAGAACTATACGTATAGAATACGCCTCGGATGTTTAGAATATAATTCATTAATCGTTTTTAATTATTCTTAAAGACGCTCGAACAGGCTTTAACAACTCCGACATTAAAATTATACGAGAGATGATCGTAAAATAAGGTTCCCATATCTTTTAAAAATAGACAGCATTCTTTATTTCCTTAACAGTACACATCGTTTTAAAGGTAAAAACTTAAGCTATTTTTCGACATAATCGCCATTTCTATCCAAGCATTTTTGCAGATGGTACTCCAACTTCTGTATCCCCATGTCGTAAAAGTCGGCCGCCAGTCCTTTCAAGAATCGAATAACCTCTTCTTTGACTTCATCGTCGGTCCCGAAGCGTACGCCACCCAAGTGTTCCTTTAATTTTGGAAACAAGTGGTAATCGCTTGGAGCTAGGTCCGGACTGTAGGGAGGGTGGAGCATGACAGTCCAGCCAAATTTTGTCAGTAGTTCCTGGGTTTAACGAGACGTGGGGTCGAGCGTTGTCGTGAAGAAGCGTCACACCAGCAGTCAGTCTTCCTCTCCGGCGGTCTGAGTTTGGTCAGTGTATCGCAATACCTGTTTGAGTTTATTGTCGTCCCAGGAGGCAAAAAGTCGCCCAGCAATAGCCTTCGTCAAGACGTGCCATGACTTGCACTCTTCATGATTCGTCCGACTCCGTGATCCCTAACATTTCAATGTTTCACTATACCTTTCTCCATAAACTTCGGTTCATTAACGATGAGTGTCTATAGGTGAAACCCTTTTCGCGTTTAAGAAACGTATCACAGCGCGAATTGCGCACCTAGCGGTAGCGGCGATCGGGAGTTCCATCTCGGACGATTGCTTAGCCAACACTGAACGGCGTAGCGAGATGGGAGTGATACCTATATAGAGTGGGAGAGCTGCTGCACACGCCAATGTTATCAGATTTCGCCTAACACGTCTTATTGCTGCTGTAGGGCTTTGGGAACCTTATTTTACGATCATCCCTCGTAGATTGCAAGTTACCTCATACAACATTTCATTCCAAAGCATGTTTTACGCTTAAATCAACACAAAGAATGAATTTCACTTGATTAATAAAGATATCCAGCAAAATGTAATTATTTAAACATATCAACTTATCGTTGATATTCCATTACAGTAAGTAGATTTTTTGTTTAGGATTTAACGTTTCTAGTATTATTTTGTTCGTAGTGTATACAAATTGTTTTGTTGAAATTTAATGTTGTATTTCCTTTTTCAAGGCATCCTCAACCAAGAAAACAAGAAGTTTTCAAATAGTGTTCAGTTCCCGTCGTATCACGGCATACTTAATATACATGTATAAGTTCAACGTAATTTTTATATTTTTTAGCAAATAAAAATTTTTACATTGAAAAAATTAGGGAGGTGAGAAAATATCCCCGAAAACTGATAGTAGCTGGAGAAAAACTACTGGCGCTATCATTTAATGCTAAACAGTTAAAAGGTTGTCCAAAGTATTTTTTACTTTCTATAGTTTGAGGGAAATTAACGCAAATTGCAAGAGGCATTTAGGGTACCTTACACCTCGAAAACAAACAAATCAAGTGAGCTTGGCAATATTTCCACAACTACATGTACGAGGATGGTATGATAAATACCTGTGTAAGGAAGACAACACAATTGTTTTGCGTTTAGTAAATTTATTTCTCGACATAATCTCCTTGTAGTTCTATACACTTAATCCAGCGACGTTACAACTTTTTTAAATAGATTCAACCAAATTAATCCCCATATACAATTTACTATGGAGAAAGAAGTAAACAAATCAATCCCCTTCCTTGACATGAAAGTAATAAGAACAGAGTCTAATATTATTATATTGGATTGGTACCAGAAACCCACACATTCTGGAAGATACATAAATTATCACTCGGCACACCCTATGAATCAAAAAATTAACTTAATTAAAGCCATGAGAAACAAAGTAATAAAACTATCTCATCCATCTTTTCATAAACAAAACTTAAACAAGCTTTTTGATCTTTTTCTCAATAATGGCTATCCTTATTTTCTTCTGAACGGGGTGATACATGGCTTACCTTTACCTTTGCAACCACCTGTTCGGTTTTCAACAAATGTAACAGATCCTATTGCTGTACTTTATGTTAAATTACCTAATATACCTGGACTAACGGATTCGGTTATTGAGATCATAAGGAAAGATAATTTAAAAGTTGCTAAATATAACGTAAACCTATTAAATATGTTATTCACAAAATTAAAAGATCCAACTCCGAATGATTTTAAATCAAATGTAATTTACCAAATCCCTTGTAAATTTTGTAACCAAATATGTATTGGCCAAACATCTACCTGGTTAAAGTCTAGAATTGCCAAACATCGTAGTGATTGCAATCTAAACAAACTAGTGCGTTAGCTATTCACACTAATAATACTTTAACACTGAAACAGTTCACTAAAACTCTTACCACAACACTTAATTCGTACTGGACGCACGTTTCGATAGCCAAGCTATCATCATCAGCAGCAAGACTGAACAACGAGCAAAATAGCTCTCTGTTTCGGCAATGACTTCATTTTTCTGCGTCTTTTCTGGTACACGTTCGCCGAGAAAACCCCATTTTGCCGACTGACCTTTGTTTCTGATGTGTAGTGATGTATCCGTGTCCCGTCTACGGCCACATAACGCCGCAAAAACTCACTAGTATTGCACATGAACATGTTCAAACATTGCATTGAAGTTATCACACGATTCCGTTTTTGATCAATCGTCAGTAGACGCGGCTCCCATTTCGCCGATAACTTTCTCTCACTCAAGTTTTCGCGAAGGGTGTTTTGCACACGTTTAATTGAGATGTTACTATATTAGTAATCTCTCTAATCTTCACCCAGCGGTCTGCCAACACGATATCATTAACTTTATTGATCATATCGTCCGTAGTCACCTCAATGGGATGATCTGGCCGCTCCTCATCAAAGACGAATATTTGGCCACGCTTAAATTCACTAAACCACTATCTGGTGGTAGTTATCGAAGATGCATGGTCCTTACAAACTGCATCCAACTTCTCTTTGATTTCTGCACACGGTTTTCCCATCCAAAGAAATAAATCAAATCACTGACCGGTATTGTTCTTTTTCAATGATTTCGTAAATACATAAATTTGTTCACTTTCAGCAGCTCTCAAAACAACACTACTCGATGAATCTCCCCGAAATGTTGATAGACGTCGGCTAAAGAATAGTACTCATAGTCGGTAATACAGATTTTGACACAAAGCGCCATCTGTCTACAAACTCGGGTACTTCTCATACCATCCTCGTATAATAAACAAGCAGATCATCAACATTTACAACTGAATTTAATTATCATACTACAGGTAATATTTTAGTTTTCGAAAACCTTAAAATACTTTTACAGTGGGTTTGTTTTAATGTTAGTCAGTACTATTTATTGTACAGTGTTCACACCACAATTCTTATATGCTAAACCTCTAATTTTCTTTCTATAGGATAATAATGTGTTTGTATGTAGATATACGGTGTATTGTATTGGTTCCTTTCCACTTTAAAACACGGTTTGGAAATTTTATTTTTTCCCAGCCATTACCAGTAGCTACTTTATAATTTTCAGTTATCTTTAACACACTTGTCAATCTTGTTCTACTAACATAATGATGGCTCTTGGTTGTATAAAAGAAATTATGTCAATGTTTATTTACCTTCAAGAACACTGATTCAGTTTTGAAAACTTGGTTGAAAAAATTGGTTAACAAATTCTTTATGACCTCCACTTGACTATCAGCATACACAAAATGTAGGAAACCTTCAAATCTAATTGCTCGCTTATTATTAAAAAGTTTGTCAACACGTGATCAGCGTAAATAGATTTTTTAGATTGTACCGCTTACACACTTCTTGCGCTTGCGTATCTATACGCGATATTATTGGTGAAAAATAGTTAGGATTTGCTATAAATTTATTTTTAACCCAACTAAATACTTTTTTTTATTGAATTATTTGACAGATACAAGTGTATATATGTAATCAAGTCAAAAAAAGCAACAAGAAAGGAAAACGGATTAATAACACAAGAAATACTAAAGGTACATAACAATGTAAATTGAAAAATGAAAATTGCATACAAGGTGTTACATTGAGCAGCAAAGTATTCGTCAATCGAATAGAACATACTGTCTACTAAATAACATTTCAGGTTTTTGCGGAATGATTTGAATGTCAATGCAGTTTTAATGGAAACAGGTAAGTGATTGAATATTCTTATTTCCAAATGGTAGGCACTACGAGTCACAACACAAAGCATGCTTACAGGTAAATGTAAATCGCCCTTACTTCTGGAGTTATAGCTGTAGAAATCCATGTTTGTAGCTTCTCTTTCTTTGAAAATATAGCAGCCACACTCCAATATATAAAGGCAGTATACCAAGTCTTTTGATGAGAGTATCCGATGAGAGAACATACAATTGCTTTTTGCGCTAGAAAGACTTGTTGTGCGCCAGATGATGAACCCCACAGTAGTATATCGTATTGTAGCCTTGTCTGTATTTCAGCATAGTACAAAGATCTCATTCAAGAAACCGAAATCTCGGAGCGTAAGGTTTTAATTAAATAGGCTTTACTATACAATTTGGACGCTAAGTTGCTACAATGCTCACTCCATCCCAACGTTACACTTTGTGAACCAGTTAACGAATGATTGTCTAGTTTAATTTAATTTATCTATTAAATTGTCGTGTTGCACACAATCGTAAATCACAGAATATACCAACAGCAAATCTATATCGATCAATATTTTTCATTAATTCATTATAAAAATTTATTAGAGCAGTTGAAGTGGATTTGCCTTCCCTGAAGCCAGACTGGCTATCATTTATTATGTCATATTTGTGTATAAAGGAGTTTAGTCTGTCTAGCATGCAATACTCTAAGATTTTGGAGAACACAGATAGCAACAAAATTGGTCTATAGTTGTTGATATTCTTCCTATCACCCTTTTTGTATACAGAAACTACAGCAGATATCTTTAGTATATCAGAAAATATTTCACCAATGAAAGAAGCATTTATCATTTGAGTTAAAACATCTATCAAATACAACTTAAACACTTTAATTATAGTTGCAGAGAAATCGTTAGGACCAGTGGAATTCTTATTTTTTAATTTATTCATGGTATTCAACATCTCATTGGATTCAAAAGTAAAAACATCGATTTTTGATTGATCTTTATTATAGTATATCCTCTAAAGTTACCGATGAGGCAGCAGATATCAGTCCAGATGATACAGTCTGAAAGGAGGAATTAAACGCATTTGCTACAGTTCGCTTATCACCATTAGCATCAGAAACAGAAACAGGGATGTCTTGATAAGATTTACGACGGTTTTTAGCTTTCTTTGCTAGATACCACATAGCAGAAACCTTATTTGCAGATTGATTAATAAAGGTTGAATTATACATATCTAATTTTCGTGTTTGTGATTAACGTTTGATGACGTTTTTTAGCGCTTATCATTTTTAAAATTTATGCGGATGCGATGTAGAGCGAACGCGCTGTTATAGTAATGCGGTAAAATATTAATAAAGCAAGCAATCTTTGCATTACAATCATTAGCACCATAAACCTCAAACCAAGATTCTCGAGATAAAAAATACGCAAATCGTAATTTATTTTGCTCGTTAAAAGAACGTCTTAATATGTAGCTCTTATTGGAAATTGGTTCTATATATTTTTTGGATGTTGCAGTATTAATATATCTGTGATCAGACAGTTGTGTATCACCCACAGTACAGTTTAAATCACTCGGCACATTGGAGAAAACGTTATCTATGGACGATTTCGAGGGAGCAGTAACTCTGGTATAGTCATACACCGACTTGATTAGTCCATGTTCTGCCATAAGATTAGTAAAACTCGCGTTTTATAAGAATCCTCTTTCGTATCAATATGGAAATCACCGCACAGAAAGAGTAAACAATTCCAAGTAGGATAATCTTCCAATAACGTTGTTAATTTCACGATAAAACTATTCACATCAGAGTTTGAATGTCGGTACAAGGTGAAAACTATAAAAGTTGTAGAGTTCAATTTAAAAGTCAAGCCACAGATTTCAAATTCCTTTTCTGACGAAATACGTCAACACCTTTAGCCTTTAGAGAAGTAAGGCAATCACGGTATATTACATTGGCAGCACTGCTTGTGACGTACTGCTCATCGATTTGAATTAAACTTGGTAGTCTTGTAGACCGTATGACCGCTAATACCACCATTCCCCTTTTATATTTTTTTCCAAATTACTCCGTCAACATCAAAAAGAATGCAATTAATTTTAAAGACGTTAATGCAATTCTAACCCCCGCTTACGTCGAAAAAAGACACGTAGAAATGTAGAACTTACGCTCGTGTACTTTCAAAATACACATTTTGCTAATTTTATCTTCAGTGTCAAACGGTGAACACTGCATCTACACAATACGATGACGCGGAATGAAAACTGTGATATCGTTGGCAATCTCTAATTTTAAAATGTTGTTATTTGAATTAATATGAAAAACGTTAAGAATATAAAGAAGATAACGATGTTGTCTTTGTAGTGCAACAAAAATATGTATTGTGGACTTATATATGTATAAAGAAAAAATAAACTGAAAAATAATGTATTACCTGCGTTATTCATTTCATGGTAGTGAAAAATTCTCAAGAAATTAAAACTAAGTACAAGCAAATTGCCGGTACATTGAACACAAAAGTAATACTGTTAAAATTCTTCGCAAAAGTGTCTTATTTTTCATGAATACATGAGCAAAATATTCGATGAATTGCTTTTATAAACAATGATTTACACACATATGTACTGTTATGTTCAACGTTGTATCTACGACAACAACTTCTCTTAGTTGTCACCTCGGAACGACTAAATGTCAGGCTGACCACTCGTTGGTAACTAAATGTCAGGCTGGCCACTCGTTGGTAACTAAATATCCCTCTTGTGGGGAAAATTGGAAATTTCTTCGTTACCATCCCTCCTCAGCCAACCGTCCTTGGAGCGAGGACATTATAATTAAATTATAAGTCCAGTTAATGACGAGTGTGGGGTAGCATGGACAAATCTATTCGTTAGTTAATTTTTCTATTCACTTATTTCGTCCAAATTAATGTAGAAATCGTCTGGAATAAGCAACAGCGTAAATTGAAAGGTACAACAAATAATATTTCATCAATTAAATCTTTATCTGAAAGATTTCTGTAAATTGGCAGTGGATTTTCTCGTTTAAAGCTTGTTGGTGACAATTTCGATCAGAGAATCATCAGCATACAACCTCCTGGTTAAGTCACTGCATTCGTTCTCGCATGCTGTTTGCAGAAATAATATCATTTGATCGAAAGTCATCGAAAAAGTTTCTATTTGGGTTAAATTATCAAAATTGACTGTGAAATAAAATAATCGCCGGTCTTTCGCGATTTAAAATAAAGGAAAGATGAACGACGCCATAATTTTTCATCAATCTTTATTCGGCCTTGGTGTGTCTTAATTTCGTTTTACTGAGTTGGAAATTCATTCAAAAATTGCCGTAAGGGTATCCAGGGACACCCCTGAATCTACAAGAATCGTTTATTCAAATAAAAAATTAGAGAACTTAACAAAATTTGAAAAAAACTCCCGAGAAAGATATTTCAGTACATAACAAGTAACACGGTGTTACATATCTTTCCATCACATTTCGCAGGTAGTATCCAGTGTTTGCAGGCGTACGATTAAAACTCGTTGGAATACTGAATAGTTATGGTATTTAATGAAATTAGTTAGGCGTTTATAAATCACGCAAATATAAGTCGTAAAGAGGTTGTCAGTTATGCACAATATTGCAATCCACATAGATTTAATAACATATACTAACAGGTACTCTTTAGATACAAGTTGTCTTTCAGCTCCAATGTACGATAGAATAAAACTGCATACAAAATCGAATAGTAACAGTGTTGTAATGTGGTTTTAACTAATATATGACACAAATCAATAGAGGAACACCGAACCTCGTTGAATAAATAATAAAGTAAAGGAGAGGTTTTTACTTATTCTGACAATAATACAGACGCTCAAATTGCTAATAAGGACAATTTTTATGTAAGAAAATATTGAATATTAAGTAACAGGAAAAAGAACATGTAGTGTATACTTATAGTACAGTAGATAGTTAGAGCCGTAAGTTACAATTCATAACCTTTTACTTACTGATACTACCTATTTTGTTATTTATGTAAGTTAAGTAATACGTTGGTAGTACAAAAATCCTTGATACTCGGCATATTAACACGACCACAAGATTTTTCTGAAAAGTATTTAATATTCCAGTCTTAGACATGCAACTGCTTTGATTGAATATATATTTACATATTTCTCGAATAAATTACTCATTCTGTTACAGTCTGTATGAATTACCTTCAAACAGTTTTAAGGTCATCGGCCTGTACGCTGTGTTTACGGATGCACAATAAGCACACGTAAAACTGTTATATAGCAACATTTCTATGGAAAATGTGGTGTATTATGTCTACTAAACACAGTTAAACTTAACCATTTCTAACAACTACCTCGACAAAAACATTGCCGCTTATCATATTCGATATTTTAAGAAGAAATAAAATTCTCATAATTGTTATTTCAAAAGATAAACGATCTTAACACTTACAATTAGATGACATGATTGATAAGTTTAAAGTTATATAGTATCATTAAGTGTAGAATAAAATCAAATATGCTGTTACCAACTGGTCCTTTTTTTAAATTGCCCATACTAGACAGTATGTCCCCTAGTGTGGCGTGTTCGAGACTAGAATGGAAATGTAATAGATAAGTCATACATACCATATTGTGCATATTTTTAACGTTTTTACCTAATCTGAACAATTGTATTTTATTGTAAGAGGACTTTTAATTAACATTTAGAAGTCGGATAGTGGACCAAAATTGCGACGAGTAACGTTACAAATCATGGCCACACAGTAACTGAAGCTGAAAATAGAGAAACTGGCAACTAGCTGTTGGGATATTCTACACAGAATTTGTAGAAAATTATTAAAAAATGAATAAGAAATACAAAATAATATCATGGCCATACAGAAAGCATGCTGCTATAATTAACGAAGAATTAAAAAAAAATAATGGTTTTCCAGGTTTGAGTTTATGTTCTAGTGTGCTCTAAATTAAATTAAAATCTTGTAGGCATTTTAGGAGCAATTGATGCATGTCATATAAGGATTACGAAACCGGAATTACATTCAAATTCTTATTGCGACAGAAAAGAATTATCATTTGGTGGTACTTCAAGGAGTGTGTGACCACAGGAAATTATTCACTGATGTTTATGCTGAGGAGCCTGAGACTCCATGACATGAGACTGTTTCAGAAGTCTGATCTATACAGAAGAATCGTTAATAGAGAAGTGAAATTTCCTAATAGTAGCCATCTAATAGGCGACCTAGCATACAAGTTAAGTATGCACTTTTTGGTCGGTTTCAAAGATCAGCACAATTTAAGTGCAGTAAAAAAAGATTTCAATTTTAAATTATCCCAGTGTCGGATTGTAATTGCATTTGGCCATCTAAAAGGGCGACTCCGAAGTTTGAATTACTTGGAAACTGTTCGTTTCGCAAAATGTGTACATATTAGGAGGCGATTTACCTGACTGTGAAAACCATGTGGATATCTTTGAAGAACTTAATAATGATGGACCCGAAAATGGTGACAATGAAGCAGAAATTAAGAGAACCAACATAATGAACTTATTGAGCATTAATCCGGATTTTAGACAGTGGCTGAAGAATGTAAACTTCAACAAATAACATAAACTCATATGTATAAAAAATACAATTTTATTCATTGTATTATAAGCCTAGTAAAAATAATAACATAAATAGTTCTTCATTTCAAATTTTATTATTCCTCTCTTGTAAAGTTGTCACCAATTTATCAAATATATCAAGCAAGCGATCTTGTTTTGCCATTTTTTCCTTAAGGCGTCGTTCAGTAGCACTGACTAATTTCCGTTTTCTTGAAAAAGATGATTCATCATCTAAAATACGTACACAATTACATTAAGTATAAGCACGTATTACAAAGTAATCTTACGTGAATCGTCAAGCTCTTTACTAGTTGACACTTCATTGTTTATCTCTTCCTTATTTCCTGCTATTGATGAACTGCTACTTATTAGAAGGCCTGAACTGCTGCATGTAGGAGCTATTATCTCTAGCTTTTTGAATAATACTACATCCATTGCATCATGAAACTCCCATTTTCTTTTATTTCTTCCAGAAGTATTATTATGTTCTTTTACGTCTTTGTATATTTTATTTAAACCCTTCCATTTCGTATCACATTGCTGCCATGTATATGATGTTTTGTTGTTTTTATTTAATATATCGACAGTCTTTTTCCAAATATGTTTTTTTATGCTATTCTGAAATTCTTTGTAATGTTGAGCTACTAAATTTATTAACTGTACAGTCATGTTTGAACTCCATTTACATATCATATTTGTGTTATCCAGATCTAAAAAAAGTAACTGTTAATAAATCCTAATAAAAAACAGCATGAACCGATGGTACCGGATTCACCACATCCTTCATGGTTCTCAATGCAGGTTTGATCTGTTTGTTGATAAGTTTTTCTACCTAAAAGATATTTTTTGTAAAAAAAAAAATTAAGTTACAGTAAAACTGACTACTAGCAGCTTGATCTATTTCCTCAGAAGTTTCAAAGCGTCCTTGCTCTGGTTGTTTACATATATAATTAACTATATAATTTAAATTATTCGATGCAATTACTACACAAAAACATTTTTAGATTATTTACGTCCAAATCAAACATATTTGCTCGCAAATGACATTACCGAACGTAGAGTACATGGAGCCCAGCGTTAAAATTGGAATTACCGAACGACTTTAGAGCAGTTCGATTCATCCGACTCAAGAAATATGTATATACCGAACGCAGCTTATGAGACGGCAAGAGTTAGGTTAGCATGTTCACGACCGCCGCCTGTCCAGTATACTGAACCCGCGGTGTTTTCCATGTGAACCGCGTCCAGTATATTGGATGTTTTTTTCTATGCATTCAAATACACTCCGAGTTTATTGCGGCTCCCGTGGCTTGATCAGCTGTTCTCTTATGGTCTATGTAACCACTCTGAATGAAAAAATCTGTAATAGAGTGCTTTGCTTACATTTAGTAATGAATAATAGGTGGAACCGCCGTCCAGTGTAGTGGACAGCTTTGTGTCCTGGAACTATCGAGTGTATTTTTTGGTTCTTATATCCTAACACTAAAGCCAGTTTTTACCTGTAGAGACCTTAGTTTCTGTGTTACGACAACCGAACTTCGGTCGATCGCGAACGTGTTAGTTGAAGGCACTCATTATTGGTTTTTGACAAGAAAGCATGGAAAGAATTTGTAAATAAGTTACTTTTGTGGCAAAAGAACCAAATTCGGAGAAGTACGTAGGAAAATGATTGCAAGAATATAAAAACAGGGTGAGTCATCAAAGAGATACTTTCACAAGAAAGTATGCATGTGCTTAAATATTTCACTATAGACCATTTACTACATGATATACATGACTTTTTAAATGTGGGGGTGATGAAAAATAAAAGAATAGGACATTCCACAAGTTTTACCCGATCAGAGACAATTCAACCGACTAAATCCCAACCGAAAGTGACGTCAAATACAACGAAACAAAATGAATGCGCGCACACTCAACTAGCACTTTTGCCGGCGCGAAATTCAGACAACCAATCGCTATACTTTCAGTGCAAAAAGTATAGCTATGACCAATAACGTAAGACCCATATCTAATACAAACCAACAAAGCGGAAATAGAGTGCCTGGTAGGAGTAGTCAGGAGCAGACACCGTTAACATGAACCACAAACAAGATGTTATAACGAAGTTAACACAAAATATTTCCAAGAAACAAAACTTAACGGCATTCTCATAAAATCGTAATCAGGTAGCCAATGTGTTATGATCAGAGAAGCAGACGCGAGTAAGCTAAATGTAAAAAATTGGCTAAGCCAATTCAAATAAAAGGATTTGGAGAAGGAATAACTCGATTGGGGAAATGCACTACAACGCTGAAAGTAAACCAAGCCTAAACGGAAAATAGTTCCAAATGATTGTCAGAGTATACCACTCGTAATTGGCTAGCCTTTTACGGAGCAAAAACATAATATAATACTACGAAAAGCAAAGGTATTACGGATACTGCACGATGAAGAACCTGATAACGATTCGTTGCTTCATTTAAACTTCAAAACTTGACAACGCTTAAAATAAATTTATGGGCTAAAGAAACGAGTGCCCTACTATGTTGGATATGTGACGGTATACCAAGTATATACATTTTTTTAGAAGAGAATAACAAGAAAATAATAAGTGATGAGACAAACCTAAATACAAATCTTCCCGACCAAGACCAACATGCTTTGATTGAACTCTTGATTGACTGTAGCGACTCTTTCACCAAAAGTCTGAATGACATGGAGGCAGCGACCACAAATTTACAGAACAACCGAAGAATCAGTCACCCTCCGACTCTGCAGACTGAGTCACAGAGAAAGGAAGAAGATGACACGTATGGTGGACGAGCAGAAACAAGCTGGGTTTGCTTAATGGACTCGATGTCGTACATCAGTTCTACTTTAATCGTGGAAAAGAAAACAGGCGATGAACGAACTTGCATTTATTACAAAGGATTGAATAGAATTACTAAAAAGATGAATTGTCCTCTCCCACACATAGCTGATCATCTTGACCGGCTCTTTGTGAAAAGCTACTTCGCGACATTAAACATGCTCTCTGGATACTACCAAGTAACAGTATCTGCGGAACACCAACAGAAGTATTGATAAATGAAATAAAAATTGTATAATATGAAGGTATTAAGGAAGTTGACCATTAAGAAAAAGACTCAGTTGGCACTTTAGAATATATAGTAAGTAAAAAATAAAAAAACTTACTTGTTATCCCATTGCATACTGATATGAAATAATTTAGTATTAGAACAATACAAAACGTGTTATTGGTAATATGTGTAATGTTATTTGTATCGGCCAGAATATAATTCTAACAGGTGGGCCCAGAAGCGCAATAAATAACTGTGGAGTTTAGTAGTTGATTTGGCTGTTTCAGGATTAAGTTTTTGGATATAGCGAGCATTGGTAAAGCATGGCATCGTCAAACTTTCTCTCAACAATTCCAAAGCTTAAAGGAAGAGAAAATTATAAGTAACGAATGAGCGTTTGCTATGACAAATTTCCTTGTGCTGAACGACCTGGCATATTGCATCACAGGAAAAGATGAAAATGTATCAACAATAGCCAAGGCTAAGGCAAAGATTGTTGTATCTTTGGATGCTCTGTTATATGTTCAAGTAAAAGAGGCAAGAACGGCAAAAGAGGTATGGGACAAATTAAAGGGATTATTTGATGACTGGCAATTGTCGGAAAATAAGCCTGTTAAGGTCATTAATTTCCATACGATTGGACGATTGTAATTCCATGGGCGTATATGTCAACAAAATGGTGGATATTTCGCAGTTAAAAGGAATAGGTTTTGATATAAGCGATGAGTGGGTTGGCTCTCTGCTCTTAGCTGGATTACCTGATAAGTTTGCACCTATGATCATGGCTATTGAGCACTCTGGAATAAACATTACGACTGATACTATTAAAACTAAATTAATGGATATGGAAAGCGAAGCATCAACTTCCGGAAGTGCTTTTGTACATAAAGTAAAGAAAGACAAAATCAGTAATTGTAGTAGTTATAGTAACAGTAACCCCAGTGCTAGTGATAATAGCAAGTTTAAAAGGAAAGTTAGCAACTATGTAAAAATATCAAGTGGGCCACGTAAAAGGTAATTGCCGTTTGTAAAAAGAAATGTTTACCAAATAATAACTGTACAGTTTGTTGTGAAGGAAAGCAAACTAGACTTAGTTTTTCTCATACAGGCAGTAGAGCCGAAGGGATATTCCATATTATTAATGGAAATTTTTATGAACCAATGGAGACTTGTTCAATAGGAGGATCCAAATACTTTTTGCATATTAAAACATTAAAAACTGACAATGGTCTAGAATTCTGCAATAGAGAATTTGAAAATGTATTACGTCGATATATCAGAGAACAAATGCATACACACCAGAACAAGATGGCATGGCAGAAACAATGAATAGAACTGTTATTGAAAAGGCACGATGCGTTCATCACTTCGGATGGAACATACCAGTTTACAAATATACCATTTGGATTATTCAACGAACCAGCGATTTTCCAAAAGTCAATCAATTTACAATTGCCATGGTTTACATGGACGATGCATTAATTCCAAGCCCTACATGACGAACTTATAAACTTAAAAGAGATGTTGGAAGTGTTTTGAGGAGTAAACTTGAAATTAAACTGGAAAAAGTGTAATTTCTTAGTGGAAGAGATAAGTTATCTTGGGTTCGACATTTCGGCGTCAGAAACGACCGGGTTAAAATAAGCTTATAGGTATCAAAAACCTTCCCGTGCCTTCGACCCACACTGGAGGTCGCCAACTTTTAAAACTGACAAGCTATTTCCGACGTTTTGTTAAAAACTATGCGGTGATGGCCCGAAAATTAAACAAACCTATATGTAAAGACATGGACATTAGATCATGCGAATTTGTTAGAAGCGCTAAAACGTTGAATGAATGGATACAGCTATTCAACAGTTGTTTTCAAACTAATTGGATCGTGAGGTATACATATGCACATCCCCAAAAAATATGTATACAAAAAAGTTTATAAATGTCAGCATAACTGTCATAATAAAGTTATAAACAAGAAAACTATCAGCTGTGGAAATTTTGATTAAAAAAATTAACAGCAACACAATTAAAAACGATGAGCACCTGAAAAACGGCTTGAACGTTGTAATTACCGTAATATTTAAAAAAGTAGGCATTATATTTTTTTTAACAACAGTGTTTTAGATTAATTTTAATCACAGTCACCAAATAAAAGTAGCTGAGGCATACAGTAACTTACAGATTAATACTGGTACTAAAGAGGAATTTTTAAAGTATTTCGACGAAGGTATGACACCTGCATTGGCAAAGACTTACCACGAGATGATGCTCGAAAATCAAGATGAAGCAGGCCAGAACATTGCCGAACTTTTGGCAAATGCGCAAATAAACCCAACAGATCATTTAAATTTTTGAATCGGTGTGGGGAAGAAGGGTTTAAGTCCAAAATGTGACTTTTTAAAGTAAGATAGCCATTTTGTACATAATTCGTATATTTATCCATTGAGCGAATGAACAGTTCCGTTTTATTTACTAATAAGTATGTACGATGGTCTTGTGAGATGTAGTTAGTGTAAGAACGGTTCAAGTCCAGGACTTGAACCGCTTTTCCGCTCAGCATATGAATAAATATACACTAGCTCCATCTACAACCCCATTATCTGTCAGTGTTCAGTTGTTAATGTTCGCGTATTGTTATTTTACAAGATTGTTAAAATAAAGAACAGAGATAGTTAATATGTCTAGCAGTGAAAGTGAAGCTAATGATAATGATAACAACAGACCAAGCAGAAAGAGTTAGAAATGTCAATTGTTGGAACAATTCTAAACGAAAACTTGTGCGACTCGCCGGTGAAACTTACAAAAGTACATACGTCAGGCAAACTTGTTAAAGCGAAGACAACAGGATCTCCATGCCGAAGTAGAAAAACTTTGCGAAAGAGGAAGGAAACGTTGTGTTGATAGTCTCGCTTCTAAGGCGAACACTTTTTCTTATTTTGCAAATAAAGGGCATGAACGTAAACCTATTTGCAAAAGGCCTACATGAGTCTTTATGCGCTATCACAACACCGAGTACAACGTTTAAATAGTATGCTTTTATCTGGACATTCCCCGTGTGACATGCGCGGCAAACACAATACAAGACCACATGTATTACCCCCAAATATGGTAATAAAAATCCAGAAACACATAGAAAGTCTTCCAACTAAAACAACGCATTATAGTTCGAAAGCGATTGCATATTTAGATGCTAAATTAACAGTGAAAACAATGCGTTCCCTTTTTATTAAACAGTATCGTGAACTCGAAAATAAAGTAAAATATGAATATTATTTAAAATACCGAAGATTAAAATTGTCTTTGAAAATTTTAATCTTCGGTTTGGCAAACCCCAAGTGGATGTATGTTCAACATGTGAGGCTTTGGGTACCAAATTGAAAGATGCACATTTGAATAATAACGCGAAAAAAGTAGCCGCTGCTGAACTTTTAGTTCATAAAAGAAGAGCGAAGAAATTCTATAATAAGTTGGAGGAAGTTATAAAATTGTGCGATAGTAATCGTGAGGTTGCTGCAAGAAATATCTTATTATAGGCAACTGTGGGTATATTTGTTTGAGATCCACAATTTGAAGGAAAATACTGGCCACTTCTATACGTATTACGAAGGACAAGCAAAAAAATCTCTGACGAAGTATGTACATTCTTGCACGATTATATTACTAAACATGTGCCTCCGGAGGTGAAGCAATTGCATATATTTTCTGATGGATGTCAGGGCCAAAACAGAAATAATACTGTTGTTAGATTCTTGTTGGCATTACAAGTAACTAAACGTTTTAGCAAGATTTATCATTATTTTCCAATTCGAGGACATTCCTTCCTTCCGTGTGACAGAGACTTTGTTACGGTGAAAAGGTTAGTGAGAAGATATGATTGGGTATATATTCCTGAAGAGTACGAAGAAATGATCACTAACTGTAGAAAAAATATACCGTTTACTTTTCAAACTATCACCAATAAAGATATTATTGGATATAAACAGTGGTGGCCTCAATACTACAAAAAGACTAGTAAGTCTTTTGGAAAAGACACTACATTCACCAAATCTCAATACAACGAATTTGTTTATTGTAGTGACACCCCGGAATACGTTACCACATACGATTTTATAGATGGAGCTTTCTCTAATACATTTAAATCGAATGTAAATCCATCACTACCGAATAGCCGAGCTTATCTGGAACCTGTTCCAATAAATAGGAACAAAATTAATGATTTAAAAAAGGTTTTGCAATATGTTAGTGGAGAACAGCTTGAATTTTACTATCACATAATTTCCTGGAAAACAGAAGATACCGAAGATACTGAATAATCGAACTATTTTTTGTGCTTAAAACGAATTTTAACTATTGTATTTCTCACCCGTACGTGCTTTGGTATTATTTTAAAATTATAACGTTAAAAAAATAAGCTTTGTTTTTTATTTATTTAATGTTTTATGCAATTTAGAATCAGTTTATTTTATTGAGTGGGAAAAGGGTGTAAGTTCAGTCAAATTTTTTCCCTGTAACTTATTTCGAACATATTTTGCATCGTTTTTATAAATACCGGCATATTGCTTGGAATTATAACAATAATTCGCCTGTTGTCGTAAAAACTCTAATATTATCCGTTAAAAAGATATATAGTTATTTTTGTTTCCTGAATATTTCAATTTTTGGACTTACACCCTTCTTCCACTCAGCGCCTCATTTCTAATCTGTATGACAATTGGAGGCAAGAATATTTATTTCTTAAATGTTTCAAGGCTGCATGTGTTAAAATTTCTGTAATTTAGAAAATTACATTTTGGAAGCCGCGACCAAAAAAGCATGGTGGAAGTTTTGAATAGAAAAATTAGTGCATATGAACAATTAGGCATAAAAATTTCGGTTCAAAAATGTCCGTTTGTAGTTGTGGTTTTGACCCCTATAATGGTTAGAGCTCGTAAACGTTATTTCGCTCATGAAGTAGTTTTCGTAGATTCCAGCGGATCTTGTGATGAAACAGCAACTAAAATTGGTGCTGTACCTCTGGTGTGTCTTCTACATTCAAAACAATCGGAAGCAAGTTATACTATTGCATTTACCTTGTTAGCTAATACTCTAGGAAAAGATAGCTTTGGAGGTTTCGGATACCCAGGCATATTTATGACTGACGACTCAACGGCAGAAAGAAATGCCCTTCAGGCCGTATTTCCAAAGTCAACGTTGCTTCTTTGCACTTTCCGTTTGTGTCAGGCATTCTGGAGGTGGTTGTGGCACACCAAGCACCCCATTTTGAAAAAAACATTGACAGCATACTATGAAACAATTTCAGCTTGCGGTATACGCGAAAACTGCAGGAGATGGATCTAAACCTATAAGTGAATTTTTAACTGACGAAATCAATTTGAATTATGCGAATCTCTTAGTACATATGAATTTATTATTGGACATGAAAGAAGAATGGGCACTTGCATACAGGAATGGTGCATTAGTATACAGAGGACATAACACTAATAATTACGCAGAGGCTTCCATCAGAATTTTTAAGGATGTAGTGTTATAACGATGTAGAGCTTTCAATACGTGTGCCTTAATAGACTTTATTGGAAATATTTTCGAATCCTATCACAGAAGCCATTTGTTGGCTTTCGCAAGTAGCCATAGAAATAAAAATAGGATTCTTTATAACAGTTTACGTAGTAAGGTACAAGCCCTGAAGACAAGTAAAATCAGCGAAGTCAAGTTTGGCGTAACTTCTACGTTGGGAGATTTTGTTTATACTGTGCATATTGATACAGCTACTTGTGACTGCCCATACGGCCAGGGTGGGAAATTTTGTAAGCATCTGTGTGCAGTAGAAGATCAATACAACATAACCCTTTCGCTCCAGGATGTTACAATTGTGGTCTTTATTTACCTCTACCTTACGGGTTATAATATAATCCGACTACACTCGCTCCTGAATCACACGATTGTGGGAGACCTTACTGAAGTACCCGATTGCATTTTATCATTTACAGTGGCTGTGTATGCGTGATCTGGGAACCGTATTATTCGTTCCCATGACGTCTAAGAGTAAGTACTTAATTTTTTGTTTTAAAAACTAGTATTTGAAAATATAACCATTGACACTTAATAACAATAAAGGTCTAATTAACAATGTTTTGTATTTAATTACAATAAAGTCACACGGCTTTTTGATATAGGTTGGGAGTTAATTTGTTGTTCACAATTATTTACTACTTTTAATCTTCACAGAATAGCTAATCGACCTGCAAAGATTTCAGAATAATCTAGATGAACTATATGACCTATTAGATGAAATAAGGTCGGGTTTCGAGGTAGATAACCAGAATGGGGAAGATGAAATTTCTTTCGAAGTCGGAACCGAGGCTGAAGATAATACGAGTGATGTCATTGATCATATGGATGACACCTCTGACAGTGATGATAACTTACTACGTACTTTTAAGTACGTTTGTTAAACCTCATTGGAAAAAATGTGAGTTTGTAAGCAAAGATATTCCTACTGAAGACGACACTAATCAAAGCGAAATATTGACTCCAGCTCAATATTTAGAAAGATACTTAGATGCAGATTTTTACAAACTTGGGGTTGAAATGACGGCAAGATATTATTTGTAGCAAAATGGAAATGCTGTAAAAATCACAGCAGATGAAATAAAAAAAAATTTCGGACTACATGCCATTATGGGCTGTATTAAATTTCCAAGAATTCATATGTACTGAAATGCCAAATTCAAATTTTCTCCATTGCTGATGTGATGCCACGAGATAAATTTTATATGCTATGTGTAAACTTTCATATTGTAGACAATCTTGCTGTTAATGACGAAACTAAGGTGAACCGGCTGTGGAAAGTTCAACCCATGATACATTTGATTAGAAATAGATGCCGTTACATTCCAAGAACCGCCAAAACTTATTCGATTGATGAACAGATGATACCATTTCTCGGAAGATGTCCTGTCCGCCAATTTGTGAAAAATAAACCTAGACCAGTAGGCTTAAAAAACTTCGTACTGACTACACACACAGGAACTGTACTTGACTTTGAAATTTACCAAGGTAAAACAACACCACTGTCTGATAAAGAGCTTGGTCTAGGCCCATCAGTAATTCTTCGACTTGTATAGACTCTTCCAAAAGAAAGCTCAGTATTTTTTGATAGATATTTTTCTACTATACCGGTGATGGAAAAACTCTCCTCGCTAAACATTGACGGTACTGCAACAATTATGAACAACAGACTTCGGGGACTAAATTTTAAATCAGATAAAGAGATGCACCGTGGAGAAGCTGAAGAGTTGGTCAGAAGTGATAATAAAATTTATGTAACAAAATGGATGGACAGCAAATCGGTTGTAATGATGTTTACAGCCTATGGCATTAATCCACAAACTGTAGTCAAAAGATGGGACAAGAACAGAAAAGAGCACGTCGATGTAAACTGCCCTAATGTTGTGCATACCTACAACCAAAAGATGGGAGGTGCAGATGTATGTGATCAAATGATGGGACATTACCGAACCTTCTTTAAGACTAAAAAATAGTCTCTGAAAGTAATTTTACACTTATTCGATTTAGCAGTTGTAAATAACTGGATGGAATACAAACACAACATGAAAAGTAATAAAAAGTCCAAGCCTATGGACCTATTCGATTTTCGTTTATATCTTGGTGAATACTTGGTGTCAGGATCAAAGAAGCGCACATACGATAACGAAAAAAACATTACTGAAATTAAAGCAGATGATGAACCAGGAAGGAAAAAAAGAAAGTTTCCCGCACTAATGCCTTGCCAGGATGTAAGATATGATGCGTTTGGGCACTGGCCATGCAGTGTCGGGCCTTTAATTGTGATAGCCGGTCTAGAATACGATGCACCAAATGTAATGTCTATTTGTGGTAATAAAAATAAGAATTGTTTTTTAGAGTTTCATCAAAAATAAAAACTGTTTTCATTTACTTGTATAATTTCTAAGAATTATATAACAATTGTTACTGCATCTGTTGAGTCCCCAAAGGCACAATTGTACATGTCCTGTAAATACTGTCAGATGTCATTAAGATTTTTTTTAAATTTTTCTATATACATGTAACCAATTTTATCGAGGAAAAATCAAAATCACTTAAAAGTAACCTGAATAAATTTCTGTGAGCGTAAGGGATAATATGTGCAAGTGCTCCTTTATTGTCTTCAGAGGATAAAAGAATTTACACGAATAACTATTGGTGAAGACATCCCAACTGAATTTTATGACGATATGTCGCTCATAAGCAACGAAGTTACTATTTCAAATACGCAACATACTGTTCGTCCCGTTTTTAATGATGTGATCTCACAAGTAGGGGAGGAAACAGCTAACTCCTCAAATTTAGACATAAAAAAAACAAGAAGCCATTGGGCACCTTTCCAATCATTTTTCTCGAATAATAGATATTGCTAATAGCGATATTTCTGTCGATATGGTTAATTCTATAGTAAAACTAAACAAGTCCTTGCAAAAACTGACTACACCTACACAGTTAATTTCGTTGTTTCACAAAATGAAAAATTTCACTCATGCTAAGAAAATAGGTATACAGCCGACTTCTATTAGCAGAAGGAAAACTCGCTCGGACTAACGCAGATATCGCTTTAAGTCGGGAGAAGAAATGCCAGTCTTGCGAAAGAATAAGAGAAAAATGCAAAATGATTAAGAATAAGTATTAATACAGTCTGTTCAAAATTTAGTAATAAATAGTTAAAGATCCAAACGCAAAATAACTTCATTGTAAATAGTTATAACTTTGTTTAAGTTATGTTTTGTATGAAAACAACTGCGTTCTTTTCTTTAAATTAATGTGTTAGATATACTTCTAAACATAAATGTCTAGATTTTATTGTCACTACACTATCAAGCACGTAACGGCTAGAATACTAGGGCATTTCTTATTTATTTGGTATTTGCAGTTCTGTTTAGTACTTTCTGTAAAAATATTTTTTTTAATAAGTATGCTAAGATATTTTAAAAATGAATACTTCAAATTTATTCTCATAAACATTCACAAACGTATTTTTTTAATATACGCCACCCACCACGGCGAATATTATGTTGAAAAGGTACAAAGTAGTAGGATACACGAAACTGGCAATACTCTGCATAGCGGTAGGCTATGGAGTTATAATAGAGCAACGCAACTGCGCTGAAAGCCAGTGGCGGACGCATAAAAGTTTACACAAAATAAATTAAATGTGATACGTGCTCAAACACTTACCGTTTTAAGAGTTATTTAATATTTGTAACATTAGATATGTTTCCAAAGTTGTTTCGGCAAAGTGAGTGCGGCGTGAAGAAAAAGTGTTTTTGTATGCCGAAAACGAACGTTCTACATCTAGTGACGTTATATTTGCGCAAGTAAAATAATCTTTCAAATAACTTAACGGTTCTGTTGACACACCGTCACAAATTTGTCTTAATGTGCCAAAATCAGAGTCTTTATCTAAAACACTTTCAAACCTTTCTAAAACACAGACATTTCTTGCGTCTTCTATCGCGCATAGCTGTGCGTGAACATGTTGCACTATTCGCAAAGATTCCACTAACGACACCGAAGAATTTTGTAGTTTTTCTATCGCATCCGCTAGTCCCACGTAATTGTTCTGAATAATTTCCAAATCTGTTTTAACTTGACTATCCTGAAATTTCAAGCGGCTTACCTTGACAGCCGCAGCTTCCTTTGAGTCGAATTCTAAAATCACGTTCTTTATATTCTCAAAATATTTAAGATAATAAAATGCAGCCTCTAACCGTGTTCCCAACGAGTAAGAATAGGTTGTGGTGGTTCAGGAATACCGGGGCATAGTCTATGAAATTCCCGAATACGTTTTGGGGATTTTACAAACACAGCTTTTGTATGTGCTATTAGAGCGTCTACCTCGGAATAACATTTTCTGATACTATCTGCTACGAGACTGAGAGTATGAATTTTACATGTAATATGCAACAAGTTACCACAATGTTTTTTAAGAAATCGACCTACAGTAAGCATGTTTGCGGCACCATCACTCATAAACATCAACAGTTGATTTGTTGAAAGTTCAAACTTTTCCAATGTATTTAACACCAACATTGAAATTACTTCGCAGTGCATTGTTGTATTCGTCTGGAAGCTAGTAAAATTGAGGGTGACGGTCGATGGGGTTCCATTGTGCGTACCATTACATTAACCACAGAATGTTTTTTACGATCTGTTGTTTCGTCCACACATAACCACAGTTTTTTATCTTGCAACTCCGATTTAATCCTTTTCTCGACATGCTCACGAGCAGACGGCACAACTCTCTGTAATGTTCTCTCACTTGGTAACTTAAATTCCGACTATTCATTCCAAAACGAGACGTATGCTTCCTTCCTTAGTAAATGAAATGGTAAATTACATGCAATAAACACATAAATTAAATTTAAATTTGTCATAATCTCGTGTGGAAATTTTTTTTAAACATGTCCTGCACTACTTACGTGCCGTAGACAATCACTTTTCGACCAACACATTAAATCTATTTTACACACTACACATTGAATTTTAGCGCCATCGCACTTTAAATCAGGCTTTTCTGCAATAAATTCTCTTATTGTGTCCAACTTTGGTCGTTTTCGCGCGACATTTCAAAACAAAACACATTATTCCAAACACAAAACCGTGGAACTGACGCTATAATTAGTATACCGACAGCGTAGGATGCATCATACACAACACAGAAACGCTTTCATGTGGAAGGAAACTTTATTAAACTGTTGTTGGTAAAATAAAACACATCCTTCCTTATTTACTCGTACATCTTTATTTAGCGGAAAACAACTTCAAATATTCTGGTATCAATTTGTTGGTGGAATATAAATCAAAATTAATTGTTAATTCTTTTCTGTCTAACAGCGCCAAGGTGGGATCATTACAGTATATACATAACTTTGTGTATAATTCCTCTTCAGTATCATATAAACATTTCTTTGGGTATATTTCAGGATACACTAACTTATTTGGAACAAGCGGAAAGGCACCACAATAAGTTGCTTCTAACCTAAAAATATAAAATAGACATATAAACTACTAGATACCCAACATTTATATTATCCATAAAATAACACTCAAACGGTAACACGAATAATATTGGTTCATACCATGACCATCGATTAATGTTATCAAACAATTATTAAAAAATCTAAAAGAAGTAATTGACGGTTAACCACCATCACCACTTTGAAAGACGTATAGAAACCTTTCACAAAAAGTTATGATCAACAACGAAAATGTTCCATGTCCAAGAACCAGCAATGTAAGTATGCATATATATGCACCTTAACAAGCACAAGAAAGCATAAATGAAAAATGCAAGTTTTAACTAAAAGTTGGACGTTGGCATATTTCTGTCCATCATGAAATTGCACCACCTTTAAAATATTATAATGTATTGTTTACACTTTTCAGAAATGTTTCTGAAAATAAGATTATCAAAACATTATAATACGAGACCGACGGTCTCAAATATTTGTATTTCCTCAAGGTGCAGATATTCTGTTTGGAACTGTTAAAAACAATAAATAATGTTTGTTGCTATAATTATGCTTAAGATTCAATTAGTGTGCACCGAAACAGTAAAATATAGAATTAATATTAGCATTCTTATTAAAATAAGTCAATAACACAATCTACGAGGTAGAAGCCATAAATTCTTGGCCTGACAGGCTTATAGAGGTTCGAGCGTGTTCATATATATGTTACGGCTCGAAGGGTAGTAGTTTTTAGTAGCCAGTCAGACAACGTGACTAGTGCATGAAAATGTCTCAGGTAACAAAAATTGAGTACCGCGCGGTCATTAAATTTTTAACAAAAGAAGGGCATACGCCTAATCACATTAAACAACGTTTAGGCGACGTTTATGGTGATTTATCTCCTTCATATTCCACTGTAAAAAGTGGACAAAACATTTCCGTTTGGGACAAGAATTCCTTGAAGATGATAAGCGCCCTGGTCGGCCAATAGAACTGATAACGCTTCAATTATTGAAGAAATTGTATTAGCAGACCGCCGTTTGGAAGTGAAGGAATTGGCAGCGACCCGATAAACCTCGTTCCAGAAAGGCGAAAGTCGTTCAATCAACGAAAAAGGTAATGGCCACAATATTCTGGGATTATGAGAGTATTTTACTCATTGACTTTAAAGAGCGCAATACAACTGTCAACAGCACATATTATGCGTCCTTGTTGCATAAATTGAGGCGCAATATTCGTGCAAAACGTCGAGGAAAATTGACAAAAGGTGTTGGATTATTGCACCACAATGCACCCATTCATACTGCTGCCATTTCACAAGCTGTCATTCGCGAATGTGACTCAAGAATTGGAACATCCACCGTATAGTCCGGATATGGCTTCAAGTGATTATTACAGTAAGACCCCGCTTAACGCTACCCCGGTGAACGCCGATTCGATATAACGCGGTTTTTTTCCGAATCCCAAAAAGCGTTAATGTCCCGTTACTCGATATATCGCGGTTCGGTTAGAAAGAAGGCCGGGAGCGAAAACGGCCGTGAGCGATCGCGAGCACCGTGCAATCGATCGGCCAATCTCGATCGCTCGGAACGTGACATTATTTCGCCATACAGCTGTACGGCAGAGATGAAGCGGTGGGGGCACTGATCGAGGCATTCGGCCGGAGACTTAAAACGTGTACTGCCATTGGTGAGCGAAAGAAGCTGAATTTTTAAATCGCGAAGATTCTTAAACTATTCACAATGAGTGGCTGTAAAGTTGGCAAAAAGAAATTGTTGCAAAAAAGCATCTCACTCGACATTAAAATACCGGTGCTGAGATGACTAGAAAACGGTGAACGTCAGGTTGATATTGGAGCCGCTTAAATTTGTGTACTTCTACCATACGAACAATTTTAAAAAACAGAGACAAAATTAAGAAACCACAACCGCAATGGACCAGTCAATGGATCAGGGAGTCATATCAACTTTTGAAGTACATTATCTTCGTCACACATTTCAGCAACTTATTGATAAAATAAACAGCGAAAATAAAGAATCAATCATGCAATTTTGGAAGAAATGCATCATGGACGCCTTAGATAACATCGAACTTGCTTGGACAGAAGTGACTAATAAATGTATGAAAGGAGTGTGGAAGAAGGTATGGCCGGAACTATCCGAAGATATTCAACAAGAAGAGCTCATCGTTAGCCAAATTGCCAACCTAACTAATAGAGCAGGACTAGGAGATGTAGATGAGCAGGATATTGAGGAGTTGCTGGTGAGAGTCAAATGACGACCTTCAAGAACTGGCAGGGATTCGTTCAGAATCTGAAACTAGTGATTCTGAAAACGAAGAACCCGCGGAACTTGCTACCGATTTCCTCAGTAAAAGTTTGGCGACGATAACCGAAATTGTTGATCAATTTGTAGCAAATGATCCAGATTTTCAAAGTACAAAAGCAAGACGAGGCGTTTTGGATGCGATTTCTTGCTACCGACAATTGCTTAATGAAAGAAAAAGAAATGGCTCTAGACGACTTCGTCATTAAAAAGTCAAAAATCTAAGAAGAGTCAGAAGTGCCAGGACCGTCGACAGCTCAAAAATAAACTTTTCATGTTTGCGTATGTTTGTATGTGCGTTATGTTTGTACATTTTGAATATTTAATAAAAGATAACTTAAAATTTGTTGAGAAATGATTTTTATATGTATGTAAAATGTTAATCCTATTTTATATTTGTTTATATAAAGGCACCTGCAGATCGAAGTTGTTCTCAGAATGATTTGTTTACATAAGTTTTATCAGCAGATTTGATTGCCAATGTGCCAACGTGTTAAAGTGACCCCGTCTAATGCTATTTCGTTTAGCGTTCTGTCTTCTTGGAACGCATCCAGAGCGTTAAGCGGGGTTTTACTGTATTTATTTTCCCACATAAAGAAAGACCTTGGGAAACGTCGTTTTGAGGACGATAGTGAGTTGCAAGCAGCTATAGCACAACATTTTGAGGAAAAAACTTTAGATTATTTTTACATTATTAGAATGTGTGATTATTAGAATCAAATTTCTCTCTCCTTTTCCACCGCTAAGCTGCGCAAAAACTTCAGTCTTACATTAAAATGTATCAAAATCGTTTGACAAAATACTTAAGATGAGTGATATACAATGTCAAATAAAATTATTGGGTAGCCCGAAGGGTCAATTAAGAGAAAACATTGGTTCTGATAAACATAATACCAGCTATACCTGAATTCTCCGTTAAAAAAGAGTTTTTCTTGGGGGAACGGTATTAGGAACACTTTTTTCGAAAATTCGATTTTTTAGTTATTTTTTTTCTGCTTTTCATAACAATAAATCTAAAAACCAACTTCAGGCCATAAAACTAGATAGTCTGGGCTACACGGAGGTATTTTTGTTTTTGGAAAATATTTGTTAGGGCCTGAGTTATAGGCAAATTCCCTCAGAGGGACGATATTTGGCCCCCTTACCTTAGAATTAGGAACAGGAGATGGAAAAGAGACGAGAGAATTAGAGACTATTCCCATGAAAAATTTGCGCTTGCAAAACGAGCAAAACTGTCAGATGCTGAATGTACACATTATTTAATATATAAAATAAACAATTTTACGATTCGAGCACAATTAATAACAGCCCAGTACAGTAACCCGAAAGATCTACTGAAATTACTATTAACTAGCGAAATTGAACCGTTGAGTGAACGAAAAGATATTAAACGATGTAGCATATGCAACAGGAAAGGACACGATTCAGAAAATTGTTATCACAAAAAGGAGGTGAAAGAAGAACCTAAACCTCAGCAAACGTAGCAGCAATGAGCAAGAAACCAGTATGTTTTGCATGCAATAAACCAGGACATATATCCCGATTTTGTCTCAAAAGAAATCCAAGAGTGGAACATATTATGACTCCAAGAAGTAGCATGGTAGTCAGGACAGGTGGAAAACCAAAATTTGCAAACAATTGTACGTTAAGGTGCTTACTAAACACCGGCAGTGACAAAACGCTATTAAAACAAAAGTAAGCAAAATCGTTGAGTTTACCCAAGAAGGGTGAGTCATGCGCACCTGTTGGACTTACTGGAGCAAAGCTGCACTGCAACAAGGTAATATCTCTTGATTTGTTAGTAGATAATTGCAATTTTAGGGTATATGCTGTCCTTGTACTCGATGATAGCATAACTACAGATGTTATACTAGGGCAAGATGAAGTTGTATTTAAAGTTGTATTTAAAGTGATCACGATGGGCCGGCTGCCATAATTAGCATTGATGTAGAGATTGCAGAAGTGGAATTAAGGATTAATCAACAGATACCGAGCCGTGTGAAGCTAAAGGTTGAATAACTGGTAGTAGCGTGCAGATAGAGATACAACTAACAAGCAACAAACCCATAGGCTCTTCTCCAAGAAGATTAGCCCATGACGAGCGAACGGTGGTGAATAGTATCGTGGATGACTTGTTAGGTAATGGAACCATCAGACCAAGTAAATCGAAATATTCGTATCTATGTTTACTAAGAAAGATAACAAATACAGATCTATTGTTCTTAGGAACTCAAAATAAAGATAACAAAGTCAAGAGTGTTACCCTTAGCACCAATAATTAGTGGCGACACATGGGTTAACTAATCTGAGCGATGCCAAGTATTTTACAGCTATACATATATTTAAAGAACGGATTTTATCACGTTGACTTAAACACTGAGTCAATTAGATTTACGTCTTTCATAACACCTGATGGGCAGAACGAGTTTTTAAAAATGCCTTTTGGTAAAACAAATTCTCCTTTGATATCAACGTCATGTTAATAAATAATATATTCCAAAATTTGATAAGACAAGGCAAAGTATACATGGATGATCGCTACAGAAAGTATAGATGAGAATATCCCTGTACTCGAAGAAGTGTGTAGGTTACTTAAAGAGAACAAGTTAAAATTGAGACTTGATAAGTGCTTTTTTCTAATGAGCTCCATTGAATACCTTGACTATGCGATTGAGAATGATAATATCTATCCTGACATAGCAAAAGTTGAAGCCGTAAAGAAGTTTCCGGTACCGAGAAACGTACGCGCAGTGAGATCCTTTCTAGGTTTAACTAGCTTCTTTACGAAATTTATAAAGGATTATGCGACATTAGCGAGACCTTTAACAGAGTTCTTGAAAAGAACAGAATTTAAGTACAGCGCAAGTGAAAGAGTCTTTTGAGCAATTAAAAGCGACCTTGACTTCAGAGTCACTGCTGAAGATTGAACCTTGAAAACCAAATTCACACCGATGCCTGTAGCCGTGGGTACGGAGCTGTACTACTACAGGGAGACGAAAGTCTCACCAATTTCATCCGGTATTCTACTACAGTTGAAAACCGGCAGACGCCGAGAGTAGCTACAGCAGTTTCGAACCTGAGCTTTTAACTATTGTAAAAATTTGGAACGTTTTTGGACATACATATATGCTGGGAAAAAGTTCACTCTGGTTACTGATTGTAATGCCTTAAAACAAGCGATGAAAAAGAAGGAAATCAACGCGAAAATATGTAGATGGTGCCTAAGTCTACAGAGGTACGATTACAATTTACAAAAACATGTGGACGCCTTAAGCCGTCAGTTTGAGGTCAATGCTGTCAAAGACCTAGACCTGGAAATGATGTAGGATAAGGATACAGAGTTAAGAGAGCTAAAGTAAAGAGAGCCAAACTAAAGCAGGGCGAAAACATTAGTGACTACGAACTACTAAGCCTTTCAGTTCATGTGGTATCAATACGAAGCCACAATTTTAAAATAATCTGAGCTATTTCCTAGTGGTGCTAGCGTGAAACCATGTTACAATATACAGTAGGCCGCCATTGAATTAGGACCAGCAGCGGATTTATTGCCAATACTTCTATGAATGAAGGTTGTTTATTGCCAGATAGGCACAAAATCTTTAATCCTATGTATAGGAAAATTCCCCAGTAACAATACCCTTTTATTCTTATAGATACCACTCTACGTACATATGTATATAAAAATATTAAATATTTATGCAGATTTAGTCTGTTAGTTGCGGTGTGAATATCGAATTAAAAATTCTAGTAAATCGAAAGTTTTGTGAGTAAGTGAGAAAAATAATTAGTGTGATCTCATTAAAGCCGGTTAATATTAAATACCCCTGTTTTTTAACAAAATTTCCAAAAAAACTAAGAATTCATACCTTATTGTTTCTTTTTACGCTTTCGAAATAATGGGTAAACGGAAAGACATTTCCGTCGAACAAAAAAGTGCAATTTGTACTCTCTTTTCAACGGGGATATATTCGTTACGAGAAATTGCAAGAAAGCAAAAAGTTAGCCATCAAGTTGCATTAAGAGTAACGAAAAGTTTTAAAGATAACCAGGCTATTCCATCAAGCAGTCGTTCAAATTGTCCAGGAAGGCGGAAAACGACAACACGTGCTGATAGAAAAATTGTTACTTTGGCGAAAGCAAACAGAAAGAAACCGGTTCGTGAACGGAATAGAAATAACTCAGAGAACTCTTGAACGACATTTGAATGAAGCAGGTTTTAAATGTCGACGGCCAACTAAAAAGCCTCTTTTAAACAAAAGAATGAACAGTAAGCGCTTACAATTCGCACGAGATCATGCTCACTTTACGGCAGATGATTGGAGAAAGATAGTTTCCTTTAATTTTGTATGAATCACATTTTTAACATTTTAAGTTATTCACAGGTTCACTTATGAATAAAGCTGGCCACGAGCGGTACCGCGCAGTAGCGTAGAGTCGACCAGGCCTCGCGTTCCACTAGAGTTATTCTGCTAATAGAGATGTTTGCTGCCGCAAATAATTTCGCTCATCTTTTAAATAAAAATTAAATAACACGTGCTCAAACACTTACCATTTTAAGAGTCCTCCGTGAAATCACAAAATGAATAATGTCTGTTAAATATCTGCAACATTAGATATGTTTCAACTGTTGTTTCGGCAAAACTAGTACGGCATGAGGAAAAATGCGTTTATATGCAGAGAACGAACGTTCTACATCTAGTGACGTAATATTTGCGTAAGTAAAATAATCTTTCAAATAACTTAACGATTCTGTTGACGCACCTTCACAAATGTGTCTTAATGTGCCTAAATCAGAATTTTTCTCAAAAACACTTTCAAATTTTTCTAGAACAGAAACATTTTTTGCGTCTTCAATCGCGCATAGCTGTGCGTGAACATGTTGCACTATTTGTAGAGATTCTTCTAACGGCACCGCAGGATTTTGTAATTTTTCTATTGCATCTGCTAGAACGAAGGAATTGTCGTGAATGATTTTTAAATCCATTTTAACCTGACTATCTTGAAATTTCGACTGGCTTTTCTGGATAGCGGCAGCTTCCTTTGTATCGAATTGTAAAACCACGTTCTTAATATTGTCAAAATATTTATGATAATAAAACGCGGCCTGCAACCATGTTCCCCAACGAGTTAGAATAGGTTCTGGTGGCTCTGGTATACGGGGGCACAGTCTGTGAAATTCGCGAATACGTTTCGGTGATTTGACAAATACTGCTTTGGTATGCGCTATTAAAGCGTCTACCTCAGGATAACATTTTCTGATACTATCCGCCACAAGATTGAGAGCATGAATTTTACACGTAATGTGTAACAAATTAGCAAATGCTTTTTAAGAGACCGGCCTACAGAAAGCATGTTTGCAGCACCATCACTCACTAATATCAAGAGTTGGTTTGTTGAAAGTTCAAACTTGTCCAATGTATTTAACACTAACTTTGAAATTACTTCGGCAGTACACTGTTGTATTCGTTTGGAGACTAATAGAATTGAAGGTGCCGATTGATGAGGTTCCAATTTGCGTGCCATTACATTAAGAACAGAATGTTTCTTCCGATCTGTTGTTTCGTCGACACATAACCACAATTTTTGATCTTTCAACTCCGATTTTATTTTTTGTTCAATATGTTCGCGCGCAGATGGCACAATTCTTCGTAACGATGTTCGACTTGGTAATTTGCACTCCGAATAGTTATTCCAAAAGCAGATAAATGGTTCCTTGTCTAGTAAATTAAACGGTATATTACATGCGATAAACGTAACGCATAAATTAAATATAAATTTTTCATTGTCTCGTGCGCAATTTCTTTTTGAGACATGCTTTTCACTATTTACGTGTCGTAGACAATGTTGTCTGGATCAACACATTAACGGGATTTTACAGATTAGACATTTAATTTTAGCACCTTCATATATTAACTCTGGAATTTCTGCAATAAATTTTCGAAGTTTGTCCGACCGCGGTCGTTTTGCTGACGAAATCATAATTTTTCTAGGACAGATAAACAATTGCGCAAATGACCGGCAGGGAAAATGTCCGTACTGCTCCGCAGACGAAGTAATACTACCGTTTCTCTCGGTCCGAACTGATTCTAAGCCGATGCGCAGTACCGCTCGTGGCCAGCGTTACTTATGAATGCACGCTTCAAGCTCTAACTGAAGGCACGAAATTTGTACCCAGACGAAAGAATGAAAAACTTGATCCTGCATACAACCCGTAGTAAAACATCCACCGTTATAAGCTCAAATGGACCAGGGCCAATTTATTTTGTTGGGGGAACCATGTGGCAACAGCAATATGTGAAAGTGTTGCAAGAGGTTTTATTGCCTCACATCAATGAAAATAGAGAATATCTGCCTTCTTTTTATTTTATGCAGGATGGTGTACCGTGCCATACAGCAAAATCGGTAAAAACTTGTTTAGAGAATGAAAACGTACCGGTCCTTCCTTTGCCTGGTAATTCACCAGACCTAAACCCGATAGAAAATGTTCACATCCTAAAAAAATTGGTCTATGACAGAAAACACCTAATAAACAATATTACAGACATTTGGCATAATTCGCCGGAAATAAGAAACTGCGCTACGACATGTATCAATAGCATGCCTCGAAGAATAACTAGTGTTATTCAGGCTAGGGGTAATGTAACAAAATATTAAGTTGTATTCTTTTTTTTTGTACATAATATATATGATAAATACCTACTGTTATAAAGCTTAAAAAAATGAATTACTGCATTTACATTCATACCTTAAGTAAAAAAAGGCACCCTAACTCAAAAATTTAAAATTTTGCGACGTAGTCCTAATTCAATGGCATTGTACTTAGATATGGCGCCGTCTATTGTAAGAACAGTGCTGCTTTATCAAAAGAAATGCTGCATTACCTACTAAAATACTGTGAAGAGTGATGGTGCCTACCTGTTTGGTGTTCGTGCGTTGACGCGAAATTTATCTCTACTATTTTAAACTACACTTAATAAATATGGCAGGTAAGTGTTTTAAAAGTATTGCTATATAGTTTACTTTGTATTTATATCGTTTGGTATTGCTATTTGATAGAAACTGTGTTGAAATTGATAATTTTTTGTGCGGTACTAATTTGAAACCACAAGGAACATACAAAGGTTATTTATCTTCTTTAGGACCCAAAAAGGCATGGAGTATTTTGGAGTTACAAGATATGCTATACCAGGAATTTGAGGAGCTATTGGCCGAGTTTCCGTGTGATAATGATTCTGCAGCATCCGATTTAGAATCCGATGATGAAAACTACAACGGAGCATTATCACATATGTCAACTGATCATACAAATATAGAAAACATGCAGGTTGTTTTTGCAAAATACTGCTGGAAATATAAGTAGTGATGACTGGGATGACGAAGACTGCAAACTGTTATATAAAAATGATTCATTGCGTATTGCACCACAATTGTTCACAGGCAGCTTTGGCCCAAATATCTCTTATGATGCAGAAACGCCAGTTAATGTATTTCTAGAACTATTTACAGACGAATTGATAGAACTCATTTCGTTTCAAACTAATCTATATGCTCTGCAAAAGAATGGCGTAGTTAGTGCGCCTACATCTAGCGTTTAATTTACTAATGGGATTCAAAAAACTACCAAGCTAGAAGGATTTTTAGAGTTTCCACAGGGAATTGAGAGACAATTATGTAGCATTACAAATGTCTAAAGATCGCTTCCAGTGATTGTTAACCTATATACATTTTAATAACAATTCTGTTCAACCAAAGCACGGTGATAGAGGATTTGACAAACTTTATAAGTTAAGACTAATGGATACTTTAGAAAAGACATTTATGGAATCTTACATTCCTGGAGAATGCCAATCCATTGATAAATCAATGGTAAAATTTAAAGGAAGAAGTTCCCTATGCCAATACATGCCACTCAAGCCTGCAAAAAGAGGATATAAAATTTGGGTTCGCGCCAATTTCAAATGTATGCGGGCAAACAAGCAGATACAGCTGAAAAGCATTTAGGTTCACGCATAGTGAAGGATTTAACAAAATCTCTAGAAGGGAGTTGCCGTAGAATTTATTTTGGTAACTTTTTCAATTCAGTGCAACTCCAAAGAGACCTACTTGAGAGTTAGTTTATATGCCTGTGGTACTGCTAGAAGGTGACGGGAACATATTCCGAAAGATTTCAAAGATGACAAACAACTCAAAAGAGGAGAATATGACTGGAGAATCACAGATGGTGGAATTGTAAGTATGAAATGGATGAATAAGAATGGAGTGCTCTTTCCAAGTAACTTCTATGACCCTAACGAAGTTGTCATAGTTAAACGTAAAGGAAAAGACGGTACATACAGTCATATTACATGTCCTAAGCTAGTTTCTGATTATAATCAACATATGGGCTACGTTGATAGGGTTGATATGATGAAAAGTTGCTATGAAGTTGACAGAAAGTCGAAAAAATGGTATCATCGACTATTTTTGTATTTTGGTTATATATAATTATATAGGTTTACGATAATTTCCTAGTGATATAGTACTGAAACCACAGATGTAATTTCTTTTACAAAAATAAATAATTTATTTCTTCTGAATTTTATTTCTTCTAAAAACATATTTTCTTAAGACTTCTATACGTTCTTTGCGATATTATTAATTTTAACAATTTAGGACTCAAGGGGTTAAATGGCGTTGTCATGAAACAATATGAAGACAGAAAATTGCTTATGGTTTCCCGACAGATAAGGGCAGAGGTAGTTATACAGGTACATGATGGCACCTTGGGAGTGATAAGACTGTAATAAGATCAAAAGGAAATTGGTTCCTTTACATCTGCCACAACTAAATGAAACAAATGTGAAGGAGAAAGCATTAGAATTCTGGAATAAATGGAACTTTCCCAACTGTGTCGCAGCTGTTGGTGGTAAACATATCCGCATCTTCTGCCCTAAGAAGAGTGATTCTCTGTTTTTCAACTACAAGGATTATTTTTTCAAGGGAAATAGTATTGTATTTTCTAGCTTCAAAATGGGCAATCAAGTATATACTGAAAAACCATTCGGCCTATTCATGCCAAATTGTCGCATATACTAGACACTCACAGCTGTAAAACCAGAATTATGCGATATACTAATCATGATAACTTGTTGCTTATACAATCTATTAAGAGATGCATTTTTGGAATGAAATAGTGGACCATATTACGTATATGACCCTGATGTAGATCCCAAAAATGTAGATCCTGTAACAGAAAGAGGAGGCTTTGCTAATGCAGTTGGTTTGAAAATACGAGAGGTATTTTTGAAGTCCCCAGTTGATCATTTTATGAATATATTTCATACACTGAGTTTATTGTACATTATCTATAATTTTCATAACAAACAAAAATTATGCTTAAAATAGATAATTCAATATAAATAAATACGGTTTTTTACTTATACTTACGCTGTTTCAATAAATGTGCATCGATCTCACCCCATAGGTTTTCACGTGTTTTGAAATCTTCAAAATCTTTATATCGTAAATACATCGGAATTCACGCACTTGTTTTATTAACAATTCGTCATCAGCGTGTAATATTTTTTATGACATTTTAAAGATTTTAATAGGGGAAACGTGCCTAATATCGCACACCGCCTAATATCGCACCCTCTATTATTTCCCGTACCAAGTGCTGCTATCTAATGGTAACAAATTTAACTTATGTTGCTTCACCTCCTAAACCAACTTCTAAAGAGGTTTAAGCGCCGGCTAAAGATTACAGCTGTTGTAGTAGAATAGGTTATGGTGGGACCAGCGAATATTAAGCAAGGAGAATTTTGACAAAAGATTTCACCATAAAATGTAAGTAGTATCAAAGTTTATTTCCACTAAAATGTTAGATATTTTGCATAGTTTGTTTAGCAGCGTTTAAACAGATATTCATGTTATCATTTTCAAGTTAATTGCGAAGATGACATAATTTCAATGTGTGCCTAATATCGGCCATCTTATGTTGTCATAATACCGTACTGTGCGATATTAGGAACACTTAGATGTAGCATTTAAAATTGCAACATTACTTCGCTTTCTTATAGATGAATACATCACAAACACGAAAACGACGGAAACAGTGGTCTGCAGAGGACATGCGCAGAGCAATACGTTGCGTGCGAGCTAAAGAAATGGGACTTCTGCGTGCCTCAAAACATTTCAATGTACCCAAGTCAACCCTTAAAGATAAGGTTAACAGTGAAGAGGAAGATATAGAAAAACTAGTTTATACTAAACTTGGCCGAAAATCTACACTAGGCGATGAATTAGAGAAGGCCTTGGTAGCCTACTGTTTAGACATGGAATCTCGTTTTTATGGTTTGAGAACGAGAGACCTGAAGGAAATGGCATTTGAGTTGGCGGACAAAAATGGTCTTCCACATCCATTCGCTAAGAAAGATCGGGCAGCTGGATGGAAGTGGCTCCGTGGTTTTATGAAAAGAAATTCCCAGTTAAGTCTTCGCAGACCACAAGCCACGTCAATGGGCAGAATAAAAGGATTTACGAAAGAGAAAGTTGATAATTTCTTTGACATTTTTGAACCATTGATGGAAATTATAAAGCATTCACCAAATAAATTGTACAATTGTGATGAAACGGGACTGACAGTTGTACAACACAGAACAAGTAAAGTCCTATCTTTAAAGGGAAAACGCCAGGTCGGGTCTGTGTCTTCTGCAGAAAGAGGTGCACTGGTCACTGTAGTAACGTGCATGAGCGCAACGGGGCATTACGTTCCTCCACTTTTAGTCTTCCCTAGAGTACACATGAAAGCTGAACTGCTTGATGGAACCCCGAATGGAACAATTGCAGTTTGTCACAAATCAGGCTGGATCCAAATGGAAAGTTTTTTACAGTGGTTCCAGCGGCAATTTCTGGCACATGTAAAATCGAGTAAAGATGATCCAGTTGTCTTAGTTTTAGACGGGCATTATTCCCATACTAGAAATCTTCAATTGTTGGAAATTGCTCGGGAAAATGGAGTGCATATAGTGTCATTGCCGCCACACTGCACCCATAAAATGCAACCCCTTGATCGGGCTTTTATGTTTCCCTTCAAAGCATTTTATATACAAGCAATAGAAACTTGGCTAAAACAAAACAGTGGTAGAATTGTTACTTGCTATCAAATAGGAAGGCTCCTAGGTGATGCTTACAGCCGAGCTGCTACTGTTGCAACAGCTGCCAATGGCTTTAGGAAATGTGGATTGTTTCCTTGCAATCGCAACATTTTCGAACAACATGAATTTGTTTCCGAACTGGGAAATACATCATATGATCGTGAAACTTCCCCACCAGAAAATGAAGAGAGAGCACACATAATAAGAAGTCAGCCTGATGAGCCACAACCTGGTTCTAGTAGCACACCTAGTAAATCTAACACTTCAAGCAGCTCCTCTGTTATGCCAACTGATATCAGCCCATTGCCTTCAACAAGCAAGCAAGGTTCAGTGTCCACAAGAGGTCGAAAAGCCAGTGCAGCTGCGTTACTGACTAGTTCACCATATAAAAACAATTTATCCGAAGAACTAGAAAAAGCTACAAATCCCAAGCAAGACCACAGAAAGAGTAAAGGGAATGCACCTAAGGAGCAGGTCGCTAGAAAGTGTTTTACAGAGAAAGAAAGGCAATCTGGGAGAGAACAAGTAAAAACCAAGAGAGGAAAAAGGAAAATTATACGAAAAAAACAACCTGATTATTCTTCAGAGACAAGCGAAGAAGAAATTCCTGGAGATTTAACTATTTCCACGGATGAAGAAGATAGCGACATTGACTGTGAATGTCCTTACTGTAGTGAAACATATCTAAACGATCGGTCAGGAGAAATATGGATAGTCTGCACTAAATGTAGAATCTGGTGCCATGAACTATGTTCAGGTTCAGACGATTACAAAACTTTTATTTGCGATTTTTGTAAAGAAGGCTGATGGATGATATTTTTCTTTTTAATGCTTTGTTTTATATATTTTCTTTTTATAATGAATTACTGTTTGGTTTCAATAAACATTTGATATAGATCTTCTTTTTAGTTGAATCCTCACCTTTTTAATAAGATAAAAACGATTATTTCTAATATTGTTCACCTGGGCGATATTAGGAACACGTTTTCAAATATGTAAAAATTTTACGGTTTGGATTAATTGGTTGTAACACCAACATTTTTAAGAAAATTACGGCTCCATTAAATAATCACTTAGAGAACTCAACAGTCAATCCTTATGCACTGAGAAACTTAATTTTCTGTAAAAATTGACATTGCAAGAAGAGATTTTCAAAATGGGTGCGATATTCGGCACATTTCCCCTACTATTAATCAATGCGTCCGCGTCCAGACCCGTTTCTGAGCAGTCAAGACGTAGCCGCTAACGGTAGGCCGTTGAGCCGACAAGTCGAGACGTGTTGACGAAATCACTCCTATTTAAAATACCTACATTGTAGTAGCACTCGACTGCTGGACTGCTGTTCGTTGTAACGAAATTCTACCTTAAAAGACTAGCGAATAAGCTTTGTGTAAAACGCCCAAAATATGTTTGTTACTAGTTTCATACTTTAACGACCGCGCATACCAATTTTGAGCGTACTAATTTCAAAGGGTTTGAAGATTGGCCAAAGGTGGTCTTGTGGATCACTTTTAAAGTTAACCTCAATGCAAACGGCTGCAATCTGTTGTGTTTACGTTTGCAAGATTGTTGTGTCGAGTTTATTTTTATTTTGGTGGTAAATTTATAAAAAGGGTTCAAGATACCTGACTGTAATGTACATCACAAGTTCATCCAATTCAAATTCCCGCCCTAAACATTTAGGGACTTGATAATGTATAAGTTGTGCAATGTTAAGTTGGTATTGGTTAATATCGATTAGTTATGTCAACCGTTTTTGTCTGACTTAAAATAACCGTACAGAACACTATATCTAGCGACGAGAGTTGGAAAATGTGACCAAGATAACATGGAAACAAATGCATGTATCAGCCCTTCGGATATCAAAAACTGATATATCAAACATCGGAACTAGGTGGCAAAAATGGGTAGCTCGTTTCGGCATCTACTTGTTCGCAGCCGACATTAGGGACGAAGAACGGAAGAAGGTAATGTTTTTCCATGATATTGGGGAGGATACTTACGATTTATACTTGTCTTTTCCCACAACCTCCAATCCAACAACATCCACTATCGGTTACGAAATATCATCTATCTCCCCATACCATGAAGCAAAGTGAAAGAAGCACGAAAATGAAACTCCTACTTTTCACCTAAAGTAAATGCAGAATTTAACATTTTCAACTTTAGGCAAACAAAACAAGAGCAAAATGAAAGTTTAGATCAGTTTTACTTAAGGTTACTCAAGTTATCAAAAACATGTAGTTTTAAAAATGTAGATGAAGAAATCAAGTCACAAGTAATTCTCAACACAAACGATAGTACCTTAAGACGATATGCTTTTAATGAACAGCAAAAAAATGTCCAAATGTAACATAAAAGGGAGTGATAAGCAACAGAAGTGCAGAAACTGTGGTAACAATTGTCACAGCCGAGGAAAAGATACCCGTCCAGCCTGAAACATAACGTGTTACAAGTGGTCACAAGAAGAAAGTTGGCCATTTCGCAAAGGTATGCATGTCAAAATCAGATAAACCGTTCAATAACATGTAAAAAGAAACAGCCTCAAAAAAGATAAGAAAACATGCTTAGTAAAAGAAGCTACATCATGCGAGGAATCGTGTAATGTAAACACAACTAACACATGTACAAAAACGCTACACATGCAAATAACAGTAAAGAAGACACTAATAGAATGCATTATTGACTCAGGTTCATCTGTCAATATTATGAGTGTTATATATATCACAGTTTCAAAGACAAACCAGAGCTGACTAAGAACAAGACAAAAATTTTTACATACAATTCGAGAAAAAAACTCCCAACTTTGCGATGCTTCTCAACAAGCATAACACACAAAGGTAATAATGTTCAAGCAACTTTTTTTGTCAATGAGGGAGAAGCAGCGGCACTTCTCTCATATAAGACTGCAGTCAAATTGGGTATACTCCACATTATGTCATCATTAAACACAGGTATAACAAAACAAGACTTTCCGGAGCTGTTCAAAGGAACGCGTAAGTTAAAAGAGTTAAAAGTACATCTTTTCATAGGTAAAACAGTAGTACCAGTTGCGCAAAAACATCGAAGACTGCCGTTCCATCTGCGCAAAAAGGCGGAGGGAGAACTTAAAAGATTGGAGAACAATAACATAATCGAAAAAGTAACCACGTCCACAGCATGGGTATCTCCAATTGTAGTAGTTTCTAAACCAAATAATGCGTAGACATGAGATGTCCTAATATTGCAATCAAACGCGTTAGGACATTTAACGCCTATGGTAGATAACATCATTGTTGCTTTAAATGGCGTACAATACTTTAGTAAAATAGATTGTTTTAGATGACACATTCTCAACACATCTTGGGTTATTTCATTACCAGCGCCTCAATTTTGGCATCAATGCAGTTGCGGAAATCTTCCAGAATGCTATCCGACAAGTTGTAGTCAACATTTCCGGCGTTTTAAATGTCAGTGACGATATATTGATAGTCGTAAAAACTCAACAAGAACACGCAAAGCAGTAAGAGACGTTTTGCAAAGACTAAAGAAACTGAACTCACCGTAAACGAAAAGAAAAGTGTGTTTAAACAACGCGTTACAACATGTACATAGTAAACATAGCGGGTACAACCGTTTGTCACGCTTTAATGATCATGAAAACGATGATGTCGAAGACGCACGACAACGGGAAAGACAGCGAGAAAAGGTACCAGAAATAGAAGACCCCGAAAATTCGACGATTATGTACTTATATGAAATTTTTATTTGCCATTAAGCAAGCTTCCGCCACTCGCACCGTATCTCACAGAAGAAGTTGAAGCAGAAGACGCTCCAATCGATGAGGAATCGGACTTTGAAGAAGATAATGTTGAACAGAGATTTGAAAATACCGATACTGAGGAAGATGAAGAAACGTTAGAAAATGTAGATGATGAGCATCCAGCAAGAATTCTTCGAGTTCCATCATTTGTTGAAAAAGATGGTAAAACTGTTTGGAAGAAACAAAAGAGATGTCAGAACACGAAGTTGGAATATACTAAGTTTCTTGGTGTTAGACCTTGTGCTAAGAATGGAAATATCTTAATGGAATGTTGGAACTTATTTTTTACGCCTAATACATATATTAGAAATAATTGTTCAGAACACAAAACAAATAAAATGATTCAGTCACAAGCCGAAAAATTTTCAAGATCTAAAGATGCAAAATGATTTAATTGAAATTTAATTGAAATCAAGGCATTATTAGGTCAACTATATTTAGCTGGCACGTTACGAAGTAGTCGTCTTAGTGTCGAAGAACTGTGGAATCGGAATGGTATGGGTGTTGAAAAATGTTGGTTGACGATGTCTAAAGAGCAGTTCTTATTTCTACCGACATTTGCATTTTAATGATAAAGAAACACGAGACCAACGAAAAGGTATTGATAAGTTAGCCCCAATACGAGATCTGTTTGATATCTTTGTTACTAACTGTAAAGAGTGCTACACAATTAGTAAATATGCTACAACCGATAAACAGTTACCAGGATTTAGAAGAAATTTACCGTTTAAACAATACATTTCCAGTAAGCCCAATAAATACAATATTCAAATCTTTTCCATGGTTGATTCCAAAATGTTGTAGGTGCAAAACATGGAAGTCTATGTTGGCAAACAACCTGATGCACTTAATTCAGTTCAAAATGATGCTAGCAGTACAGTTCAGAGATTAGTTAAAACTGCTAACAGGCCATAATTTGACTTCGGAAAAACAACCAAGAGCTGCCGCAGAGGTAAAAATGTTATTATTGTCTCAAGTTTACATAATGATGACAGCATTGATATAAGAACAGGTTATCAAAATAAACCTGAAATTATCACGTTTTACAATTCGACAAAGGGTGGTGTGGATACTGTCGATAAACTTTGCGCCACATACGATGTATCAAGAAATACCAGACGTTGGCCAATGGTTATCTTCTTTCATCTTTTGAATATAGATGCAATTAATAGTCAAATAATCTATGCCGCCAATAACGAAAAGTACTTATGTATATGAAGGTTAATTTTGAACTCGCATATGCGCTTACCCAGGACCATCAAAAGCGCCGTACTCAACTGTCGAATTTACCCAGGGAAGTGCGAGACAGAAGACAAGAGGCATCAGGAATAAATGTTTTAGTTGCCCAGACATCATCTAACCCAAGTGGAACCCGAAAACGATGCGACTTTTGCAAAAAGGACAGTAAAACAAAATATAACTGTCAAATATGTAAAAAATGTGTATGTCTTACTCACGCTCAAGTCTTGTGCCCAGGGTGTATAACCTGTATAAAAATTAATAGAAACTCACAAAATATAATATCTTTTATAAAAATATGTATTTGCTTGTGTTATTTCTGGTATAATAAATAAATACGTTAGCCCTTTTTACAAAGGTTCATGGTACCACTTCAACTCTTGGTCCATTCCCAAACTACCAATAAAACATATTTTAAAAACGTTTATTAGCTAAACTCACTAAAAATTAATCAACTTACACTTTACTAACATATTTTTTTTTTACCACCTGATAGACGTAGTGGCGTTGGGTCTAATAGGCCAGACGAGAGTGCATGTCTTCTAAGTGAGCGCGAGTACTGCAAGGTTAAAGCGTAGAGTAAATGTAATGTACATCACATCACTCAATTCAAATTCCCGCCCCAAACATTTAGAAACTTGATAAAGTATAAGTTGTGCAATGTTAAGTTGGTATTAGCTAATATCGATTAGTTATGTCAACCGTTTTTTGTCAACAGAACAGTCCAAATTACATAGGTAAATACAAGATAAACTGTGTCTTAAAATAACCGTATTAAGAACAATACACTGATCAGCTTCAAAATTTTGCCGACAATTTGAGTGATATAGAGGATTATTTTGATGATTCGAAAACTAACCCGGATTATGAAAATGGTTCCATCTGTTCCTCTAATTACTCTGCAGATGTGCCGGTTCATAAAAGAGCAAGGATCTTCAGTAGAACTTGTTAATGTGCGTGAATACGTTCACACGAACTAGTCCAAACCTCTTCTGAACAGCACGTATGAGAACTGCACGTGTATCTAAGGTACGCATTGTAGGTGTATTGTTAATACACGTGAACAATGCGTAAAAATTCAACCTAGGCGACCTAGGTGTCTGTACCCGTAAAGTTCGACACCCGTGTATAGACACGTGAGTATAAAAAGTTAAGCCATTTAGTAGAAACGCTAACCAAGGACAATAAAAGAAAAGATGATATGTTTAAGAGAGCATTTGAATGAGCGAAAGATTCAGGTAATAATTTTCAAGTTGTGCCGAACTTGACAAAAGATATTGCTACATTTAATGGTAACTCTGATGTCGATCATTGGATAACAAAAATAAAAAGTATGAAATTAATACATGGATGGCCAGATGCATTTGCCTTAGAGGTTACTAGATCTAATTTGAGAGCCGATACATTAGAATGGTGGCACATGAAACAACAAGGCGTACACACACTTGAACACTTCGTAACCTGCTTCGAAAAAACATTTCTTGTGGATGAGGGGTTACCTGTAAAATGCAAGAGTGTATTCAACAAAAAGATGTGTCCTTACAACACTATTTTCATAAGAAAGGTAGACTTTGTACAGAATTAAACTTAAGATTCGCAGAAACAAAAGAGCAGGTAGTAATAGGGCTCTCTAATAATAAAATATATTCTGCGTGAATGCATAATAGTACTGATCATTTGTACGATTTGTTAAAATATGAAAGAGCTAGAATTGACTACACTAGAACACATAAACCGAATAAGAACAGATGTCAAAATAGAAGGAAATAGCACCAGAAATACAGAGTCGCATACGCTGTCCAAAAGTGCATCATCAACAGAAACAAGGAACTTCTATTTGCCGCCAAAAAATGCAGATAATAAACCGCTGTCTGTCTGAGTGTAAATTTAAATATCAACGACAATGCACTGCCCTAATTTAAAGTATTTCCAAGAGGCCACATCTAATGGTATCCTCATCAAATCTTATGTAGATTTAGGCAGTCAATGCATCATGATTAGAGAAGCCGATGCAGTTAAGCATTAGAGTTGAACCATTATACAAACCAATGCAAATTAAAAGTTTTGGTGGGAGGATAATTAAACCACTTGGGAAATTTAATGCGCTCCTTAAGGTTGATCAAGCTGAGGCTGAAACAGAAATCTTAATTGCACCAAATGCTTGCCAAAAAATACAATTAGTAATCGGACAACCATTTACTGAACAAAACATGTAGTAGTGGTTCGAAAAGATGATGTACTGAGAATATTTCATAACTCTCTAAAGAATTTTAAAATCCCGATGATGTCGATAACAAAAATAAGTTTGTGGGCAAAAAAAACTTGCGTGATACCAGCAAATTACGTTGGATTTATTACAGTAACGTATGGTCCCAAAGTTTTTGGAAAATTTTCAAATGGTTTGTAGTTGTACCAAACGATGTTTAATCAAGTTGTCGCTGGAAGTGAAATGTGACAATTACCTGTTTTAATTATGACAGGTTAGTTTTTGTAATCTGGTTCAGCAAAATGTCTTATAAGCTAGATATTCGTAAAGAAATTTACAAACTAGTTGGACAAATGCCCAAGCGTTATATTTATCGAGAACAAAATATTTCTGTATCAACAATTTATGGAACCATAAAGGAATGTAAAGAGGGTATACCGTACATTAATTTGCCGAAAAGAAATCGACAAAGAATTTTGAGCCAGATGAGGGAACAAAGACTGATTGAAGTCGTTTAAGGCATAATTGGAGTTTCATAGCGAAAATTAGCTCAAAGATTTCGTGTTTTAGAGACCACTGTTTTTCAATCAATTTCCCGAAATATTGTGGTGTTGAAAAACAAAGAAAAGCATCAAAATATACCGCGGCTCAGTTAGAACGAATTCCTACATGTTGTTCTTTAAGGCGCATCCATTTCGTCAATAAACTGATTTTTGTGGATGAGAAATATTTTATTTTGTCCCATTCAGAGATCAAGGGAAATTACGGTTTTTATACCGACGACAAGAAAACACATCAGGCAATGTCAAGTTCAAAGGTAAATCGAAATATGAGGACAAAATTTTAGTGTGGTGTACTATTTCTGAGGCCCGTACTTTGCAGCCGTACATTGGCTGTGTTCGAGGAGAAGCCGTAACTGCAGAACTTTATATTGAAAGATGTCTCTCTAAACTGCTTCAGTTGTTAAATACACATCATGCAAATGATGATATAATGTTTTAGCCTGATGTCATTATGCAACAGTAACTAGAAACTGGTAGCATAACACAAACAACATAAACTTTGTTCCTAAATTGGACAATCCTCCCAATGTACCTCAGGCTCGGTCAATAGAAGACCTTTGGTCAATATTGCCCAGAAAAGTGTACGATAATGGAAGGGAAGCTACAAATGAAAACCAACTAAGTCGTCGCATTTTTCAGAAAATTCGAGAAACCGACTTTGCTGTTGTCCAGAGGATGATGGGACAAGTTAGAAGAAAACTGAGAATCATTGAAGATAATGGCCCACTATCAATAATTTGATTATTAAGTATTTCTTGTTATATTTTTTGTTAATTGTTGTAACAATTAGTTTAACACGTTGGCTGCGTTACCGGTCCCCGAAGACCGTTACTGCAGTTTCATTTAGTGCGGCCATATTTTTCGAAAAACTTTCCGTTATTACGAAAGCTACGTCTTTTGCATAGAAAGTCTTAAAAAGATTTTAAAAGTAGCCAACGACTGCTTAAACGCCAAATTTTCAAACTAACGAAAAAAACTATATCAGTCTCTGGGGATCGATACCGCACTGGCGTAAAAACATAATTTTTTATTTGCGGTATCAGCCCCTGGGGACCTATACATAATCGTGTTATTTTCGGTTATATTCGCTACCATACGGTATTTCAAACCATAATTCGTTAGCCTAGAAATGTGTAAGCATGTATCGTCGGCAAAATGAGTTCGAGATCAAAGAAAATCTTGTTGATGGCTCAGTGCATTGCTGGTAAAGAACCAAGTAATGCTGAAGGTGACAGAAGTCAAGAAGAACAGAGCTTCAATAGCAGTTATGACCACGTCGAAGCTGAGGTAATTCAAGAAAATGATTTTAGTAGTGATGATTCTTTAATAGATAAGGATTATATACCATCATCTTCAAATGATGACGGTTCCTCTGATTTTAAAAGTTATTCAAATGAAAACGTCACGGATGACTCTCATGTATCACATGAAGGTAATCTTTTTTTATTTATACTCTATTTAAAATTGGACCTAAATAGTTCTTTATTTTAGAAAACAGTGATTCTAACGATAACACTGCTAGACAAATTACTACCCATTTTATCGACATCAATGCGTGGCATGATATTGTAACCGATCAAGCAACTTTTAATGTTTGCCCAGAAGCGCCAACGTTTACTTTTGATGTGAATGAAAAAAAAATCCTCTAGATCTGTATCGTCTATTGCTAACAAACGATCTTCTTGATTTCATTGTAAAAGAGACAAACAGATATGCTAGACAAGCTTTTACTTTTAACACCATCATCGAAGTCTCGATTAAAATCATGGACTGATACAGATCACGGACAAAGTCACTCGGAAACGATCGTCTACGAAATATTAAAATCTGTCGACCAAAGTTTACCTTTAGACAAAAAACTTTTTGAAGAAAAAATAATTTACTGTGGAACTTTGCGCACCCATCGCAAAGGAATACCAACAAGTTTCTCGAAACGAATAAAAAGAGGAGAAACGTACGGTCAGCAAAACGACTGTGTTAAAGTCGTCAAATGGGTTGATAAACGACCGGTTTTAATAGTGACGACGGCAAACGATTTCGAAAAGGCGATGTTGTTTTAAAACCAAAATGTATTCAAGATTATAACCAAGCAAAAAAAGAAGTGGACTACAGTGATCAAATGTTGTCATACCATTCCGTTTTGCGTCGAGGACTGAAGTGGTATAGAAAGGTTGTTTTTGAACTTTTGTTTGGAACTTGTATTGTTAACGCCTGGATAATTAACAACCACATTTCAAATACTAAGATGTCTATAACTGAATTTAGAAGAACATTAGCTAAACAGCTTATAAGTGCCCCAAGATGTCTCACTGAAAATATTGCTCCCAAAAGAAGCAGTCACACATTTCTCAAACTAAATGGTCCAGGAAGAAAAAAAAGAAAAATGTGTCAAGGTTGATACCAAGAACTACGCTTGACACTTGGCAGCCGTGAAGCAAACAAGAAAGTGCGAAAGGTGACAAGTTTTTGCAATAATTGCTCTGGTATGCCAGGCATGTGTCTTCCTTGTTTTAATAAAATGCATAGATCCTAAGCCCTAATTTGTTTCAACATTTTCGTTCGTTAGTTACCATTATTTGAATGTTAATATTCTAATATTATTACAAAACGTTTATATTTTTAATGTATTTGCAAACATTTGCATTGTACATGTATTTTATATAAATAAAACGTTTTAAATCGTGTTACACTATTTTAAATTATTAATAAATATTTCCTACTATTCTGTGCGGTTACGATCGACCGAGACTGTTACTGCCTTAAATATAGTTCAATGCGGGTATAGAAAGCAGGAATGTGTAATAATAAATTGATAGTAGTTTGAATAAAACCACACAGATGACGTTAAATAGAAAATCGGTTATCGGTCGCCAGCGACCGTCACCGCACCATATGAAAACATCGTATCAGTCTCCAGAGATCGATAACGCACTGAAATTGATTCAACAATATTAGCAGCCGCAGTCAACGTGTTAAAAAGTAAAACAGTTTTGAACAAGTTCAGTATCTAAAAATTATCCGAAAACTTTGGCACCATACGTTATATCCAAATATAAATAGATCTAAAAACAGAAAACCAAAAATGTGTACTCAGATGCGTAATTGAGCTAGACGAAAACGGTGAGACAAATATTCCTACAATCAATGTGACCGGAAGCAAGATTGAAGTAAAGGAAGATGAGATGTTTAGAGGCGTGTAGTGTGATGAAGTAATATTGCGTACCAACCGAGCTAGAGAAGAGAATAGTCATAGATCACTAACGAGAGGCGACGTAAACCTAAATTCAAATATTAGTGACGAAGACCAAACTAACTTGATCGAAATACTAAACGATTACAGCGATTGTTTTGCTAAAAATCTGCAAGAGTTTTGAGTGTCATCTACCGTCGAATATGAAATAGACAGTAACCCATGAACCGGTAACGTTATAGCCCTATAGATTGAGCCAAAGAGAAAAGGTAAGCGGTATGGTAGATGTGCTGGAATTGTCATGGATTCGACGTGCACATTCGCGATTCCTATCCGTATTGTAAAGAAAAAAATCGGTGATGAGCGGATGTGTATCAACTACACGGGTTTGAACAAGGTCACGAAGAAAATGAATTATCCGCATCCCCTTATAAATGATCAGTTAGACTGTTTAACAGGAAAATGTTATTTTATGACGCCAGACATGTTTTCAAGCTACTACCCAGTTCAAGACATAAAACCGCATTCGTTACGACGAATGGGACGGACGAATTCACTAAGATGCCTTTTGGGCTAGTAAATGGACCAGCGATATTTCAACGATTAGTTAGCCTTCTATAATCATTACGGTTTGCAGTTGGATGACAAGCTGATATCTATCATAATTTGTTATCTGTTCAAAAGATTAACAAAGCTGGTTTTAAAGTCATATTTGCAAGTGAAGGTGCTAAAATAGTTGCAAATAGAAAAGCTATACATTGTAAATTTAGTAGGGGACTGTATTTTGTAGAATTTAAAATCGATGCAAGTATGATGAGTGGCATGCTAGTAACAAATGAAATAAATAAAAATAACCTATGACACTTAAGGTTAGGTCATATCAACAGAAGGGGATTACAATTAATGAATCTGCCATGTACACAAGATGTGTGTGATTCTTGTAAGAAAGGTAAGGCAACTCGTTTACCTTTCAAAGCTTCACCGAAACCTCGTTCAAATTGCATTGGAAATTTGTTACATAGTGATGTTTGGGGTCCAACTAATATACCAACTAAAAATGGTGAGCAATATTATTTAACAGTCATAGATGACTTTTCCCATTTTAGTTGTATATATCTTTTAAAAAGAAAGGCAGAAGCAGAGGACAAACTAATTGCGCACATACAAAAATTAAAAGCGTCCAATATATCAGTGGGTAGAATAAGAACAGACAATGGTGGTGAATTCTCATCAATGAATTTTAAGAAGTTTTGTGAAAACAATGGAATCCAACAGGAATTTACTTGTAAGTATACACCACAACAAAACGGTGTATCTGAAAAACTAAATAGAACGATACTTGACAAGGTAAGATGCATGTTTGTTGATACAGAGTTACCAAAGTACCTTTGGGGAGAAGCAGTTCGTACTGCAGTCTATCAGATAAATCGATCTCCCACAAAAGCATTAGAAGGCAAAATTCCTGCTGAATTATATTTGAGAGAGTATGATTTAAACAAACTAAAAGTGTTTGGTTGTAAATCTTGGGTTTTAAAATTACCCAAAGAAAATAAATTAGAACCACGAGCTGTAGAAATGAGAATGGTAGGCTATGCTGGATCAGGCTATAGATTATGGAATCCTACTACAAATGAAATTATTATTTCGCGTGATGTAACATTTGACGAGTTAGACTATAAATTTATAGAAACAAGCACTTGTGGAAAACCACAACATACTTTGACTGAAAGTGATGAAAATGAAGAAATACCTGTAAACAAAGAGGAAGGGATAGATAATAGTGAAGGTCATGAAGACGAAGAAAGAGTTAATGATCAAACTTCTGAAAAACGTCGTGTGAAAATTCCCTCAAAATATGACGATTACGAACTGTACACTGCTTACTGTTTACTCTCTTCAGAAAATGATGATCCAAATACATATGAGGATGCCATAAAGTCAAAGGAATGGAAGAAGGCAATAGAGAATGAAGTTAAATCACTCAAGAAGTTCAATACTTTCACCCTTGTGGACCTGCCAGAAGACTCAAAAGCTATTGATACCAGATGGGTTTTCAGAACCAAATCTGATGGCACCAGAAAGGCAAGGCTGGTAGCCAAAGGATACCAAGAAGATTCGGCAGCGCATGTATATGCACCAGTGACGAAAATGGCAACAATAAGAATGTTCTTAACGCATGCACTGCATAACAACTTGAAGATTAGACAGATGGACATACTGACTGCATTCCTAAATGGGAATTTAGAATCTGAAATATTTATCAACATTCCTAAAGGCCTAAACATTGATGTCGGAGAGCTTTTGCACGGAAAAGTACTAAAGGTAAATAAGGCTCTTTATGGTCTGCGGGAATCACCAAAGTGTTGGAATGAACACTTCAATAAGTTTGTGACAAAGCAAGAACTTGCAAGATCATCGCATGATGTTTGCTTGTATACGGGTAAAGATATTTGGCTAGTTCTTTTCGTAGACGATGTTCTAATTACAGGGAAAAACGAAAATATCGAGCTTCTTGTTACCCAACTAAAGAAGGAATTTAATGCAAAAGATTTTGGCGACATAAAGGATTTTCTAGGAGCCAAAATAGATGTAAATCCAGATTTTATAAAAATTTCACAAGAAAAACTTATTGAAAAAATTTTGAATACATTCAACATGTCCGATTGTAAAGGAATGCGAACTCCCATGGAAATAAACTTTCAAACAGATACTACAGACGAAGTATTAAGCAATATACCCTACAGAGAGCTAATTGGCAGCTTGAACTATTTGGCGATGATATCAAGACCTGATATATGCTACAGCGTGTCTTATTTAGGAAGATTTCTCGACAAGCCAACCAGTTCTGCATGGAAAGCAGCCAAACGCGTTCTCATATACATCAAAGACACTCGACATTTGTGTTTGACAATTAAACGCAACTCTACTGAAGAAAGTTTAGTGGCGTATAGTGATTCAGACTGGGGCAGTGACACAAAAGATCGCAAAAGTGTTAGTGGAATGGTTGTGTACTATAGAGGAAACTTAGTGTCGTGGCACTCTAAAAAGCAAGACGGTGTCACTATCAAGTGCCGAAGCAGAGTATATAGCATCGGCAGCTTGTGCAGCAGAACTGTCATATCTAAAAGGTCTAGCAGAAAACTTTAAAGGTAGTGAAGTAAAGACAGTATTAAAATTAGATAGTCAAAGCGCAATTGCAATGATTAAAAACTATGAAAATACAAGATGATCAAAGCATATAGACATTAAAGTGCATTTTATTAAAGACATTGTGTCAAAAGGTGTGATCTCTGTCGACTATGTACCATCTAATAACAATGTAGCAGATGTCTATACTAAAGCTTTGTGTTATGAGAAATTTAGAACATTTAGAAACATGTTACAGTTAGAGTAGATTATGTTATGTTTAATAGTATTTGTGCTTTGTATTATTTGTTATTGTTATCTAGCAATTTCAAGTAATTTGTTTAACTTGAACTTGAGAGGGGGTATTGACGTGTCACATTTAGTGCGTACATCATTGTACATGCAAGTTGTATAAGTTGGCGTGTGTAGCGCTAGAAGTAGTAATAAGCAAGTTGTAGCACACCGATGTATTCTAATGTAATGCAATCGCTATTGTGTTTATTAAACGTATTATTGTTCGTACACCGAGAGTTGTTAATTACGATATACAAGAGTTCCATCAGATCTGAAACTTAAACCCAAGGAAGTGTTACTTTTTGCAAGAAGAAATTGATTATCTGGGCTTTAAAATATCAACTGTAGGGATACGACCAGGGGAAAATAAACTCAATTGTGTTAAAAACTTTCCTGTGCCTTCGACTCAAACTGCGGTATGCCAATTCTTAGGGCTCACGCCTACATAAACCATTGAATCAACTTTTGTGTAAAAAATCAGTGTGGTAGTAGACAATAGAGCATAAGAATTCATTTGAGAATCTAAAAAAAGAATTAGCGATAAAATGTTGAAATTGTATATTCCTTGTGCACGTATGCTACTTTTTACAGAAGAATGCTGTTTGCTTTCGATGTGACGTTGACAATGGCTTCTGGACCAATACATTAAAGGGATTTTACAAACTAGACATTGAAACATAAGCGTACAAATACGTAATAAGTTACGACAGCCTAGATATACACAAAACTACTCGCATACAGCATCGATTTAGTACTGACGCTGTGAACGCGTGAAATAAATAATCGCCGACTCCGCACCACATATCTACTACACTGACTGTTACCGCTGTTTGCCCAGATTAATTATTATTATATTGATGCTTTGTAAGAGACCAGCGAGCAATCTTTGTGTAAGACGTGCAAAATATATTTGTTACTAGCTTAAGTGTCGTTTATTATTAGTAATCAGCGTTCAATCTACCTCAAATTAACAGTAGATAATATCACTCCTATTAAAATTATGTTAAACGTATTGAATGTAATTAATTACTTAAACAATGAATTGTATACAAGGATCTTGTATTAATTCACAATTATATGAAGGGTAAATGAAATATCTATCATCATGTTCAATTGAAAGATTAAAATTAGTATACAATGTACATACATGCAACAGAAATAAAAAATTCTGAAATTAAAAAAATCTTTAAAAATCTAAAAAAAATAATTTTTTAATCTAAGAAACAATGAAAATACTACTGTATACAAGAACACATCTACTTTGGGCTTAAGATGTATATATAGTACTGCAAATTAAAATAGTATTTTTTGTAAATAAGCACATACATGACTAGTTTGTTTATTGCATACTGATTCCTTTTTTCTTTATTGTTATTTATCCATTCTTCAATTAACTTTCAGTTTTAACCTTAAAGTACATAATATATTGTCTTATGAATTAAAATAGTATTTTTAGTAAATAACCATATAGAAGACTAGTTTGTTTACTGAAAATTGCTACTTTAGGACCACACTATATATACTTAAAACAAGAATATACGCAGCTAATACATTTATCGTTAGAAAGCGGCCATCCAAGTATTTTTCTAATTATGATTGAATATATGATATAGACCTAACATATTGCGAAAATATATTTCTAACAAAGAACTTACTGGGGTACTGAAATACTGGTTCAGGAAAATATAAGAAATGAGTTTTTATATTCTGATACGTACGGCCAGTTTATCTGTATGTTGACTTGTTTTTTTTTTTTTTAATCATAGTTAACGACTGACAAAAAATAGTAATCGCGACAGTTTCGAGTTTATTTCATATTATCAAATAGTTTTAAATACTGCAAACCTAAACCGAATTATTCGTTTGATTGAAGATAGTTGTCTTCAGTACAGTTGTTATGTAGAAATTGGTACTCTTACGAAGTGGTCAGGATCTGGTAGAAGACAAACAACAAATGTAGTTAATGACTATTTTCTCATTCACAATACTTTAAGAAATTGAAGGACTACTGGGGTTTCTCTTCATTTGAACCAACCAGAGAACCACAGCTAACAACAAGCATAACTTTGATTTTCACAAACACATGTAAACTCAGCAATGCAGCAATAACATAATGTGTACTTTACAAATAAGTTTCGGTTTTGTCTTCGATCTTATAATTGAACTGTACTGTATCTAATTGTGCCTCACACTGAGGAGAGTCTATTATAGTACTGTCTAGTATATACTAGCATACTTTTGTTTGTGGAAAACGGTGTCCTGAACGCCAATTGCTATGTGCAGAGCATGCTTTAGGAAGCTATTATACAATTTATTCCATTTATTGGAGAAGAATCCGTGTTAATACACAATAATTCAAGACCACATACTGCAAACATTGTAAACGAGCATGAGGTCGGTATGCAATGATTACCTTGCCCTGCATATAGTCTGGATCTCAGTTCTATTCAACAGCTTTGGGATTAACTTCAAAGAGTCATTCGACATTGACTTGTACTACAATACTCCGCCAGATTTATGTATAGCTTTGCAAGAAAAATATGCTGCAATCTCTGAAGACATAATTTTAAATTTAACCAACTCAATGTATGCCCAATAGGCTGCATGGTATAATTGGAACGACGGGTTCTTGCTGTTATTGTTTTACCCTCAACCTATTTTACTAATTCATTTTCGATGAAGCTTGTCTATAATTTGATGATAATTAGTGGTAAATCTAATATTATATCCCCATAATATTTCTAAGGTAGTACTTATCACTAGATCAATATCTATGATTCATGAAGCAAAAGTTACAAGTTTTTTTTGTCTATGAATGTATTTTTATGTTTTTGAGATTTCCATGAATGTAATATGTAAAAAAAAAGTACTAACATAGATACTCCAAAAAATTCATGATCTGCTGTTGAAACTGCTATATGGCTGGTGCTCAAGATTTTAAAATATTCTTCTGTACTTTCCACAAAACCAAAATTAACAATTTCTGCTTGAAGGTATTCCCGAGCAACTGAGAATACTGGTGGGATATCAGTGAATGTCTGTCCTAAAAGAGAGACTAAAAACTTTTTATTACTCTCTTTAAGTCTACATAAAACTTTAAAGAAAAGGTCTGGATTTTTATCAAATTCCCATCTGTGAGGCCAAACAATACTTAAAATATCCGAGGTTGGTTTCAATGATGGCATAATTACAAAATTGATAGGGAAATATAAAACTTTACACTTCGGACCAATTTTAGATTGTAAATCATTTGGTTTATAATCTGGCAATAACTTTATAACTGATCCAATATTTGTTAAAAAAGATTCTTTGTTGAAGCTAGAGTTGAAAACAACAAGATCAGCTGCGAGACTAAAAAAGAATAAGTAATAAATTATAGTGAAAATATGTATACAAACATACCATGTAACAATTTGATTGTAAGCGTACTGAATATCTCGTTCTTTTATTACTTTAATAGGATATATTAACTGATTTTCATGAAAGTACACTATTTTTCTTAGACCTTGCAAATCAGGTCTAATACCTAGAAGTTCTGCCAAATTAACAACAGAACTTGTAAACAAAACCTTTTCTGTGGAAATAGCAGGAATAAGTGATGATAATATCAACGCTGAACATCTTGCACGCCAATGCCACTTTTTTGGTTTTAAAGTTACAAGTGTGTAAGTTGCCACATCTGCAATTATAAAAAGTATATTGCCTATAGTCGATCTATTAACACTGTCATATACTTCTCATCAATGTATCAAGTAATTGCTTGTGAGAACCACCATAAAAACTCTCAATAAATAACACTTTGCATACAGTCCCCTGATCATCAAATTTATTGCTTACAATGTCTTCCATGTTATCAAATCAGTTCACACATAACTTTGATGTTCTTAACAATGTTACCTCCACGCACCTACAACCATACAACTGGCTACGATCTACGATCGCCTAGAACTATAATATGACTATAATATTCACTTGACAGCTTAACGTTTGGCGAAACACATGTATTATAGTATGTTCGCAAGGTTGGTAATATACATTACAACTATAAGTGAGTTCGGGTATTCGTTTGGAGTGGATCAAGAGTACATAGCACGTGGAGGGGATTAGGAGTAAAGCATGAGCGGATCACGTAACCCATACTCTTAAACGAATGGATGGAGTAACTCTACGACATTGCCGAACGCGAAATAGCGCGAGTAGGGTATTTGGAGTGAATAGAGTTACTCCGAACGAATACCCGAACTCGCCTTATAGAAGCATAAGCCACATACGTGTTATGAGTAACCTGGGCAAATATGCGGTAACAGCCAGAGGCGTGGCGAGCGCTTAAAAGTCTACACATAAAATAGAAGGTAAGAAATAAACTATAAAACGTGCTGAAACACTTACCGTTTTAAAAGTCTTTCGTGAAATCACAAACTGGGCAACATCTGTTAAATATTTGAATCATTAGATATGTTTCCACAGCTGTTTCAGTCAAGTAAGTACGATGTGCGGAATAAATGTTTTTTAATGCCGAAAACGACCGTTCGACATCTAGCGAAGAAAATCGGAGTCTTTCTCTAAAACACTTTCAAATTTTCGTATTACACACCAATTTGTTTCGCCTTCTACAGCGCATAACTGTACGTGAACATCATTCACAATTTGAACAGAATCTACTAGCGACATCGAAACATTTTGTAATTTTTCTATTCCCTCCGCTAGTCCGATTTAGTACTGACGCTGTGAATGCGTGAAATAAATAATCGCCGCACCACATATCTACTACACTGACTGTTACCGCTGTTTGCCCATACTAGTTATGAGTGAAGAGTGACAAACAGCTGCACCTGCTGTGTTTACTATATACATACAAGCAATCGAGTGAACGTTCGGTTATTATCGGTTGATCGGTGTGTGTGTACCGAGCAACCGATAATAACCGAACGTCCACTCGATTCCTTGTATGTACAGCGGGGACAACCGTTTTAGTTATGAGTAAAGTTGGCCACGAGCGCTACCGCGCAGTAGCGTAGAGTCGATCAGGCCTCTCGTTCCACTAGAGTTATTCTGCTAATAGAGATGTTTGCTGCCGCAAATAATTTCGCTCATCTTTTAAACAGAAATTAAAAAACTCGTGCTCAAACACTTACCATTTTAAGAGTCCTCCGTGAAATCACAAAGTGAATAATGTCTGTTAAATATCTGCAACATTAGATATGTTTCATCTGTTGTTTCGGCAAAACTAGTACGGCATGAGGAAAAAATGCGTTTATATGCAGAGAACGAACGTTCTACATCTAGTGACGTAATATTTGCGTAAGTAAAATAATCTTTCAAATAACTTAACGATTCTGTTGACGCACCTTCACAAATGTGTCTTAATGTGCCAAAATTAGAATTTTTCTCAAAAACACTTTCAAATTTTTCTAGAACAGAAACATTTTTTGCGTCTTCAATCGCGCATAGCTGGGCGTGAACATGTTGCACTATTTGTAGAGATTCTTCTAACGGCACCGCAGGATTTTGTAATTTTTCTATTGCATCTGCTAGCCCGAAGTAATTGTCGTGAATGATTTTTTCACTCACTAACATCAAGAGTTGGTTTGTTGAAAGTTCAAACTTGTCCAATGTAATTTAACACTAACTTTGAAATTACTTCGGCAGTACACTGTTGTATTCGTTTGGAGACTAATAGAATTGAAGGTGCCGATTGATGAGGTTCCAATTTGCGTGCCTATATTAAGAACAGAATGTTTCTTCCGATCTGTTGTTTCGTCGACACATAACCACAATTTTTGATCTTTCAACTCCGATTTTATTTTTTGTTCAATATGTTCGCGCGCAGATGGCACAATTCTTCGTAACGATGTTCGACTTGGTAATTTGCACTCCGAATAGTTATTCCAAAAGCAGATAAATGGTTCCTTGTCTAGTAAATTAAACGGTATATTACATGCGATAAACGTAACGCATAAATTAAATATAAATTTTTCATTGTCTCGTGCGCAATTTCTTTTTGAGACATGCTTTTCACTATTTACGTGTCGTAGACAATTGTCGGACCAACACAATAACGGGAATTTTACAGATTACACATTTAATTTTAGCACCTTCATATATTAAGTCTGGAATTTCTGCAATAAATTTTCGAAGTTTGTCCGACCGCGGTCGTTTTGCGACGAAATCATAATTTTTCTAGGACAGATAAACAATTGCGCAAATGACCGGCAGCGAAAATGTCCGTACTGCTCCGCAGACGAAGTAATACTACCGTTCCTCTCGGTCCGAACTGATTCTACGCCAATGCGCGGTACCGCTTGTGGCCAGTGTTAGTTATGAGTAAGGTTTACATACTTAGAATATACAGGTCAGTCCGCTCAAGTAGATACATCCCCATGTTGCGAAATCATCCGACGAATTCCGAGTAGGTGTGCGAGTAGTTTCAAATTTGACAGTTCGTAATAATGAATTACTCTAATTTGAACAATTACATACGTATCATTAAAGTTTTAACGTCATTATTACAAACTGTCAAATTCAAAACTATTCGCTCACCTACTCGGATTTTGTCGATTTTCGTCGGGTGCAGTCGGATGATTTCGTAACACGGGGGTGTATCTAGTTGAGCGGACTGATCTGTATATACCGCGCAAGAGAGACGTCCGACAAGCGTAAACATGGGGGCGGCCATTTTGATGTACATCCTGCGAATTAGGTGACCCAATATACTGACGAAATTTTAGTTCGTCTATATATCACAATTTTATTAACATTACAAAATAGTAGAATATGTAACTTTGCAAAAAAAGTGAGCGATAATACTTCCATAAAAAATAATATACGAGTAATTAAAAAACAATGAAACACGCGTAATGTATTCACATTTATGTATTTTGTCAATTAACCTGATACTCATATTTGATACCATCAAAACAATCATTAAATTTTCTGAAACATTATCATTTAAATTTTTTTCTGCATTTTCTACACCTTCCCTCTAATTTAAAATCGTTATTTACTATAGGACCTACAGTACTATAACATATAGAAAGTAGCATAAACTAGCCCCTCTTGTTTAGCATAAGGTCATCTCTCCTGGGAGCTGCTGTAGCACTACTGCAAGGTCGTTGTACGCTTCCAGTTTTACGGATAAAATAAAATCAATTTTTTTCTGACAGCTTGTCCTTGTACAGCCACTAACTACAATTTAGGCATCTAAGATATACTGCTAAAATACGCTTACATAAACGTATTATTGCAATATTTGTATAGATATATGTATTTCAAATAACATGCCTCAGAATAAATAACAGGCTATAACGTCCTTTTAATATTTAAAACATCTTAATATACCCTGATGGTCAGACTTCTTAACGTACACCATATTAATAAGGACAAAGAACTTGCCAGGATGGACATCATAATGGCGTCTCTTTTCTATCCCTTTTTACTGCATGCTCCGCTCGTATGCGCAATGGGTCATAAGCAGTATATACCGATTGGGAAAATGGGAAATTAGCTATATCGGTATATCAGCGATTATAGCAATATTATATATACGCTGATATAGCGATATATACAAGTCTTGTAAAGCGAATACGTACAGCAAAAAATGTGGGGGTTACGCCGAGCGAGTAAAGGCATACATACTGACGCGCGAGGAGAAGGTGCGACGGCGCGATTGACTTGTGATTGTAGAAAAATAAAACACTCTACTTCGTTGAGCAATCTGCACAGAACTAACTTTTATTTTCTATACATCCGTTATTATCAATATTACAGAAAACATCATTATTAATACAATTCTAATGGAAAAAACTAGAGGCCACTAGCAGAACTAAATAGTTTATTAAGTTTTTGTTTATTCTTAACAGTGATCTCCAATCGGAGAGGGAACGAATGACTCACTATTTTTTGCTGTACGCATTCGCTTTACAGGACCTGTATACGCTGGATATATGTACGGCGAGAGAGCGAGGAAGCGCTCTCACGTGGTATGCGTGCATATTGTTCAAATAGTAGATACTATATGTAGAAATACTTGACCAAAAGTTTGTGGGTGAAGGACGCATATTTTGACGTCATTGGTAGTAATATATATATTTGTTCGTAACGTTTAAATTGATGATTCATATTTCTATTCATTACCAATGATTCATTACGCAAACTGGACAACCTTTAAGTAAATGTATTCTACAAACAATTTAAATATGTATCTCTAAAGGTTGTCTCAGTTCCTATCTTGCAATACTTGACCGAAAGTTAAAGTCATTGGCGGTAATATACAGATATATTTGTTCGTAACAACGTTTAAATTGATGGATCTCATATATTCTGCATTCTATTACCAATGACATCATTACGCAAACTGAGACAACCTTTAAAGTAAATGTATTCTATAAACAAATCTTAACTATCGGTATCTTATGTAACGTCATAATTATCCGCCATTTTTGTACTGTGAATGTCTTACTTATCGAGGATGGATGGTTATGTACGAATACTGTAAAACGTTCCGTTATTCCAGTATTACCAGTGCTATCATCAATATCGGAACAGTTTTGAAAACCTATTGTAATATGTCAGATGTTCGGTCTACTCAGCCCTTTCTGTGTATATCGGAATACACGAATGAGCACCACATGAATGGCAGAAAATCCAACGTTGCCATTGTTATACGATGATACGATGTAGGTGCTATACTTTGGTGCTACAGCAATAATTGCTCCAACCTTTGATCGAACAGTTGTTCGAACAATTTGGAAAAGCTTTAAAACGCGGCCTGACACAACTCTAGTTTACTTGACATAAAAACGCATTTGTTTTGCTCGAACCGTTCGATCAAAGTTTGGAACAATTAAAAAAAACACACACTAAATAGAAAACATATTCAACGGTATATAAAAAATAAAAAAATAAATAATTAAAGAATAGATAATCATTTAGGGCCATTTATAACTATGCAATAACTTGAAGAATTTACCGCAAACAAATTTACGGAAAGGAACAGCATGGTGAAGTAAAGAATTACAAAGTGAGATAAGAATGAAAAAAGAAGCATAGAAGAAGTTCAACAAATCCAGGACAACAGAAGATAGGTAGGCAGGAATACGTAAAACTGAGAGATAGCGTAAAGCTCGTGTCAGGGAGGCAAAGAAACGAAGCTGGGTATAATTTGGAGAGGAATTGAACAGCTCATACGACCCAAACAACAGAAGATTCTGGGATAAAGTAAGAGGACTGAGGAGGAGAAGAAGAGAGATAAGAGGGGTGAGTGACAAAACGAACCGGCTAAATGTGACAACAGAAGAAATACTGGACGTGTGGCAGGAATACTTCACTAAAAAATTCAAAGGAGTGGAAGGAGAGGAAGCAGAACTGCTGGAGGAAACGAATGAAGAGGAGCAAGTACAGGAAATAATAAGAGAAGAACTAGATGGCGGAATAAAGATTGAAACAGGAAAAACATGTGGGGCGGACAAGATTGACCCGGAAGTGATCAGATGAACAGGAGAGAAAGGAAAGGATCTGTTGATGAAAATGTTTAAAGATGCATGGAAAGGTAACATGATCCCTAAAGACTGGAAAATAAAACTGATGGTTCCCATACACAAGAAAGGAGAATAAACGGACTGCGAAAACTACACAGCAATATGTCTTGCCACAACAGTCTTTAAACTCTAGATATGAATCATAGAAGGAAAACTTAGAGAATATCTAGAGAACATCTTGATGGAAGAACAAGCGGCATTCAGAAAAGGAATGCGACCTTCGGACAATATATTTATACTAAGACAATTAATTGAAAAGAAAAACAAAACGGGAAAAGAGCTATTTGCTTCATTTCTAGATTTAAAAGCAGCATTCGACATAGTACAAAGAACAAAGGTTTAAAGCGTAATGAGGGAAATGGAAATACCGGGTAAGATTATTAGAGTAGTTAGAAGTGCATACTGTCTATGGCAGAGTTGTACTGAGAGGAAAAGAATCGGATGCTTTCGAGATGGAAGGAGAAATCAAACAAGGAGACAGCCTCAGTCCGCTACTAGTTATTATCCTAATGAAAGCAATAAGAGAAAGAACAAAAGATTACAAATGACAGTGGATTACAAATGCTTGAAACCGGTAAAAGTCGATGGTTTGCTATACGCAGACGACATTGTATTGATGGCGGACACAGAAAGTAAGATGTAATCATTGCTGGATGTACAGGTGGAAGAAATAGAAAAAATGGGTATGGAAGTAAACATCGGAAAAAGTAAATTAAATCGTGGGTAACCATAAATAAACACGGATGCTCAACAACAGCAGCGGAGATGAAGCACATGAGAAAAATATCAGGAAAGACTCGGCTGGGATAAGCAACGATGATATTGGACAAGAATTAAGTCAGGAAGCAATAACACATAAAATAACAAAAACGAAGTTGAATTGGTATGGTCATGTAATGAGGATGAGCGACGATAAACTGGTGAAAAACGTATTGGAGGCCAAAATTGGAAAAAGAAGAAAACGGGGAAGACCGAGAAAAACATAGATGGGCAGGTGGCGGAGGCGGAAAGTATGAGGGGGAAGACACTAGTGGAGATAAAGGATTTGATGAGTGACCGGAAGAGTTAGAGATGAGTCGAAAGCTAAAGGATGCAACTCCGATGCCCTAATAGTAGACGAGTAGAAGAAATTATCTTAATCAAACCACATTCAGATATACCCGAACGGACACAACTGCCATCAAGACATCACATGACATTTTAAAAACATAACTTTGTTTTAGGATTTTATGTCCGAGAAGGAATTTGTTGTGGCGCAAAATAATCTACCAATTGTAGACGCATTAATGCTAGTGGAGTTTATAAGAAACGAATGTTTTAACGTTACAGAAATTAGAGGTATTAAATTAGAAATGTAAATCAACGCAAGTGAAATGTACTTAGGTAAATACATCAGTCTACTTGTCCGTAAAATAAAATGAGTGTTTTAACGCTGCAGAAATTAGCAAATTTCAGTCCGTTAGCACGTATTCTTTATAAATGTATTTTACATATTCTCAATGCCAGAAATATTAGAGGGCAGATAACCACCAAAATTACTATGACAAATTCGTATTTTAAGATAATGCATTTAACAAAATTTTATTTTCATTTTAAGTTTATGAGATAGCTATATGAAAAAAGCGATTAGGTACGTAAAATTAAAGCAGTGGTAATAAATGCATCATAAAGTGTCAAAGAACAACGTACTCGAAATAAAAGCCTGCATAAATATATTCACATTAAAATGATCTTCACAAACAAACCTTGTAGTTAGATAAATCACTTTCATCACGCCTCATGGCTTATAATCATAACATTCATAACTTGTTTTTTATTCTTTTCTTTAAATATTTTTTTTTTTGGCGTTTTAATCGAAGTTGATACAATACTTAGAATAACTTTTAGGAGTTTTATTTTCAAGTGTCAAGCGTCACTTCGATACACAAGAATATTTTGAGGGTGTTTCCTATCAGAAATGTGCAATAGATATTATGACGTCATAGATGTTTTCGCGGTTATTTAAAAAAACAATTTTTATACTTTTTTAAATATAATTAAGTTAAAAAAGATTTTGATTTAATGTTTATTCATATCTTTCATACTATGTAACTTGAAAAAATTTCTCCTGTATCCCTATTGTGTTCGTAATTGCGTACAGAATTCGAGGTCGTCTAAAAACAGCTCTTAACTAATAAAATTGTAATTATTTAAAATTCAAATCATGTTCTACCAGAAAAGTTTTGCTACCGTATTCAAAATAACGTGTAAATTCTTGCATCGTTACAAGCAGGTTTTATTAGATGAGTTGTCATGTCATAATGCAAAGTTTGTAAACTAATCAGTTCAAAAAGGGATTTAGTTTGCTAGCAATGTTAGGATAGGATAAACGTACATTACGTACATATACAGTGAATAGCCCGAACATATAAATGCCAAAGTGTCAAGATGGCATGAAATATAACAGACAATCAAATATCGGTACAACTTAGAGTGCATTAGTCTCTCGGTATAGTACCGTATCATCATTCTTTCTCTTTTCTAGCTTCGGTGACGTATAACCAACTGAATCACAAGTGTATCATTTTGTTTGAAGCGTTTACGTTAGTTACAGAACAAACACTTTATGTATGAGGTTGAACTGTAAATGTATAATGCATCAGAAAAGATCGAACGAATTGTATAAAATACTAGCCACAACGAAATGACTTTAATATTAAATTTTATTAAAAAATCAGAGTGTAACAATCTCTTTGCACACATATAATTACACAACTCTACTTATGGTTTATTACAGATTCAAGATAATGCATAAGATTAGTTGATTTTAGCTAGCAATATCCTTAATATCCATAACAACCTGCGGTTCAGAAAATAAAAATAAAATTTATGGCTTATTAGCCTCACTTTCTTCAACTTTTACTTGAGAGAAAAATACTAAACAAATGAACAATTCTAAATTAACTTAAGAGTAATATTTCGCGTAACTTTTATAAATATCAATTTTATGCAAGTACTGTCTTGGAATTAACTGTAAGTTGTTGTTTTTATTTGTGATCTTACAGAGCAGCATTAGCCAAACAAAGTTTTAAATCTCTAAAAGTCAAACAACATATTAGGAATTCTAAAATCTGACAAATAATGTAGGTAAGGTCAAACATATTTTTTCAAATTACATATCAAAGTTCTAATTTTACGAATCAAAATTAATCCATAAAACTTATTACTTTTTATACATTATAATTCTAAACAAAACGTAAATGGTTATAATGTACTATATTTAAATAATTCTGTTGTAGATTATAGTATGATTTACAGCACAAAGTATCGGTACACTCCTCACCACATAAAATATTAATTAATTCGGAACAGCCGTTTCGAGGGCTTCTGGGCATCCTCATTATCAATCGAATTATCGAATAGATTCTATTCGGTAATTCGGTTGATAATGTGGAAACGGTTGTTCCGAATTAATGAATTAATATTTTGCGTGGTGAGGAGTGTGCCGATACCTTGTGTTGTTTGCCATACTACTCCACAGTCCTTGCTATTGTTATTATAATATGGCTTCCTAAAAATATATTTATATAAACACATCACAACAGCTCACACGATATATAACTAGATATTTATTTCAATATTACGTGATGACAAAAAATGAACAAATTAAAAAAATATATCCTTTTAGCAAATAAAACTCAGCTATCACAGTACAAAAAACAAATAAAATCAAATGGGTTAATCGTATTCATGACTGTTTTCTTTCTTTGTTAAGAGTGCATCGCCTTCCTCTTCGGTTACCTCAATGAACTGTCCTGTCTTGGTTTTTGATCTTGAATTCACTCTCGATAATCCCTCCGTTGTTCCATTTTCAGTTAATCTGGAATAAAGGCTATACTCACATTACATATAATGAAGTCACAACGATACCGGTTTTAACAAATATCAAAGCATTAGCATGAATAAAGCCGAACGTATGATCTTATGTCTATAAATACACAAATTTAATGCATAACGGTACGCTGTGTCCTAAGACTAATAGTTTTACTGGATAATATATTTTATAAAATAGCAGTGGCGAAGTGTCAATGGGAACTTTGAGACTAAGTCTACCCAAAAATAATAGAGCGGTATTCTGTATTAATTATGGAATGAGTTATTTAATATTTTTATCGAAAAAAAAAGAAACGGTTATAGTAGAATTACAATGAATTATGGTAAGCTAAATTAATCTACAATATGCATTTATTACAGTTAGCCATAAATCCACATAATTTACTAATGCAAAATAGGCAAATCAGTATTGTGAGACACAATAATCTCCTCACAGTAACGTTAATATAGCATAAAGCGTCACTAGTGTCATTAATGGGGGAATCGGTGCTTCTATTCACTGCATATATACGGCCGAGACTAATCTTATCCACAGAACGCAGGCGCTTGTATTTAAAAAATGCCCGCCATATCATCCTAGACAAGAACCATACAGTAAACGTAAACGTAGTGTCCCCAGTCGGCATTAACAAGTATCTGGTGCAGTAGAGCGATATAGCCTTTTTGGTTAATTTCTTTTTCGCTTCTTCTTGCTTCTGTCACTCTCCTCACGAGTCTAAAGTGGTTCATTCGGCATAATTGGCGATTATACCACTTCAGCTGTTGTGTCTCTATTGTCCGTATTACTGGTTCTACTTGTAATGTCTCTGCGATCACTTCATTTCTTATTCTGTCGTTTAGTTTTTCCCATTATTCTTCTTAAAAATTTCATTCCAGCTGCATTGATCTTGTTATCATGTTTTGTTTGTCTAACCCATGTCTCGCTTGCGTATGTAATTATCGGTACGACCAATGATTTATGCACCTGTAACTTGATCCTTCTTGCTATTTCCTTTTTACCCAGTATCGTTTTATTTATATTGTAATAAATTCTGTTAGCTTTTTTGGTTCTATTTGCAATTTCGGTAATCTATTTTGCCGTCGTCCGTGATAAGGGTACCCAAGTATTCATAGGTTGATATTTTCTCCAAATCTCTTCCGGTTAATTTTTTAATAATATTAAAAACGCCAAGATGACGTACTGTTTTCAGATATTCTGTTAAAATCATTTTAGTTTCCAGTGTATCAGTTTCCATTTGTTTAATTCAAAAATTATACAAATGGTTGTTCGACTTGGGAGGTTTCTAGAAATAAGTTTTACTGACATTGTAAATGAAAATCACTTTTTGGAGTACAGTAAAAATTTTCCTCACGATAAATTAGAAAAGTTATACTGAACAATCACAAAATGAGTTAGCCGATATTTTTTCCCACAGAAAGCATTTAGTGCTCACAATACTTGCTACAACTCCAAGTAGTAAAACGAGCATGGACAAGCTGCTTCACGAGAACTTTTAAGACACTCTCCATAAATTAATAACATATCGACATATTCAATTTAAAAAAAGAAAGATTTTGGAAAGGTTTTTAGAGGGCTGCTTCATAGTATTAAGTAGATGTAAAAAATATTATTGAATCTTTTGCAAACCATATTTGTAACACACATCTTTTGTTCTCAGATACTTTATATTCCGTACAAATAATCAGGGTTGTAACATTAAAATGTTGGCGACACTGCGGGTGTAAAATTAGATTGAAAACGACTACGATAATTCTGTTTCTTTCTATCTCGTACTTACGACTGCTTTATCTATCCAAGCTCCGTTGCCTGAAAAGCTGGCGATAAAATTTAATGGTTTTTCCTTTAATAATCATCTTCCGTTTTCCCATAGCAAAGTTAAAATGAGATAAAAAAAAAGATATGCATCCATTAGGGAGATGTTCCATTAACGATATGTTTGTGTCTTTTCCCAACCGAAAAATGCAGTACGGACGTTCCTCATTTGCTGGATTATTACTATTATTATTAATTTGTAGCAATCTGCCCCAACCTAATTCTGCTTCGGTGTGCGCGTTTTTTCTGGTCGTATTCGTGTTTCGGATTCATTGTCTATTTGGCATATTTACGGATTTTGTAACGTCGAAAAATAAGGTCCGAATATTGTTGGCAAACATATTTATTGAGATGGATGGATTTGTGTCTTTTTTTCATTAGAATATCTTTATATTTGCAAGAATGCAAATAACTTGATTTAGTTGCTTCCATGCATCTTAACGTTTTCATGTTTACCTCGGAAATTGTGTGAATTTTTGTTTTTAGTATTTGTAAATTTATGCCAAAGTTTTTGTCTATGTATACTATTTGTTGTAAAATCCAATGTGGCTGTTGTTTTAAGCATTACAAAATATTATGAATACATAATCCCTCCTTAACATAGCCTCAAAGAAAAAAGTCGAGAACTGTAAGGTATGGAGGCCGAGGCGCCCATTCTATTGACCCATCTCCACCTATCCAGATGTTATCAAATTTTGCAGAAACAGATTCTGTAGCGATATTAGAGAAATCGAGAGGGGCCCCATCAAAAAAATAGGGATTCTTAAAAACGCCAAGTTGTTCTAATTGTGAATAGAAGTTTTCTAACATGTTCGAGTAATTATTGCCGAAAACTGTTTCTTTCGGTAAAAAAGAAAAGCCCGTAAATTCAACTCTAACTTTGGGAGAATCTCTTTCATGCTCCTCAATTAATCTCGGGCTTTCCTCCAATTCCTGCAGTTATAACGATTTACTCTACCGTTCAAATGAAATGTAGCTTCTTCTGAACCATCGCGACATGTCGATTGTTGCTAAACAAATCTGTCAGTGTTTCGCACATCAACATTCTGTTTAGGTAGTCCGTTTCATAAAGTTTTTGCAAACGTTGGAATTTATATGGTTTAAGTTTCAGTACCTTCAATATCCTGTAACCTTTTTTTTTGTTTTATCTAATTCTAGGTGAGATGCCATTTTTCAGATTGACATTTTGCGGTTCCTTTAAATCGGTTCCTATACAGCTGAAAATCTGGTTTAAAAATAAGTTGGGATCGAGGATTCTCTTCTTCCTAGAAATTGATGCAGTCTCCCGAAATTTGTTACGCCAAGCTTTTATGGGATTTGCAGAAGGCAAACTGTGTTCTAAAAGTTCGTCCTGTTTGAATTAACGATCTGGTCTGAGCGTAGAACAGCACTGCTTGAGGTTTTTCTTGCTTCGTGAAACCCATTATCAACAAAATCACACAATAACAGCGTTTATTCGTTAGGAAGTTTGACGTTTAATGATATATCTTGTTATTTCCATTTCTGATTTTGCAGTGGCATCTTCATAAACGTTTATCTCTGTTATTTCTCTATTGAATTTAATTTTGTAAATAACATTCAAACACTAAAACAGGCTACATGACACTATAACGAATGACCGATTATTGAATTTAGTAATATTGTCCAGAGAAAAAGCATTAATAAGCAAAATGTCTAATGATCACACATTTAAAGAAACGATTTTGGTTAGATAAAAGAAAGACAGATTGAACTTCATTATAAACAGATAGCACTTTTATCTTACATTGTAGTCTTTAGTTCCCCAACATAAATTGCACGCTTCGCCACTGTAAAATAGTAAGTTTGTTCCAGCACGCTAACGAAACCGTAATCGCGCAGTCCAAAGAAAGTGTGCCAACTACATTATGCATCGAACATGGAACGATAACTAAACATGCGTTTTTTTATCCACTGAACGGGGGCAGTGATGGCAGCAGTTATCTATAAATACGTTTTTACTCTATGGTTGGATTTGTGATGGATCTATTAATTATTGTTTTTGTTCCTATTGATGAAAAATCCATCAAGTATTAGTTTATAGATATAAGGTTAGGTAAATTATGAATCATGTTAATAGGTGAGAATTGTTTATATTTTGGATTAATCAAAATACGTACAAAATGGAATCAGATTAATTATTTTCTTTTTCCAAATATGAGTGCACCTATTAATTTATCAACCACTGTTTTTCTTTTTCATAAAGATTGATGAAAAATTAGTTGATAACACTAATGTGCGTTATTGAAATGTAGAATTTGCTTATGGTCATTGGTTATGTTACCAAGATATTTTACTCCACATCTTCCAAACCGTTTCTAAACTATTTAGTTTGACTAAAGCAACAGTGATAAATTTCTTATTTTGACAGGTAATCATAAAACTTTTCCTAGTAAAATCCAGTGGTGGTAACGTAAATAGGAGGTTAAAGACAACGCTTCGATTTCCTCGTGTATTTTTATGCCAAGTACAATGCACACCACTGGTAAAATCCATCACCCAAACGTGTTGGATAAAAAAAGACGGACGTTGACTCTGTATTGTACAAGTACCACCTACTATAGGGTTGAGTCAGTACATCGTATCAAGCAAGAACCGTTTGTACTGACATGCATAGAATGTATCTGTGCCAATAGAAAATATTCGCATTGCATGTTGTCTGTCTGCAAGCTCCTTCTCAATACCGATAGTGAATCGATTCCAAAAAGTGTTCCGACATTTGCGACATCATTTACCAATTCATGAACGATACATATCTGATGTACGCACAATAACCGAGGTGTGAGCTGACACATGCACCATACGGGAAACGGCAGTTGGAACAAAGCTGGTGTAAAGAAATTAATTCTTCCTAATACGAAGTGTAATGTTATAATTGAGAAAAAAGGTTTCCGGTCGTAATGTCCGGGAGTGTCCCCTAGGCACTCACTCGGCAATTTAAATTAAAAATTAACGGCGAATATTAACGTTTTACGAAAATTAATTTGAAAGAAGAAAAACTAACTCAAAACCCCGCGTACTTTTGAATAATCAAACTTGACTTTAACTTGGTCTTAAAAGATAATTTTTTACACAAAACGCTTTGATTCGCTTAGAACTTAGACACTTAGCCAAATGTTTACACAACGGTAATTTGAACAAAGTTGAACGATTGTTTAGCGTCCCTTCGTAGCTTTGTTTTTGATAGCATTTGTTAAGTCACGGCCAATTAGAATACACATTTTGAAGATACAATATTTAAATTAAATGTCAATCAAATATTTTCACTTTAAAATTACCATGCGAGTACTCAACCTAGACCTTAGACATTACCGGCAACCGTTGAATGTTGACTTTTACTACCGAACCTGACGACTTACCGAGTGATATTTAATTCACGAAATAATAACAAAGATACAACTGAATTTACTCTGAGCAATTTTGTGGGGAAAAATTACATTAAATAGGAAGATTTCGGCGTGAAAAAAATTGAGAGAAGGTAAGTTATTTAGCCGTTTCCCCGGGATTATCATCGAAGAAAGATATATTCAAGTAATAAAATACCCAGGGCAGGGAGAGAGGGGACCCGGAACTATATAAGCGGCTGGAGACACTGAGAAAGAGGACAGAACGTCTCGAAGTTGACCGAATGGACATAGATACTCGGACCGCAGTTGGCTGAATGCATTAAATAGGCGGTCAAGACGACCTTCGATGTCGTAAATTTATGATATTGCAGTAGCTACAAACTCTTTGTTATATTTACAGCCAAATGATAACTATAAAAACCCACTTTTACGAGAGAAAAATTTCCTCACACAAATTATCTATTTTCACGGCAGACATTAGAAATAAGTGACCGCTTACTCGTCCGAATATCGAGGAACGGCAAACCAACTGAAAAATAATGTTGTAACCGATGACAGCCACCAAGAAGTTAAGAAAAGCCGTCACCTTATAAAACATTTAAATAGAAATGTCCTCAGAAGTATGTTTTTAATTTATTAATTAATTCGTCCGTGCTTATAGAACAGTTTATCAAATAATACTGACAGAAATAAGACTATTTTCTATATAAGGAAAACATCCTCTGCATGACAACCTAATGCCAACTTATAAAAGGTAACACATAACTCAACGATAGGAGGACTGAACAAAATACCCACATGCATTGCGTATATACTCTCTTGCAATTAAATTAGCTTCATACAATGCACTAATAAAAAATAAGTAATTTGCAGTTTTAGCTTGTATTGTACAATCCATAGCATATCGGTAGAGATCGAACGAAAGGTAAGGTAGGTAAGGTAACTTCTTAAACCCACAAATGTATGTAACAAATTAATTTAAAGATACTACTACTACCTTATATAGGTGCACCACGGCAATCGTCAATCTGAAAATGTGTAAGTGTATGTTTTGTACTTGCCCATTCTACTTAAAATACTTTCAAGGTTGTCACTTCTGGTTATTGCGAAAGTGGACCTAAATTTTCTTATTTTAAATGGACTGTGTATTCATAAAATTTTTTAATTCACACTTGATCTTAGACCAAATTCATATCGCATACCATGTGGTTAAAGTAACACATTTACAGGTATTTATGCTTTTACTAAAAATTGACAGCTCCAGATGTTGAAAGAATTTTAAAAAATGTTTGAGATTGCTAAAACGAAATTTTCATATGTGATGTGCTATACTGCATTCTAAGTACTAAGATTGAAAAACAAGCGGCATACAAATGTTAACAAAATTTGGAACTCTGAAAATCAAAATATATGAGATTAAAGAAAAGAAAATAAGCCAACATCTATCAGCAATCCTTATACATAGAGTTGATTGATAGTTTCAGAATTGTTCAATAGAATATGATAGGTTTATTTCTGCAGCCGATTTGTGATAGTTTGATCCGAGGTTAATTTGGATTAATCTACGCATGCGCGAACTAAAACTGATTTAAGAATTTAACTGCACGAACGCTTTCTTTACATTTATCAGGCGATGTATAAGTTACAAGCGCATTTAATAGACTTAAGAGAGAAAATACACTCAAATATGCAGATGAAAATAATAGATTTATCTTACATTCAAATATTACAAGAGGTAAGCGAAAACAGAATTAAGCGCGAAATGTTTAGATAGAATTACAATCTTAGAGGAACTGTTAATTCCTAACAAAACCACAGACATAAATAACACCCGCGTGAAGTGTGAACATATTATACAAGATCTATAATACAACTTTTCACTTCACAATATAACAATACGCATGCGTCTGATGGATCACTGGACGACAATCTTCAAACTGGAGCAACTATCAGCAAACGGTTAGAAATTAATTTGGAGATCTGCACGAATGCCAAACTAATAATCAGAGTTTGGAGTTTTAACTGCACGAACACTATTTTTGTAATGCGCATACCCCTGACGATTTCAAATGATTTTAAATCTTTTAAGTTATGTTTTGTCACTAGTGTAGAGCTGTCACAACTTAAGAAGTACATGTATGTCATTATTCGTTGCCTAACATCTTTATGTTGAGACGAGTCCATTTACAGTTTTAGGAAGTACGTACTGTTGACAGTAGTTCTGTTTGTAATAGTTCAGTAGCGTCAGTCATTCGTGTGTTACGCGTGTAGTTTACGTTTTGTTCGCTGTTTTATTTTATTTTTGCACGTTTATCATTAAAAATGAACTGTCTTTTTCGAGACAACTTAGTATGTAAGTGTCTGCTTATCTGTAAATATTCAAATATATACAAAAAAAAACCTTATTATAAAACCGCAGATAATCATCTTCAAAGAATATTGATGTACAACGAAAGATAATTCATAGTCAAGGACAAGAAATCATTGCGAACGTTTTAAAGTTTATGAAAGAAGCCGGAAATAATTCTCCTTTAATCCTACTACAAAATTTCAAGGAGAGATTACTTGCAGCAACAGGTATATCTGAAAAGGAAACAGCGCAGATAGATTCATTCAGGACAGGTTACTTCATGTTCATCACCGAAGAAAAAAGTTCGCAAACCTAGTAAAGCAGTATTAAGAGAAGTGGAAGAAGAAACTCTTCGATCAATTATATTTAACTTTTACATAGTAGAGAAAAGGCGTCCAACTTTGAAATGTTTGTTTAAATTACATATATGCATTTTTGATCATTAAAGAGTTTTGTTACAGGTATACACGAAAAAATAAAAGAATGGGCTTTCATTCGATGGCGGTTTAACATCATTATCAAAAATAATAAAGAAAATAAGAATCTAAAATTTTAAAATCAACATGTACGTCGAAAATTCAAAATTACACATGCTATTTAGTGATTTTGAGGTTAATTTATTTGAGCTTTTTATTGCAAATTCAGTGTTAATTACATTTTTAAATGACATCAGAAAACAATTAACAATTTATTTTGATTACACAATTAAGATATATTATTTATCAAATGTATTGTTTTATTTTTGTCGCTACCTCGGTTACCTCCTGTGCATTAAATTTACGGCGCCAATGAAAATTTTTTGACGTCATTGTTATGTATGACGTAATATGTAATATGTAAATTAGATTTTGGTAGTAGTATAATCAGACGGTATTATATAATTGCTTGCGATGGAAGTTTACTGGATTATTTTAACCACATGGTATGTTATACGAATTTGATCTAAAATCAAGCGAGGTATATAAAAATGAATTAATATACAGGATGTACCATTTTAGATAAGAAAGTTCAAGTGCACTAACCGAAAGTAATGCAAGTCTGAAAATATAGAACAGAAAAATATAAAAATATACACCTACAAATTGTCAAATTAATATATTAAGTGACTCTCCGTATATTAAATGATGATCGTCGTTGCGCATCTCATATAATTACAAACAATCAATAATGTGTCACAAAATGACTTTTGCAAGTAGAATGAAATATACTCGTTTATGGTAACATGAAATTGCTATCAATAGGACATTTAGCATTGAATTTTGCGAAATGGATGTGACTGGTGCACAAACTACAATTTTATATATGGATCACCAATTTTATATATGAGTCATGATAAAAGGTTTGTTCGTTTTGGTATAGAATCCGTCCGCTCGCTCGCCCGCCCGTCCATCCGTATACCGCAAGCATAAGAAAAATGTGAGTCATAATGTATCCCTGTAATCCTTTATGAATTTTATCGTCCCGCACGATCCTAGAAAGATCAAGATTTATCTTTTTGCGTTACGAGCTTACTTTCGACCCATCAGAACAATTGTATACATAAACGAAGTAATTTCAAATTTTAACAGCTGTTCGGTGGTTCGCAACATGGTCGTTCATGTTCAGTCTGGTTTATTGGTTTCCCGCAGATTACAATATTATGTATAGAGTAACCTAAACTTGCGGACTCGCATAGTAGGTATTACGGGTTAATATAAGAATACGAAAAATTCATAAATAAACTAAACCGGTAGAGAAGCAGGCATGTAGTGTCGACCTTGAATATAAATCACGTTAAACCGCGCTGAGAGAGATTTCGTTTTAGTACCGGTTGAGCTGTTGCAGAGATTAGTCGAACGGTCAAGGTTATGTACTTACGTGTCGCTTTTGAAAATATAGCTGGTGTTTTTTGTGTGTTGTAGTATTATACCAAGTACATAATTAGTGTATCGTTTGATATAGAACTAATATTTACATATCTAAGAAAACAATGCCTCGTAATAGATTTGCTACTAATGTACATAAGTATGTGTCACTTTTCCCCATTTAAAATATGACGGTAGTGCAGTTTTTTGCTTAATATGCAATGTTCGTTTGGCTGCATTGGACAGAACTGATTGCCAGAGGCATGTCAATGGTATTAAGCATATGAGAAATGTAAGAACTGAAATACCTTATACACTATTCCCATACATTTATTAATTATGTTTACCTCTTGTAATCTTCCGTTGTCGTTGGTGAGAAAAGCAGCTTTTAAAACGTTTTGGCGACAATACGTTCCAAAGTACCCATTACCCTCACAAACACAATTACAGAATCATTTGCCGCGAATGAAAGAGATGTTAGAAAATGTGTGTAAACATGATTTGTGTTCCAAAAAAATATGGATTACCGTGGATGAGATGACCGATATAAAGAAAAACAGTATTGTGAATGTAATAGCTCGCGTTTTATCTAGCGAGAACACAGCATCTCGATATTTGTTAGCTTGCAAACGTGTTCAACAATGTACCGCGGAAAATATTCAAAAAGTGATAATGAACTCTTTGAAAAAATTTAAAATTGCCCAAGATCAAGTTGTGATGATTGTGACAGATAGTGCAGCAACGATGTTAAGTGTTGGGCGATCCTTAAAACATATATTTCCTAACTTAATACATATAACCTGGGTGCTGCATGCTTTGCATTTAGTTGGTGAAGTTGTTCGACAACATTACGGAAACGTTGATCGGATGATTGGAAGTACTAAAGCAGTGTTTCGTAAATCTCCTAAACGTTTAAAGGAATTTCGTAAATTTTGTCCAGGTATTCCGGAACCTCCTGAACCAATTTTAACGCGATGGGGTACTTGGCTAACAGCAGCTTCTTACTATTTGATCCATTTTCAACAAATTCAATCAGTTATAATGCGATTTAATTGGAATGAATCCAAAGCAATTAGAGAAAGTCAAAGAGAATTTCAAATTCCTCAACTTTTAGAAGATTTAACAACAATATGTACCAATTATACAGTATTACTAGATGCCATCAGAAAACTACAATGTACTGAATTGTCATTGGAGGAATCATTAGACATAGTGGAGAGTGTAAAAAATAAATTACACACATTAAATGATACGCCAGGATTGTGCGCTAGTCAAAAGTTGGCAGATGTTTTAAGGAAAAATCCCGATTTTAATACTTTAGAGGCCGTTTATAATAAGTGTAAGAATAGTGAACTTTAAAGTGATTTTGAAAAACAGTTTCTACATGCAAATGTAACTTCCAATTTGTCGACGCACAAGGTTTAAAGAAGTAACTGTGGAAACATATGCAATGATGCAAGCTTACAGTAGTTCACATCCTGATGCCTCTAATTTGTTGAATAATTAGCAAGTAAGTTTATTTATGAATTTTTCGTATTCTTATAATAACCCGTAATACCGACGCCTATGCGAGTCCGCAAGTTTTGGTTACTCTAATTATGTAGTTACTAATTACGATGTTTTAGCTGTTATTTGGTATTTGAAATAATATTAATTATAAAAATGCACCTGGATTAAGCGAGATTATTCAACAGTATCCTAACATGCCCATATATGAGTTTACCAGAATTTAACGACAATCAACTTCAAGAAAAAAACTTTCCGGTTATCCAAAGAACAGTGTCAATAATTAAAAAATACAAATTATTCAGTCCAATATCCCATATGTAAAAAACAGAACTATGTATAAAAGTCCGGTCATTTGTGTTTTATATGCTCATATTCTCAATGTATTATTACAAAATGGTATTGAATGATACATAAACAATTGATAATTGCTGTCGTATTACATATCTGATGCGTACGGAACACGGGTGGACGGACGAACGGAGGTCTATAAACTAGGCTTAACACAACAGCTCTAAAAAACAGTATAGTGGTTTATTATAGGTTAAGTCATACATTCCCATTTCAATTATTAATATTCAGCGTTTTGCACTCAAGCTAGCAAGCAAGCATCGCGGGACCATATTCAGTTGTATTTCTGTGAGCCAGAGAGATTCAACAGCGGAATAACCACATTTAATCCGAGGACTCGGTTTTCAATTACACTTTTTGAGCTTATAGGTTGATTTGCGGCAATATCCCAAAAGTTATAAAAATATGCAAAAGAATATATACGAACGTCCTTTTAAGATTAAAAGAAACTAACGTTACCTACTACGTTTTAAGAGAAACAACGCCCCATTTTCTAATTTAGTTCTTTTTTAGTACCTTTATTTAACGTAAAACCCTTACTTCTAACACTAATAGTTATGGGACACCTGGTTAGATATTAGTTTAATAATAGTAATCAATACTTTATTGCCAAACAGAAAAAACACATTTCCATTTACAGGATAACACAAATTAACAAATAAGCGAGTAAAATACGGAATTTGTTTCATATTGAAGATTTTGATATAGCTAAGTATATAATTTTGGGTCCTAAACAACTGAAAATGTGTTACGAAATGCAAGTAACCCAACTTCAACATTTGTAAATGTAATTTATTTGTTTTAAAGAGAAAAACAATAAAGGCCGAAAATAAAATATGCAATATTTTTGTCTGTGAGTGTATAATGTACATCTACATTTATTTAATTTAATAATAATCCTTTGCCGTTATTTTTCAATACAGTTGAGCGAAAAAGCAATTAATGAATATTATGTATCAACATTCTAACACGAGCGATTAACAAACACGAGCGATTTCGGCAAAGCGAGTAAAACGCCCAAACAAAGCTGTGTATTTATTTTCGTGTCTAACGTATATCCAAATATCTGATGTACACACGAGCCAATATAAATTGTCTATAAGAGATGCATAACGCGAATCAGATCTACATATGTATAAGATACCACGTGATATCTTTCTAACTATTTCTGATTCCCTTGTATTCTCAATAACTCAAAGCGTACGCAAAGCACCCTAGCCTACTAATTATACACCGCTACTTTACTGTTCGATTTGACTATGTTAGGAATTAATTTAGATAAATTGTAAAATTCTGAAAGAATTATAGAATTGTTCCAGTACCACCGAAACGAACAAACCTAAAATGGTAAAAAGTATTAATCGGGGAAAGTTAATTTCTCTTGATTAATTGTGCTAGATAGAGTTAATATACCTATGAAAAGTGTGAACGAACATTAACATTTGTCAACTTTAAAGAGAAATATTATACTTACACTTCATCTTCCTCCTCTTCGTCATCAGAAGGTAAAGTGAAATATGGATTATGAGCAGCAGGTCTAAATTTATACCCAGTCAATACAAAGAACACATAGGTTGCCATTTCTCTAAACATTTCGTGTAACCAACCATATTGGAATGGCACTGTCAAACGCAGTAAATACACTATAATACGTGTAAAATATATGTAACAAACAATCATCACATAAAAGTGTCTGAAGAGTTTCAGCTTTTTCAGATTCACGGCGGCTTTACCATCAGTCCGGGACGCTTCTTCTAAGTGTCTGATAGACCATACTACCGGGAAGAGAATAAATCCACAACAAAGAAGATCGACCAGAATAAAAACATCCTGCCAAGCTCTATACTCTCTAGCTCCTTCTTCACTTTCTTCAAGTATTATTTCAGCCATATTTGCTAATACTTGCAGCGGAATAATTGCCATAAACAACCTTTTATCTCTTGGAGCTAATACGTGTTTTATAAAAGTCCAGCCTGTACCAATTAGAATTAAGGTTATAAACAGTAACGCTCCCTTTAACAGATGTGCCACATAAAACAACACTGCCCAAGTGGCCAAATGAACTCCCTTAATTTCAATAAAATGGTAATTTATTCCATGAAAGGCAAGTGAAATTGATTTTATAAAAACAAGGGCGGCCATTAAGTAATGGATTTTAAACACTGGATGTCTTGACTGTTTTAGTAGGAAAACCCAAAAGCAACCAGATAAAAAGAATAACATCGCCATGGTGCAATAAAGCGCTGGTAGCGGCATTTCACCTGCTGATAGATAACTCCCGGCATTTTCTTCCACAATTTCCATCTACAAAATATAAGAATAAGTGAGTTGCTTATTTAGATGTGAAAAAATATTTTATTTTTGAAATCCTAAATGGATTAACTTCACAAAAATTAAATAAAATGAAAAGCTATCTAATTTCATTACAAAAGCTGTGTTTGTAACGGTCTATACAAATTCAAATATGGAATTTACATTCATTTACAAACAATTGTTAATATTATAACCAACAATGAAATAAAAGAAAGTAGCTGACAATATATCTACTTCACCGAGAAGATACTCATCTGCTGTTTGTACATATAACAGGGGCAATGACTCCATACGGCCGCAAGGCAAGCGCCCTCAATTCAATTTATAAGCAAAATTATTCAAATTTATATTATGTCTTTACTACAAAAATACAGTTTTAATATCCCGCGGCTTCACTTTTATTCCGTAGTTAATATTGTGAAATGAATTATACCTCATGCAATAAGTTTGAATTAAATATTTTGGCCGCTATGAAATCGCGACCATTGTTGCTATGGCAACAGTAACACGTCTGACTAAAGAACCAATCACTGTCTAGCCTGTATATGTACGTTTTAAACGCAGAATTTTCGCCTCCAGTATTCTTTTAGCTATAGGAGGGAGTGTTGTTATTTAGTATAGATTTTTCCCACATTTTTATATAGCGACAAGTGCGTACGTTTATCGTAGACTTTAAAACGAACAAAATGTAATTTTAAAATGTGACTTTAATAGATTTTCTCTCGATAAAAAGAATTAGGTAGGCCATTGCCCCAAATATTTAACCGAAACAAGAGCTGTTTTTCCATGAAAATGTGTAAAAAAAAGTAATTGGATATGTGGATGGGAGGTTCCGTATTTATTATATTGTTTTCCGTGTGTGGACATGAAGTAATCACATTAATGCCTATACAGCATCTGCTTTACCCGCTAAAATAAATATAATTGAGCCCAGTTCAGCTTATCGGCAACATATTGTCTATTATAAAGAAAAAGTTAGGAAAAATCGTTGTATATTAAAACCTCTAATATGTTGTATTAAATTTTGTTGTGCTTTTGAACTGAGTCTTAGAGATCATGATGACAGTGAAATGTCAGAATATCGTGGTATATTTAGGGAATTAATCGATTTTTACGGTAATTTGGATCTGACAAATACAATCCAAAATAAAATTTTAGATTATACATATGTTTGCTGTTTGCAGAATAGAAATTTCAAGTTAAATTAAAAATTCTGATTTACTGTGACGAAACTAGAGATGAAGAAATTGGTGTCAAATGGCAATTATATTTAGATATATCTTTAATGGCAGGATTTATAAGCGCTTTTGGGTGTTTATACGAATTAAGGATGAGGCGTTCAGGCACACATTAAAAATAAATATCCTTGTGCACGTTTGATCGTGTGTTCATCAAAAAATCTATATTCGTTCGGAAATACATAATAAACCGATTTTCATTCATTCGTAGTTGAAGATATAATGTATCGAATTCTCCCTCTTCTTTTCTTTCAAGGTTAATGTCATAGGTCCAGACGTTTCTGTGATCGCAATCCGATGTGTTCGGTTACGCTATGCCCATCAGCATATTTTATGATACTCTGTCAGTCTAGTAATCATGCCCCCGGCATACAAAGATTATCCGTTATGTAAATTAAATAAAATTTTTAATTTTTTAAAGTTGAAAGTCTATATTTTATTGTAGTTGTAATAGTTTTGTTGAAATTTTTCGCCATTTGTATAGATTTCGCATTATATTAAAGCATTTATCCTAAAATGTGTGCCGGCCGAACTATTATGAGCCTGGGCTCGTATAATGTATTTATTTTTTATTTATACTCTGTTTAAAGTATACAGTGAGTGTAAAAATTGTAGAACAAAATTTATAATTTGTTTAAAAAGCTGACGAAAAAAATGCTCGGTTAGGTCAATTTTTAATTTTAATTTAACGTCTTTTAAGCATAACATAAGGTTTGTTCGTTCGGGCTGCACTTTTTATTTGGTGTAGTATCAAATGCCGTCACAGGAGTGGTCAGTGCAAGTAGGTGTATGGTTGTGTACAACTGCACGCAGGCCCAAACTACGTATATTTTTACACTAGTTACTCGAAGTAGTTAGTTGTAGGCCGAGCGAACAAAGCCATAGTTGTTCTTTTTTTCTTACTCTCGAAATGGTGACGTCACGATCATTTTTTTTTAATATTCACATTTTAAGAACATCAACAGAAATGCGTGCAGCAATACCCCATTGAGGGTGTCTGAGGTGAATAGTTTTTGCACTATATGGCTCAAAACATCACAGACAAATATCGCACAAAAACTACAAAAACATTGCAACGCTTTAAAACAACAATACAAGTTTGATAGTAAGTTTTTACTTATATCGAAAAAGCTGTACAAAAATATCATCAAAACAATTTATCCCCATTTCGGTTTTATTATTCTTCTATTCAAAATGCTTCGCCATTTGTAAGAAAAACAAAAAATCGAAATGTTAATGAAGATTGGATACAACTACAAAATCAGATCACAGCGCGAAGTTGTGGTGCTTTTAACTTTGGAACGTCGACAAATTAGGCAGATCACTTGAAACAATGTACTACAAGAATTTCATAACCACCTTTATTGTTGCCAAGAAGTGAATGGACGGCAATTCGAACATCTACTTTGATGAATAGTTGGTAAGTTTGTGCGTTGATTTCTGTTATACATCAACTGTCATTTAGAAATTTTATGGCCTCATAGTATACAAACAGCTAACACTCGGCTTCTATTGTGGGATATAACTGAATATAAAAAACAATGAACATCCTTGATGCCAAAGTATGAGGGTTCCATTTAAATTGATGATGGTGTCATTACTTCAACAGTGATGGAGAAAGGAACTCATTTTTATGTGAAAAAGGTGTCAAACAAAATATAAAAATTGACCTGTCCGCGGATTTTTCGCAAATATAATTTGTTAAGAAAATATTAATTTTATTCATTAATTTTTACGCTCACTGTATAAGTACCTATGAATATATGTATGTGCAATTCACTCACTAACAAATTAAAACCAGCAAAGGGATTAACCTATAAGAAACTAATCAATATGCATAAACCATAGTAGCTAAGAAGATTACAGTCAATTCTTACATTTAAAAGTATTTGACAAAAAAGTTGTACTCAATAAAATTTTAAATATTAAAATCAATATATGTACTTGATTTACATTGAAACCTTTTACTGCTTTTAGATAAAGATATAAACGACCTTAAAATTAAATTTAGAAAATAAGGCAAATTATTTATTTAATTTAATTGGGCACATTCAGGAGATACAACTATTGTGGAATTTTTGAATGAATAACTGATGAAAATCCAAGCTTACATACTTCTATTGGTCACATACACCCATTAAATATGGAGGTTAATATATTTTGCAACAAAAACTAATAAGTTATAGTTATATCACAGAAAAATTAAAAAAATCACAAAATTACTTACACTAAAATCATACACTACTTCATTATTTGGTATGTAATTTGGACAACTGTGGAAATACAAATTGTAGAGCCCTTCTTCTGAATCACTTGCCACATATATTACAAACTAGGAAAAAATTAGATGTAATACATTCTAGCATATTTAAATGAACAGCATACTTACACTAGTATTGTAATAAGTTACATTACTAATAATCTCACTAGTAAGTGGTAGAGAGTGAAGACATATACGTGGTGATGGACTACTATCTCTAATAACCCTTATAAGCTTGTTATCCTCAAAAGGTCGTGTTTTAAAAAAGGTTGTTGGAATATCATCAGAATCTTTATATATATGAAGTGGTTGCCTCCATCCTGGACTACAGTTAATCATCATCCTAAAAATGTGGGTTTAACGTAGAGGCTATAGGTAACATATATATATTACGTGTTATTATGAAAGTTTAAAATAAAATATATGACAGCTGCATCGTTTTCTTTGGGAACATTTTCTTTTAATAGGCATCTCTCCTGATGTGAATCTAAGTATGGGTTCATTGCATCATTTTGGGTACGATCTAAACTAAAACCAAACTATAATGCGCTTAGCTAGTCAATTATTATGATGTAGTTGAGACATACCACATCACTTTTGTTCATCGGTTTTGCTGTGAAATTTATCAATTTAACATCCAGAAATCCTCTTTTATAAAAGCCAAATGTACTAAGCGCTATATATTTACGAACATCACACTAAAATATTAAAGTGTTATCAAGAATTTACCATACTGATTAGTACTTACATCAATGCTAATCTTATGTTTTCTTCCTAAACAAATCGATATCGTAAATAACAACAAAATTGACTTGAAGATAATTTTCATGTTTATTACAAAAATATAACTCTAACGTAACGGAAGACACCCCTTTATCCTTAATTTCCAAATCGCTGACAAGATAACCTAAAGTTTGCAAATACTTATCTTCTTAACCTTGTTTTTTTATATACAAACAATGAAAGTATCAAAGCATGATTTGGATTAATGTAGGTTAGGTATCTGTATGCAGTTTATGTGACATTTACATATCCGGTAAAATCTAGACTATAAAACACTTTTCTTGAGAATTGTAACACATGCGATCACAATCAGCCATTCTAATATTTCACTTTTTCCCCCTACTAAACGTTTGATGTTTGTTATTTTGGATGTTTAGTCACATACAGTGTTGCCAGCAAGAATACTCATACCTAATTTCTAAAGGTACAAGTAACTTTACCAGAGAATAGGGACTAGTCAGAAGCGACATTTCGCCTTCCCGCCAAAACTCAGATTTTGTGCGCATGTTTAACATTCGCCATCTTTTTGGTTGATTCGCTATCAACCTGTTATTCTCTGCTAATACACTGTAGCGTTTTTATTTACGAGCCATCAGGCGTCACAAAATTCTGATGACATCCAACACACCAAATTAAAGCATGGTAAATTATTGAAATTTCCCGCTACGAAAACAACCAAAAGGATTACCAATGGTCACCCGCCAATGCCACGAAAACGTCAAAGACGGCACTTTCTCGTTAGCAGACTCGTTAGACTCTATTTTCTGATTGTATCGAAATAAATTTCTTTTAGTCGTAATAAGTAATGAAGTAAACTTATTATTAGTATTACATTTTACACTTTAACTTTTTTAAATGAAAGAAGACAATCTTTTATTTTAGGAAGAACTTTATTAGGTGTTTATTTTTGCATGTGTGCTTATATACTTTGCTAACTATTGTAATATACTTTAATTTCCCTTTATCATCCTTCTTATAGTAGTAATGTTTGTTAGACATCAGCGGATATTATTCCGACATGCGTTAGCAATACAAGCAATGTCAACGTTTGTCAATACACTATCTGCCTATTAGAGGTTTGTTCGCTCGGGCTGCACTTTTTATTCGGTGTAGTGCGAAATGACGTTACTGGGGTAGTCAGTGCACGTCAAGATTGGTTGAATACATTTGCTCTGAGAATAGAGTAAATGTATTCTACCAACATTGAGTGCAAGTAGGTGTATATTGTGTACAGCTGCACACAGGTCCAACGACCGCATATTTTTACACTGGTTAGTTAGTGTAAACCAAGCGAACAAAGTTTAGGTTTCGCTATATTTTTTGCACGAAAGTTTACTATAAGTACTTCAGTAAAAGTGATCGATTTTGCCGATCGATAAATTATCCGCAATAACAACTGTGAGATATTTATCACGATCAACATTTGCTGTCCAACAAAAAAATTATTTGGGAATGAAAAATGTTCTTCTAATCCGTGCATTAAACAAAAAACGATAAGAATATTTTCTATAGGCTACAAGCAGAAAAATGCTCTGTACAAAGGCGAGGTTGAGTATATTGTATTTTGCACAAACGTACAAGTGCTGGCAACGTTGGTCACATTGTGTTAAGATATGTTCTATGATTAAGGCCCCCATATACTTCATTATTTTCCATGGAACGACCACGCATAACGTGCCCCTACACGTCGTTCTTTTCAATACCTTAACGTACAACACAACTATGTATTATCGAACGATTTCTGACGTTGCCGTTGATTATCAAGATTGTTCCGAATATTTATATTCCCATGCCCTATGTTAGCCTTGGTGTTCGTTCGGGTTGTTAGGTATTGTTTTTGTATGTTTAATTTGTGTGAGTAGCTAATGGCACAGCACCAAGGCTGGTAACAATACTCATATTCGCATTCGCACAATTTGAAAGCGGTTTTTTAACGAATGTGAATATATAAGCAAATATGAATTCCCGGAAATACATCTTTCTAGTCATTTCCAGAGGCGAATTTCTGCACTGGAGCTTGCCTAGGGCCTCATAAATCAAGGGAGCCTCAAATTTCAGCTCCCAAAATAGAAAATATATTTTATTTAAATGTTTTTTCATAATAAAAATAATAAATAATTTAGCAATATTCCCTAAATTAAATTAACAAAGGAATAATGATTTGTACTTCATGCAGTAGGTATAAATAGAGTGCAAATATTCTTAATTTTCCATCAGCGCATTCCCAGAAAATCCAAAAGATGAAATCGAATACTTAAGGTGTAATTAATTATAACAAATGTTCAGAATATCCTCCATTATTTACCAAACAATAGTGAAATCTATTATAATAATTTACAAATAAATTTTTATTATTGGTAGATTACTATATTTTTGAAATACAAAACACTAGTAAATTTAAAAATAAATTATTCTTTAGGCTGTAGGGGTAGTGAAAATATTTAGAGGGCCTCAAAATTGAATTGCGCCTGGCGCCTCTCAAGTATTAAATCCGCCATTGGTCATCTCAATTTAAAAAATTCACATTACGTCGCTTTGTGATTCAAACTGGTAAGAAAAAAAATACGAAAAAAACGCAAGCGGTAAATTCCAAAAACATCAGGGATCCGTTCGGATACTTTACCCAGAAAACATCCAGACAAACCTCACGTATATACTTCTCATATTTGCAACCTAATCTTCAGATGAAGTACCCTAATTATTCAAAAATTCTCTGTTCCAAACCTTTATTTTCGAACTTTGTCAACAGAACTAGACTTGTAGCACATAGCCACCAGTACCTGCCAACGGTGACATGGTGAGGTATAACCACTACAAATGAGTAGATAACCCCAATCGCCACCAACATTTGGCGAGAAACAACTGCAACCACAATAACAACAAACATTACTTTTGCAACTATCAGTGGTGCCAGAAACCATGGCAGAAAATGTTTTTGTACCATGCCTGAAACGACCTTCAAATGGCGCTATATATTGACCACCTTGCTTGTAGTTGAATTGAGCAAGGTGGTTAATATACAGGTCTTGTAAAGCGAATGCGTACAACAAAAAATGTGGGCGTTAGTCCGAGCAAGAGCGTACATACAAGAAAGGGCGCGACGACGTGATAAACTTGTGATTTCCAATCGCTGAGAGGGAGCGGGTGACTCACTATTTTTTGCTGTTCGTATTTACTTTACAAGGCCTGTATAGCGACATTAGATATAGAGGTATAGAGATATAGAAGTGTGAGATAAAGCTGCGGTCCTGGCGAGTGGTTCAAACAAGTCTCAACATAATTCGCGCATAAAGTGCAGACCGCAGCTAACGTGTGGCAGCCGCTTTGTGTTGTAGCGGAGACAAATGACCATGTGTACGAACAGCCAAAAATAGCTGTAGGTGAGCGGTCGCGGCCACGAATAACTGTGTGCGACCAGAACGTTTTAAGAATAAAGCCTCTGGTTACAAGTGGTTTCGTGTGCTAGCTGCCTTATAATACAGGGTATTGCAGTACAACAAACCCCACCTTCTTGACTCCACATGTTTATTAGATCTTTGGATACTAAAAAATACGAGTCTCTTTCAAATAATTTATTTATGTAAAATTCAACAATTTTGTCAAGGTATGCTTACAGGGGCGAAGCAGTGTACCGTGTGCTCAAAGGTGAGTTGCGAATTGAGGTTTGGTGAAAAAAAGAAAGACAGCGAGAATACGAAAGTTTACATTAACATAGTACAATCGATATATGCTTTATGTTTCTTCCACTGCAACTCTTTTTAATATATATGTATAGTCACCTATTTTACTGACTTTTTTCTCTAAATTTCAACTTGCAGCTCACATTTCAGCAATTGGCGTATACTTTCTGTTTATTTATAAATTATGTATTTTTTACTTTAAGAGATAAGTGATGTTGAAGCTAAGTGAGCTGTGAGAAAAACTAATTAGTAGAGTTGCAATTCTCGGATCTGTTACTGTGGGTTGATATATATACGTGGTATGTATGTATCCATCATGCATCCGATCGGCGGTCGATGTTAATATTCGCTTCGCCCAGTCGGCTATCTGTTTGTGGGTATGTATTTATTTACTACGATCCTTGCGCGCCGCCCGAAAATTACAACCCTACTAATTCATAACACATGTACTATCTACAAAATAAGAAATGTTTCCCCCTGTCGCTCGCTGATTATCAATATTACCTTCCACGCGGGCTTCGGGTGTGTTCGGTGTCGTAGGTATTATGAAGAGCAGGTAGATGTAAATATGATTTACTTCGTAATTTATTGTTGGTATGTTTCTATAATATATTTACCCGAGATTTTATGGTTTACATCGCTTCAGGTTTTAGTTTACGATTCCAAGTTACATATTTAAATTTTCTCTTAGTACGGGTAATGTTATACTCTCGCTAAGTCCGTATTCTATCGTAATTAATATCTGATGCGTAAATAATTATCCGTAGATGCGGTGTAATTAATAATTCTATGTAGAGACTGTGCTTACTTCTCTTTAGAACAGTACTTATACTTAATGTCAGAGGATGCACATGTCAATATATAATTGATTAAAATATTAGAGGTATTTGCAACTGGTTGAAAGCATTCCGAAAGATTTTATAGAAATGAGAATTAACTTTAGTATAAAAAGCAAAAATTAATTATTTTTAACACAACAAAATAATATACAGCGGACCTTATATGGTATTAATCCGGTTAAAATTTGTTTAATAAAAGGAGTGATAATCCCTTTAAAAAATTATAGAAATGACAAATTGTATGGTTCTTTGCATATCATAGTTGAGTTCGGTCAGTTTCAGTTCAATCGCGTCCACTTGCGCTTATCTCGCTCCTTCGCCCCTATCGAAAGCACCTTGTGAGATCTACACAAAATTAAAATAACATAGAAATTTCTCTCTGTTATGGTATACATTATCAAGTAGTATATTCTATATTGAGAACAACGGTAACTAAAAGCAACTTTCAGGTATTCATATTAAATTGACTTTAACACATTCATTACTCTGAACACAAAACGAAATTGACAAGCTTATTAGTAGATAAGCGCAAGTGGACGCGATTGAACTGAAACTGACTGAACTGAACTACGATAAGCAAAGAACCATACAATTCGTCATTTCTGTAATTTTTTAAAGAGATTATCACTCCTTTTATTAAACAAATTTTAACCGGATTAATACCATATAAGGTCCGCTGTATATTATTTTGTTGTGTTATAAATAATTAATTTTTGCTTTTTATACTAAAATTAATTCTCATTTCTATAAAATCTTTCGGAATGCTTTCAACCAGTTGCAAGTACCTCTAATATTTTAATCAAATATATATTGACATGTGCATCCTCTGACATTAACCATAAGTACTGTTCTAAAGAGAAGTAAACACAGTCCCTACATAGAATTATTAATTACACCGCATCCACGAAGAATTATTTACGCATTAGATATTAATTACAATAGAGTATGGACTTAACGAGAGTACAACGTTACCCTTACTAAGAGAAAATTTAAATATGTAACTGGGAACCGTAAACTAAAACTTGAAGCGATGTAAACCATAAAATCTCGGGTAAATATATTATAGAAACATACAAACAATAAATTACGAAGTTAATCATATTTACATGTACCTGCTCTTCATAATAGCTACGACACCGAACACACCCGAAGCCCGCGTGGAAGGTAATATTGATAATCAGCGAGCAACAGGGGGGAGACATTTCTTATTTTGTAGATAGTACCTATATGTAGCAATTCTTTCTTTATCCAAGATTTCCATATTTTAAAAATTTATAACCAATGGCAATAAGCATTATTTTAATATAAAAATATTGGTTTCTTGCAAATGTACAAGTTAAAATATTACCATTACATTCGATCTAAAAAGTACTTTAACTAATAAAGCCTTTAAAAACAAGTGCACATTCAATGGTGAAAATATTTTTTTGATAAAGGATAGTTTACTTCTTTGCAAGTGTTAAACAACTGCCTACATGCGGTCCACTACAAATAGTTACAAAAATAAGATAATAAAAAAATACAGCAGCCCATTCAGTTTTGTTGAAGTGCTCCAATGTAATGACTAGTTTTACTACTTTTAGATCAAGAGATACCTTTGATTAAACATTTTTTTGATTTATTGCACTATGTATGCTTCCGAGCGTTTAACTTTTTTTTCATCAAATTGTGTTTAGAAAATTTGGTATTTTCCTCTTCTACATCAGCAGGTACACTCCAGAAGTTAAGATACATAGGTAAATAAATCAATCCTGCTAGAGTTATGATATTCAATATACATGGGAATACCACATTAAAGTTTAATGCAGCGGATTTAAAATACAGTGTTTCTGACATATATAATAATATTGTCACAGTTAAAGAAGTAATTCCCATGCCTACCACTGGCTTATAATGTATATATAACGTGCAGTGCACTAATGCTAATGCCTTCAAAATAGAGTACATCCCCAAAATTCTTGAAGTAGTATATTCCTCATCATTAAAACCAGATTCTGCCTCAGACATCACTTTACTAAGAAATGAACGCTTTTCAATATAACTTCGTATTGCTGTTCCCATATCCATAAAAGCTACAAATGCTATCCATCCTCGAAAAGCATAAATTATCTTTTGGTCCATAATAGTTTATATCGATGTGATTTTAAACCCAAAAAAATTACAGACTAACTTTATGAATAGGTCATACTAGAACATATAATTAATGTAATAAACATTAGATTGGGTCATATCTGTACTATAACAGATAATAAATGTTTTCTAATTGCTTAAACCTTTGAACAGTTAAGCAACACAAATGCAATTTGTATAAAGGGAGGAAATTAGAGCTGTTTTAAAATTGTTTGAACAACTGTTCAAAGGTACCAGCAATTAAAAACACAACCAATATGTTAAGATTCAGGTTTCTTTTATTTAATATACAATGCTTTCTGCTTAATCTTAACCACACTTATTGCTATTAGAATGGTATTAATGATGAATCCTTACCTACAGCAAATTCGATTCAGAATAGTGTTGAGGACTACTCAAGATCTGAATATGATTAGTTCATTTCCTGATTTTATTTACAAATTAATATCCTTATTCTTGAAATAAGTAGGATACTATTATCAAGGAAATGACAAACTTTAAAATTTGTGCTGTCCATTGGGCCGTCACCACGTAAAAAAAGCAGGGGCGTCTACAAGAGCGACGATTATTGTAATGTATCCTCAGTGCTATCTAATTAACAAGCACAAAATTAATTTGAAGAACTGATTTATCAATCCGTGCGTTCAGAGAGTTCTGGCGCTAGAAGCGGTAAGCGCTAGTAGCAATCCGTAGAACGACATTCAAGCCAATTCAAGCCGCTTTTTCTAGCGCATGCCTAGTTCGAACTAGGGATGGGCGATGTATATTGATGTTTTTCAAACATCGATATTTTTTAAAAAACCGATGGTTTTTTATTGATATTTTATCATTTAACATCGATACAAATATCGATGTCGAAGGACAAACATTGACTTACGTTTTTATATTTTAATCATATGTATAATGCCATTTATTAATAAAAAGAAAAAAATGCGTGTTGTATGTATCGTACTACAGATCGTAACTATGCGTCTAGACTATCTAGATATAATAATAATACATTTAGTTTGTGGGCAAGCTAGTGGAAAAGAACATCGCAAATTGGGGAAAGTGACCAATTCTCGCAATTGCCTTTGTGTCTAAGTCCTGTTCTGGAGTTTGAAGAAAATCCCTTGAATTGCTGGAAGATAAATAGCACCACAATATCTGACTATCGTCGCAACATCGTTACCATCGTTTATTTTCAAAAGCGGGTGTAACGCTCCCACAGCAAAAAAAATAGATTGAAAGAAAGAAGACTCCCAAATTTTATTTCTTTAGTTAGTAAACGAAACGATTTGGGAATTATAAATACCTTATTAAGTGCGTTCTTAGGAATCATTGTTTAAAAAATAGTTTTAGTGGAGTTTATTGTTAGACTTTATTTTTATTTATATTTCCTAATTAATAGAGTTTATTTATATTGTTATTTATTACTGGAGTTTTTCATTTATGAAGTTATATTTTTAAGTTAATATTTATTGTTACAAATAAGTTCTTTTTGTCTTTGGGAAATTTGAAAAATGTTTAGTTCCACAAAAAATATCGATGCTAGAAAACCATCGATAATTTCCAAATATCGATATTAGTACTCGAAATTTACATCGATAATCAACATCGATGTTTTATCACCGATGTTCCGTCCTAGTTCAAACTTCTAACGGGGGTTATATTTGTTTCATAGAAGTTATTTTTCCCTCAATTAGTCTGTTGCTCTATTCACACTTATTTACTCCATATTTGACAGTTTTTTTAATTCCATATATTATCTATGATTCCATAGTTGCATAGTTTAATGTAAAATCCCAATTATAGGGTATTATCATTTTGATTATTTATGTAAAAGTGGTGAATAGATTTACAAACGAAATATTTACTAAGTATTAATATGAAATCATCTTGTAATAATTATTAGAAAAAGTGTAAGTTATTGACATATTCAAGAATATGAAAATACAATAATTGTATTTTTATAGTCTTGAATATGTTTAAATTGCTTTGTGTTAATTATTAACACAACGCAAAATCACATATTTTTCATTAACATGCCTTTCTATATATTTTAGTTGTTCATTGCGCTTATAAATATGGCAGAAGAAATTAGAAAAATGTTGGAGGGACTACTGAACAATATACCTGGTTTATATTGTATATTGATTTCTGATAGAGATGGTGTACCTATTACAATGGTCCAAAATGATAAAGCACCCGAATTAGCAATGAAACCTGCATTTTTATCAACATTTGGATTAGCAATAGATAGAGGTAGTAAGCTAGGCCTGGGAAAAACAAAAACCCTAATCTGTTCTTACTCGCAGTATCAAGTGATACAAATAAATAAACTTCCTTTAATAGTTACCTTTATTGCAAGTGATTCTTGTAATACTGGGTATATTCTTAGTTTAGAAGAACAACTTGAACCTGTATTATCATGTTTAACTTTAGTTGTAACTGAAACATAATCATAATTTACGTATATGACATATATAAGAATGTAAATTATAAACTGAAAGTGCAATTTTATAATACACGTGTATGATTATAACAAACTATATTACTAATTAAATTTGAGGTATGTTGTAAAGTCCCTAGCACATCTTACCATCCTATTTTTACATTGTAGACAAGTAGTGTAAGGAAAAAAAATTAACAGAACTTTTTCCGTAAGATTTATTTTTTTTATTCTATACTTAATGCATTTGTTATATTTTACATGTACGGTTGTAAACATTTTATTTATTACAATCTTATAATAGGTGATATAAAATGCTTTTATCATAACAGTTTGGTATTAGTTGCAATATAGCTTAACAAACTTAATAATTTACGAGAACCTAAATATTCTCCATTATTTGTATTAATTACAAATACAAAAAAGAATTAGTTATATTTAATTATTCCTATTTTAACCAACTGCACCGCAAGTGCAGAACATGTTCTGTGGTATAATGTAAATAATTGGGCAACATTTTACTATTACTAAAATATACATACCGTGTCCCAAAGTAACGCATAAAATTCGTATTTCTTTTTGTCTGATTTTCCAAAAAATGCAAAAACAGGTCAATTAATATTTTATAGGAATAATCACCATATTTTTGTAGGATTTGAATTGGTTTTTTGTCATTTGTAATAAAGCGGTGTCGCTTTAGACCATTAATATCAAAGAAGTTAGAATAATAGAAGCATTTGCTTACATTTACAAGTGAAGCCAAGATAAAACCAAAACGTTAAACCCCCCGAAAGTACAACAGGATTAAACTTTCCTGTTTCTAATCGTGACTCGTAATTACAACCTGGTGGATACCGATTACCTATCGGTATAACCTTGTACCATTTTATACGTATTTACCCCATCGCTCACCGTGTCCTGTATACAGGACACTAACTCCAAGGCTATTCTAATTGACTAACTTTAATAAATCGTGTCTGAAGGGGTTAAGATGGTAAAAACATACATGGAGTGTAAGGAGCATTACAGCATAAAAATCATCCTAGGCTTCATTTGTTTGTCTGTTTTTTTTTTAATTTCAAATTATTATCTTCTGTATGTTACTTCTAACTCTACTAAGCACCGCTGAGGAAATATGTTGTAATTTTATAGCAAAGACGGATGCGCTGCTGAGTGTGCAGAAAATCGATGTTATCTGTATGTCTACTTATAGTTGGCATTTTTCAAAAATTTCGAGGATGGTAGTTCTTCAAAAAAAATTGCGCACGACACTATGACAAATATAATTAAAATTGCACATGATACTAGGACAAATTTAAATTTAATTTATGTGTTACCTTTATTGCATGTAATCTACCGTTTAATTTACTAGACAAGGAGGCATATGTCTTCTTTTGGAATAAATATTCGGACTACAAATTACAAAGCCGGGCATCATTACAAAGAATTGTGCCATCTGCTTGTGAACATGTTGAAAAAAAAATTAAATCGGAGTTGAAAGATAAAAACTGTGGTTATGTGTGGACGAAACAACAGATTGTAAAAAACATCCTGTGGTTAATGTAATAGTACGTACAATGGAACCACATCAATCGTCATCTTCAATTCTATTAGCTTCCAGACGAGTACAACAATGTACTGCCGAAGTAATTTCAAAGTTAATGTTAAATACATTCGAAAAGTTTGAACTTTCAACAAACCAACTGTTGATGTTTATGAGTGATGGTACCGCAAACATGCTTTCTGTAGGTCGGTCTCTTAAAAAACATTGTGCTAACTTGTTACATATTACGTGTAAAATGCATGCTTTCAGTCATGTGGCAGATAGTATTAGAAAATGTTATCCTGAGGTAGACGCTTTAATAGCGCATACAAAAGCAGTGTTTATCAAATACCCAAAACGTATTCGCAAATTTCACAGACTGTGCCGCAGTATGCCTGAGCCACCGAAACCTATTCTTACATGTTGGGGAACATGGTTACAGGTCGCGTTTTATTATCATAAATATTTTGAGAATATTAGGAACGTGGTTTTACAATTCAATCCAAAGGAAGCTGCGGCTAGCAAGGAAAGCTAGTCGAAATTCCAAGATAGTCAAGTTAAAACGGATTTAAAAACAATTCAGGACAATTACTTCGGACTAGTGGAGGCAATAGAAAAATTACAAAATCCTTCGGTGTCGTTAATGGAATCTCTGCAAATAGTGCAACATGTTCACGCACAGCTACATGCGGTAGAAGACGCAAAAAATGTTTGTGTTCTAGAAAGGTTTGAAAGTGTTTTAGAGAAAAATTCTGATTTTGGCACATTAAGACAAATGTTGTGAAGGTGCGTCAACAGAACCGTTAAGTTGTTCCAAAGATTATTTTAATTACGCAAATATAACGTCACTAGATGTAGAACGTTCGTTTTCTGCATATAAACACACTTTTTCCTCACGCCGCACTCGGTTTACCGAAACAACTGTGGAAACATATCTAATGTTGCAGATATTTAACAGACATTATTCACTTTGTGATTTCACGGAAGACTCTTAAGATGGTAAGTGTATAAGCACGTATTATATTTTATTTCTGACCATTTATTTTGTGTAATATTTTATGCGCCCGCCACTGGCTGTTAGCGCAAATTGAGCAACTCTAGTACAAACCCAAACCATAATCACAGAAAAAAGTATCTGTGGTATCTTTGTGACATGGTTTTTACTCGACCAATTTTTCAAGTCATAGTAAGATGCGCGTGACGGCAGAAAACGCTCGTCCGTTGATTTAGGGTAAAGTCTGAATTACATTATACTAGATTTGTCCTTTTTTCATGCTTATTTTAAGCATCTAGAATTTAACCTTCAATGTAGTAACTATAAATTTAGAATGCAATGAAGGTATCAGCAAGTCGCATAACATAAACTGGGATGCGTTCAGATTTATGGAGTGTACGGCCGACAAGGTAACAATAGCTCACAATAGATTGTTCGCCCAACACACCGCAAAAGCAAACGGACAGTTGAACTGTTTTATTGCAGGTGGGGAAGCTTACGACAAAAATCGGAATAATAAATTTATTAAGGCATTATTGGTGTAGTTAACAAAATGTTTAAAATGTCTTCATCGAGTAGTAGCACGAAGATAATAAATAAAAAAGTAAATAAGGAAAACGGACTCGCAAGGAGAATATCAGCGAGGCTTGAAAATTTTTTGATAATTATATGCACATTATATGTATGATATAAATATAACTCGTGACATTCGACAGCCAAACTGTATAGAATATAAACGTCAACAAAAATTTTAATAAAAGCAGGGCTGCGCATGTGGGACATATTTCGTCGCAGTTCAAACTGAAAACCTGTTCGTCGACCGAGACATTACGTCCGTACAAATTGTCTTTCAAATCTGAACGACTAGAACGCGTCTGACATATACCCGGCGTTAAATCTGAACGCAGCCCTGTAGAGGAATATTCGTAACGTCTGCCAACATAAATTAGCATAGATAAACACATATGATTGATACAAAGTAGGTATGTTGGTAGGCATGTTAATGGATACTTGTGCGCATGAATAGTTAATTTCTAGTATGAAAAATAGTATCGGAATAGGACATGTTCTAGCTTTGAAACCAGTATAGTATGCAATCGTACACCATACTTTTTCCAACTTTTTGAGCAACATCGACTCCTATAGTGTTCGTCAAGTTTTCTGGAGCGGCTTGTAAATTGTTTATGCAACTTAATGCGTCTCGTGCAGATAAGTGACTGTTTTTTAATTGCTCAATAGCTTGTGCAACTTCAGAGTAGTTCATGGAACTTTCATCTATTTGTTGTTGAACGTCCGAATTGGAAAAAAGTTGCTGACTATCTCGAACTGCTGCAGAATCATTTGAATCAAGTTTGAAGATGACATTTTTCACTTGTGAAAAATATTTCCAATAGTAAAATACTGCCTGGGGCCATGTTCCCCATCGCATTATTACAGGCTGAGGTGGTGGTGGTAATTTCGGACACAATTGTTTGAATACACGGATGTGTCTGGGGAGATTTGATGAACACTTTTTTGGTAGATGCTATTAACTTATCCACCATCGGATACTTCTTTCGAATGGTTTCTGCTACGAGGTGACGTGCGTGTATGAGGCATGTTATGTGAAGAAGAGTCAGAAAGCATATTTTCAACATCCTACCAACTATCAGCATTGTTGCGACTCCGTCAGTAACGAACATTGTGACTCGGGTTCCCATGATACAAAATTCTCTCAACGAATCTTTTATTATCTTGACAACGGTTTCTGCATTAGTTTTCTGAATCCATTTACTGGATAACAACAATGAAGCAGGTGGACTATCACGTTTAACATGAATGACGCTGTGTTTTTGAGCATCAGTTGTTTCATCCACACATAGACAGATTTTCTTATTTCTCAACTTGTCTTTTATACATTCCATTACTGTACCTTGCACAGGTGGCAAATTGTATCGTAATTGCATAGATTTTGGCAGCTTTCATGAGGGAACGTACTTAGCCCAAAAAAGACGAGTGTTCATTAGATACTAAATGTTGTGGGATGTTGCACACACTTAACATTAAAATAAACTCATATAAAAATTGCCAGTATGGGATACTGTTTCTTAAACTCAATACATGACGTTTACTTTTACAATGTTTTCTACATTCAAACCTATCGCGACTTAACAATCCGCTATTGCATATTGGGCAAAAAATATGCGGACTTCTATATTCTAATCCAAGGAAATGCCTAAGATATTTATTCACATTCGAAGGGAACATTACACCCTTTGGGCGTCCCATCTCCGCGTACTTATTTGGCGTGCAGCGTGCAACGTACTGTCGCTTGGAACTCTTGCGGTACTGTCGAGATCGCCTACGAATTGAAAGTTACCCCTACCCACGCGCTACCGCTACGCTACTGCCATCCGGTACCACCTTTTTAACAAACTCTAATTATTACTAATGATATTAAAATATGCGTCCTTCACCCCCCCGCTCGCAAACTGTCGGTCAAGTATTGCAAGATAGGAACTGAGACAACCTTTAGAATACATACATTTTATCAACCTTGAGTAGCAATAGCATTTCAAGGTCACCATAACTGGTTGACAGATTCACTCATAAACAGGCCAAGTGTCATTGCTGTGTTCTCCCTATACTGTCCCCAAACTAATACAGACCGAACGGTGTGCGGCTATCATTATATGCAGATTTTGTTGTAATCTACAAAATGCATAAAAGGCGTAAGAAATAAGAATGAACATTATAAAAAAAACTGTTCATTGACATGAACATTATAAAAAAAAAACTGTGTACATTGACACAATGTACACGGTTTTCTAAAAACATGTATTTATTATTTACAATGTAGTTAATCATGTGAGAAGGTAAGCTAAATGTTAAACAATATATCTACTAATTAGAAGTAATTTTAAATCTAAGTCACTGTGTATGTTTCTTGCGAGTTTCGAATAGGTGGTCTATTTTATGGATCACTATGTAAAATATAACGGAAAATATGTGGCTTATTTTGAAATCCCATATGCTGGAGTTAAATCGAAATAAGGCACCTAAATGAAAAAATCTTCAAATCGTGCTCAGAACGACTGATGGATTGGAGATTTCCGACCAAACCACTCCGAACCACATAAGATGTTTGAATTTCGCTCGTGAACATGTCGCATGGCAACTTCGACATTGGAGGCCAATCACTTTATCTCTCGTAGCTTCTTTGATTTGTTATTGCTATCTCAAAAATGCATTTTGTTTATTCGAACAAAATGCGACTTTTTCAGATAAGCTTTATTATTCCTCTAATTGAGCAGTGTAGATGTAACAAAAGTAAAACAACATTAATCAAATTATTCCATACCTACATTAGCTTTGCTTTATATCTAGTGCAGACCCTTGACTACTAGATGCAATATGATTTTTTTTTAGTATGTGTGTTTATAGTAGTATAGTGTTTATAAGTTCAACCAAAACTTTTGGCAAATTAAAAATCCTTATAAAATATTCGTTTTTTAAACAGATGATGATGATTTATAAACTGTTTAATAAAGGTATAAACAAACAGTACTTACTATATACTTCTAATACTGTTGCGTATGATATTGCTTATCGGGTGGTTGTTACTCATTCGATGAAATCTCTACTAAAAATTGTAGCACACCACATCCAAAATGCAACTGTGAACATTTCAATCGACATTTGGCTAGATTCGTATGCGACAGTCATTAGTTGAGGTTCGAAAATCGGGCCCCTATTTCTACAGGGTGAGTCGGGAGAAAGGGAATGTATTGCACACAAAAAAAAATCATGTTCTTATCCGATTTTCATTTAAGCTATTAGGGGTATATTAGAAAACTTTTATGCAGGTTAAAATGATTGAGATTAAAGATTACCTTATATTTTTAATGATTGTATTTATATTTTGGATTTGGCTTATTTGTATATATGGAAGTGGTAAAAAAAGTGCACGGGTGGTTGCGGCGCCATTATAGCAGTAACAGGGATTATGAAAAACCAACTGCAACTTTATTTATTATAAAAACGATACGATTAACATATACTATTTAAAATCTTAAATGGTTTACTTCACGAATATATACACAGATATGCAGAAAATGGTTGTATACTTAGTGATTTGTGATGGTATCAATCATTCTCTTGTTAAAATGATCGGAAAATTTTCTGAAACCAGATGGTCATCTTCAAAGACTATTACAATGTTGAGCTCAAATTCTGCAAAAGTTTGTAATTATAAATACAACATTGAATAGTAATATCATAGTATAGAGAGACGCAGTAGTTCCACTCATTCCCAAATGCACTGTTGTTTAAAGAATGGAGGAATATTGTTTATACATATGTAGCCAAAAAGAGAACCCTAGCTGGGTGAATGCGCGAGTGACTAATATTATCAATGTAAAAAATGCGTTAGTAGATGTACTAATTTAATAATTTCCTGTTGTTTCCTTCAATAAGATAGTCAAACTACTGAATCTTCTTCTGCTGTGATAATATGTAAATAAGAGTTAACATACCAATCTTGAAGTTGACCTTGATCAATGACGGACAAGTAAACAATCGAGGAAATATCATATAGATTGGTATTTCAGCGTTATGTGGAATGTTGCCATCCCCTATTTGAATATTTTGTATTTCGGTCGCTATAAAATAATATAAAATTTCAGTATTATACCAGCCATTATTAAACATTAAATAACAGCAAAACAATTTAATATAAATGGTGTAAACAGTACAATATGACTCATATGTAACCATAGTATGTATTTGAGAGTATGTATTGTGAATGAATGAATGAGAATGGAGAATAGGTGGGAAATGGGGTAGAAAAGGATACGGGAAGAATGACCATAATTAACTTGAAACAGCAACGTTGATTGCCCCTAACTTGCGGAGGGCAGAAGAAACCACGTCAAGTTTTTACAAATAATATACAGGGTATGTCACGATGAGCGTCGGTTAAAAGTATATGGGGAAGAGAGTAAAATATAAATTTGAACATTTACATATAGAAATTATCCTTTAAAACTAGCTCAGCCAAAATATTTTCAACTGCCGGTATATCTCTCTTATACCGGAAGTAGCCATAAACTTCCCTATTTTAAATGGCACACTACCATGTTTATATCATATTTGGATTCTGTGTTAAAGTAACTTACAAATTGTAATACACCAAAAAATTTATTCTGCTTTCTGGTAATGTTCATGAAACGATGTTTCCATAGTAACAGATAAATTTGCTAAATTATACAGGTTGTGCCAGTAGGGAGGGGACAATATCAGAGATATTTAAACTGAGAAATCTCGTTTTTTTTTTAATAGCAACTCCTAATTTTCTAATCGGTATTCGATTGTACGTCAAAAAATTAAGCAAAAATATATAGCAAGGCTGCTGCTAAAATTAATAGTTTAAGAGATATTTTATGAAAGCCTCCTTAATCTTAAATATCGCATTGTTTAATGTCAATTTCAGTTTGCCATGGTTAAATAATTGAAAGCAGCTGTCAAATGTACTGTTAGCAGTAGTAAATACAGTAGTGGTCGTCAGTACTAATTCGTCAACATGATTCACTCTCAATTATTCATACTACAGCACAATTATTAAAAATCGAAAATGTACAAATGACAAAATGAAATTGAACAGGTGCTTCATTATTACAATAAATGCTCGAAAACACCACCATTTTGTTCCATGCATACTGTTACTCTTCATTAATTTTTGATGAGTATCACGATGAACAGATCTTGCAGCCAGTTCGTTGAAGGTTCTTCTTATTCTGTCAATCATGTCATCTTTTGTACCAACTGAATCTCTGTAAACAACGTTTTTAATATAACCCCACAAGAAAAAATCTAGTGGGGTTAAATCTGGAGATCGTAGTGGATACTTAAGGAACCGTTTTTAGCAATCCATCGATCGTCAAACATTTCAGTAAAAATAGTCGATATGCCATGTGTGTTATGTGGGGAAGCCCCGTCCATTTGATACCATGTATTCCGCGCATTTAAATTGTATTCATAAAGGTAAACAGACATAATTCTATCGTTCTTCAAAGCGCAGAATATACGTTAAAACTCCAAGAATCTTGACAATTTCGTTCTCTTACCACGTGCGGGTTTTCAGAAGCCAAAAAAAAAGGAAATGTTTACAGTTATGCGCAATATTTTGCTTCATTGCTACAAATAATATTACCCAAAAATGCATCATCTTCTTTGGATTTCATGGATCGAATTAGTCGGGTATGCTGTAATAACTCAATGCCGTAGTTTCCGAATGCTCGTCATCTGCTAGAGGTTTGGTTCTTTTTGGTGTTTTCGTAAACGAACCAAAATCTTTACAGTTTTTTAATGCTTCGAGTAGGTTTGAGTATATCGGGATATCTCTCCATGAAAATTCGGCACGTTCCATCGATAATGCCATTGCATTCGCGGTAAATTATTGTTAAATTTAAATAATTTTCATTTGAAAATCCCAAGCGAGATATTTTCGTTAAACTAAGAAATACGTGGAACTATGAATAATAAATTGTACTACAACTGTGTTTATTACTGTTGACAATAGATTTGACAGCTACCTTCAATTATTTAGCCATGGCAAACTGAAACTGATGTTAAACTGCGATATTTAAGATTAAGGAGGTTTTCACAAAATATCTCCTAAACTATTAACTTTAGCAATAGCACTTGCTATATATTTTTGCTTTATTTTCTGTCGTACAATCTAATGCCGCTTAGAAAATTAGGAGTTGCTATTTAAAAAATCCTAGATTTCTCAGTTTAAATGTCTTTGATATTGTCCCCTTCTTCTCGGCACACCCTGTATAATATAGCAAATTTACCTGTTACTATAGAAACATCGTTTCATGAACATTACCAAAAAGCAGAATAATTTTTTTAGCGTATTACAATTTGTAAGTTATTTTAAAACCTGTGATGCACCACATCTGTTAAACTTTTTCGAAGAGTTGCAATATCTCTTTAAGAGTGAATTCTAGGGATAGGCTATATTGCATATAATAATTTTAAAATTTAACACAGAATCCAAATATGACATAAAAATGGTAGTGTTCCATTTAAAATAGGGAAGTTGATGGCGACTTCCGGCATAAGAGAGAGTTACCGGCAGTTAAAAATAGCAGCTAAACCAAAGAACAAGGAGTAATAAAAGCAGTATACGATGCTGCTTCTATTACTAGTTGCTATATGCCGTGGTGAAGCTAACATCACATTAATGTTGTAAATAAATATTACCTTTCCCCCCAAACTCAGGAGGGTGTCATCTTTGCTATAACATTACGGAGTATTTTATCAACGGAGTAACGTGCATAACAGGAATAGAAAAAAACATACACAAGACAATAACTCCCAAATTTTGATGGTACCATCACTTGCACAAAAATCTGGGACAACTCTTAAGAGCTCATTTTGACGTTTTTTCAATCGTGTGACAGTGACTTGTCCGTTTACGATTGACACTGACAGACAATTTGACATATTTTTTTATAGTTTGCAAGAGACATGTTTGAAATGGGTAATGTCGCTTGTCCCAGATTTTATGCAAGTGATAATACATCGGCAACGCGGTCAGCGTTTTTTTTATTCAGCTGTAAAGTAGTTCTGTATGCAGCTTTTAATTGGTTGCATTCAATTCTGTTTTTTACGTAGATAATTTTGTTTAGGCTTTGAAGAACTGCAGTGACAGGAGTTGTGACATCGTTTCAATTCTTCGAAACAGCCTAAGCGTAAAATCTATACTAACCTGCACAATGTCTGTATAAATACAGTAAATTCACAAATTATGTACACATCGTTTTATGTGAAACGCCGCACAATACGAACAGTGAGAATTATAATACGTGTAATATGAACAAGGGCGTTTATGTGAACAGAAAATATAAAACAGTAAATTACAGATTCCTTTCCAAACCAGCAGTTTTATTTTGTTCTTCTTTTTTAAGATTTGCAATAAACTCTTTTGGTTCTTTATAGCCATTTTATATGAAAACTTCTATTATGTGAATATCTTGATTACAGAAACGGTCTTGGATTTAATTGGTTCACATAATCGCGAGTACCTATACTATACATCGTATGTTAAACATTCTTACTTGAAAACCATACAATGATCAAAAGAAAGTAATAAAACATATAATAATAATAAGTTTATTGGCCTCACAATACAAGATACAAAATGAAAATAAAGAAACCAAACGATAGTCAAAAGACTAAATTGTTGCAGTATATGTATGATACATGTACTGCTAGCGCTCTTCCTTTAGCCTATATATATCTGAATCTAAAAGAATGTTCAAATAATTACCTTCTCTAGCATATCCTTCTGCACAGCCGCAAGTTTCAACTCGGACCAATTGCAGCTCAATACTCTTTATTGCAACTGCACAATGTTCAATTGATAAATAACCGGTCAGTGGAGAAGATACACTGCATCTTGTTGAATCAAATTTTCCTTTAATTAAAAAATTTGGAACATTTGCATTATTGGGGGTTAATGAACCCGGGCTAATTGAAAACGATACAGGCCTTGGTGGGTCAACTACTTTTGAAGGATATTGCACTAAAAATTGTTGCGTCCTTTGCAAATCTTTTGATAAGAATGATCTCTTAACATCACATTTTAAACAGTAAGTAATATTTATAAAAACTCCATGATATGTTTCATATAATTCCCTGTTTTGTTTTGGTTGCAAAGGAACTTCAAAAGGAATTTGTGTACATCCAGCTGGTATCCTACCAGGGCCACTAACTTCACAAGTAACTGATACTAGTTGAATGGGCTGTAGGAAATGTAATTTCTTAACTTCTTTACTTAACTTATAATCCTAAAACGCTGATAATATATGTATACCTTAACAGAATTGTAAAATGCTTCTAGTATTCCAACATTTTTCGAACTCAGTTGCAAGTTAACATATCCTTCCATTATCAGTGTAATCCCGTCATGTTTTAGATCAGAATTGCTATTTATTACAATTACACCAGAAACTTTTTCCTAATAATTGTAATATATCAACTTCATAAATAATTTATATAAAATGATACAAAACTTACTCCCTCCTGGTAGACCTTATCTACTTTCTTCAACTTAATTTCCAGGGATGTTGACATTTTCCAGTAGTTTCCTTAACTAATACAATTACATGCAAACATAAGATTACATTTAGTTACTTTGTTTATATACATGTAGTGAGTTCATTGTTTTTTCTTAGGTTATGTTCAACTTGGGTTTATTTACTTATTAATTTTTTGAGATGTGCATACAGGAGGTTTGTTCGTTTATCCATTAGTGGAATACGGAGTAGCTCGAATTTCTTAATTGCACGCTCGTTTGTAAAAAAACTGGCAATTCGATGTTCGTTTGTATATGCTGGGCAGCTTCCGACAGTTTTGAACTGCACAAACTTATACCTCCTCAGGGAAACTACAAAAGATAACATTATGTGGAAATTTTAAGCAGAGATTTGACGTTTTGTTAGATAGTAGTCTTTGTTTGAAAATCATGGCCATATACATAGCTGTATCAGATGTCCCGCATATTGAATATTAGGTTTGTTTGGCAGCCGATTTGTGATAGTTTGATCAGAGGATAATTTGGATTAATCTACGCATGCGCAAACTAAAATTGATTTAACAATTTAACTGCACGAACGCTTTTTTACAATTATCAGGCGATGTATAAGTTACAAGCGTATTTAATAGACTTAAGAAAGAAAATATATTCAAATATATAGATGAAAACAATAGATTTATCTTACATTCAAATTCACGATTACATTCAAATATTAAAAAAAGAGGTAAGCGAAAACAGAAATAAACGCAAAATATTTAGACAGAATTACAAATTTATTACAACCTTAAAGGAATTGTTAATTCCTAACAAAACCACAGACATGAATAAAACGCGCGTAAAGTGTGAACATATGCAAAAAAACCTATAACGCAACTTTTCACTTCACAATATAACAAGACGCATGCGTTTGATGGATCACTGGACGATAATTTTCAAACTGGACCACCTATCAGCAAACGGTTAGAAATTAATTTGGAGATCTGCACGAACGCCAAATCAGGTCAAACTAGTAGTCAGAGTTTGGCGTTTTAATTGCACGAACGCTATTTTTGTAATGGGCATGCTCTAACGATTTCAAACGATTTTAAATCGCTGCAGAAACAAACCTATTATAAACGTATTTCCAATAAAAGTATATCTTCGAAAATCCTGGAAATAAGTATTACGTTATTGGTACCATTTTGAAGATAATTTTACAAGGAAATTGCAAGCAATATAAAAAAAGTATAGGTTCTATTTAAAAGAATCGAAAAAAAAAGCGTTTGAAATTCAATAAATGCTACACGACATATTTAATACGCTGTATATATTTTTAGCTTGAAACATATAAAGTGTTAGCCTTTAAATTGACAACAAAGGAGTAACTTGCGACACTACAACTGTTTTCAGGCTGTCTTAAAACGTCAGAGTCTGCAACTATCAAAATTTGAGCAAAATTTGCAATATAGGCAAAGATGATTTAAATAGATCAGAATGATTAATAAAAAATATAGCAATCCATTTAAAATAAAAAAGTTGAAGGCGGTTACCGAAATTTTTGGTGTTCCAACTTACGGTGGTACCCTTACAAACCAAAGCTATACATTATACTATGTATAACATTAAATTTATCAACAAAGGTTGTTCTTGCGTTTTTGGGCAAAATTCCGGGTTATGGAGTACACTTCGCACTTCTGAGCACTGATTACGATTACTGTGATCATCAGCCAAATGCCGAATCCAGAACTGTTCCAATTTCCTGTAAGAACCTACGTAATTACTTCCTTGTCCGAAAAGGCATACTTCAATTTTTACCCTAAAGCTGAGTTCATAGCGAAGTTGCCTTGCAAAGCGTGAACTTGCCTCGCAACGATTTCTGCCTCGCTAGCGAGGCTGCCTCGGGCGAACCAGCGCCAGTCGGTTTTTGGTCGCGCATCAAACTCTTTCGAGTTCTTTCTTCTCATTCACGTGTTCGTTTCTACTGATATCATATGCCAATAAAACGATACACGGTATTTAGTTGTCTTATTTAAACAAATAAAACCACATTAACTAAGACCGATTTGAGGAAATACGGATCTAAAAAGAACATATACAATTTATTCGAACTTGGAACAATCTAAAAACTTGTTCAAAGTTAAAAAGCCTAAATTTTACTAAGCTTAGCTTTCGCCCAATTCTCAGTTCAAGTTCATAGTGCTAAAAACAATAAACAAGTTTTCAAAGAGAGCGTAATGAACTAAGAAACAATTAATCTCATTTAAAAGCGATAAAAATAATACAACTGATCATAGGTGTCACAAAAAAGATTTGAAAAAATATATTTTTGCTATGAGTATTGTTCCAGCCGATTATTTTATACACATTTATCGCCCCTATTTTAAATACAGTTCATTGTATATATAGTCAATAACTACAATAAAATAATATTAGCAAAAGTAATTGGTGTAATTTTCTTTGTAGAATTTCTAACACAAACGCTTTTTTTATTGATCTGTTCCCATTTCATATATAGGGAATTTTAATTTTTATGTTTTGTTTAAAGGTTGGTATAAGTGATGCGTGAGTTATGCCAAGAATTTAAAATTACAAATGAAATGTCGTTACCAAGAAAGTTTTAAAGATAACAAATAAGCAACATAAAATAAGCTCTACTACTTTTTAGTGTGTTTGTTATGAATTAGGTGGATTAACATTCATAATGGAGTTTGTTAATGTTGCTGTTAGGATAAAACCATCATCTAATAGAGGTCTTATGGTTAACAAGATTTTAGTTGTTTCTGAAGATCCACCAGTAAGTAAATCTGCGTGTATAATGAATCCAAACTAACATTATCAAATGTTTTAGACGTTATATATAGTTGATCGACATCAGGCATATACTTTCGATAAAATATTTAATCATGAAACCCAGCAAGCTGAAATTTTTGATACTCTTATACATCCGCTTATTGAAAAGACTATGTCAGGTTATAATTCCACTGTATTTGCGTATGGACAAACTGGGACAGGGAAAACTTATACAATAGGCAGTGATATGAAAGTAATTCTTCATAGTATTTATTATGTGTAAATGAGAATTGTGGTGCAAGGTTACCACCACTAATTTTTGATTTATGCCCCATTGTATAGTTCCAAAATTAATCGTTCAGGTAGTTTAGAAAGTATTCTATAACTAAACGTAGTACTAATAAATTATATTGTGGCAATCTTAAAGAATTAATAAAGACGATGAAAGATTATAACTAATCAAAGAAAAGTTAAACAGTGTCATGTGAGTACCTTCTCTCTGAATGAAATAGCATTCTCAAGCAACAATCAATTTCATTTAATTTTACTGATTTCCTTCTTATATCTAACCTCTTTATGTTATAAAAATTGTTGAATAACATGCTGAAACATTATTGCTTAATTCAAATTGTCGTAAATGATTTCAATATAAACATGGAAAACAAGTTAGAATGTCCTCTCACTTTGTTAACTTATTAAGGTGCAACTAATTGATTGATCAGAATAAATGCTGACTGCTACAAAAACTGTAAAAATTATTATAGTTACTAAAAATGTTTTGGCGATCGTTACCACAGATTGATTTTGGGTAGCCCAAAGAAATCTGCACGACGTTACACCTCCCTTGTTTTAATCATTTTAAAATTAAAATGTAGAAGGTTATTGTATTTAGGATTTTTAGTAATCTTTTCAACAAAAATATGGAAGGTGGATATTTTTTGATAGTTAGTATATATACTATGAGAGCGTAAAGTATTCCCTCCCGCCCATATTATCTTATGTCAATTCAATAACATTTCCGTCACCAGGAGTGACGTCAACTTTCTTATCTTAAATAGAACACTGTATTTTTACGTTTTCGGAAAGTGAATCGAAAGACGAATCCGACGATATCACATATATTGTACTTTACCTTAAGAAATATTACGATATGCAGCAATAAATATTTTGGTAATCTGCTTTTTGTCGTTGTGGAAAATTGTCAAGGAAGGAACGCCAAATTGTTTTCTATAGCGCCGGGTTGATTCAAAGAGCTTGTTGGTAAACAATGTAATAAATAAGTTATTACATTGCTAATTGGCCGTTGTTATTACTAATAACAATTGCCGAACCGGTAACTCTCAATTCTAAAAGCGTTAATTCTTACTATTTATTGTTATGTCCTGCATTTTCATATTTTCGTTCTTTGCTCTCATTATTTTTCATTATTTTTACTTGTTTTATTAATTGTTATTTCTTCACTTTATCGAACTTTGTTCGAATTAATTAGTTATAAGTTGGTTTAAATTTATCAGTCTTTGGAAGAACCTCACTGTATATAGTTTATATGAAATATAACAATTAGTGTTGTACTCACTATTAACATTTCAAAAGTTAAAAGATAGAGGGTTATTTAAACGAGGCAAAATGTGCCCGATGGTTGGGGTTATTTTTTTAAACGAAAGAAATTAAAAAAAAAATGATGATACGTGCGCTATGAGAGAAAAACTGAAAATCGACAATTTAATTTTTTTTGCCTACGTCGTTTCCTGTAAAAGATACCGAAATAGAACATTTCTACCTAGATTTCAAATACAGCGAAATCCATGTGGCTTTTACGGGATTGATTTCAGGGATGCTTAAAAATAAGGTATGTTTGAACCAGATGTCAAAATTTAGATTGTTGATTTTCAGGATTTCCCTTTAGAGCGCGCATATCCAATTTTTAATTTTCTTTTTTGCTTAGAAAACTAGACCTTGTCGTAATAGACATTTTGATCCATTAGCTAACTCTTTATTTCTTACTGTTTACGTAATCTCATCGATGCTTTTCACTAACTGGGACAGCCTCTAGAGCAATCAAAAATTTTAGAATTTTGCAATTAGGAAAAAATAACAAGCCAATTCTAAGTACAATACTCCAATTACTCGATATTCTTATTTATTTGATTCTGTAGAATATTTTCTATTAAACATGGTATTTAAATTTCTTATGCGTTTTAAGAACACACTGATTATTATTTAAACTATTTACTATACAATGCGGTCCTAAAGTGCCCTCCATGCTAACTTTTGAAGCTAGCATTTTTAGAAAAAATAGGTCGATTTCTAATTTCTGTGAACTCACTTTTGCCGTTATCGGCATTGTATTTCCGGCATCATCGGAAGTGAGGTCAACTTTCTTATTTTAAATAGAATACCCAGTGTATTTTTACGTTTTTGGAAGGGCAATCGAAAGGCAAATTTAACGATACCACATGTGTTACACTTTAACTTAAGAAATATAACGATATGCAGCAATAAAGATTTTGGTAATCTATTTTTGCTAAATTGTTTCTTGTGACACCAGACTGATCTAAAGAGCTCGTTACCAAGCAAAGTAATCATAACAATTGCCAAACCGTCAATTCTTAATTCCAAAAACGTAAATTATTCTTGTTATAACCTGCATTTGTCACACTTTTGTTCTTTGTGCTCGTTATTATTTTATCTAATTTCAACTTATTTTGTTAAATGTTATTTCTCTTTTACTTTATCGAACTTTATTGTAAATGTTATTTCTCTTTTACTTTGCCGAACTTTATTGTAATTATTTAATTATGGTAGATTTGTATAACTTTGTTAGTTTTTGATAGACAATGTGCTTAAGTTTCAGTTTTTTATGTTGTTGCTTTTACAATTGACTCCGCATGGACCACGTAAGGTAAACATCAAGTACCTAATTTTAATATTCGGTGAATTTGGCAACAATTACTACGAGATGGAACATAATAAACACCTTGTACAGCCGGAAATATTTCAACTTTGCGCTAAATAAGGATAGATAATATAAAATTTACAGGGCGACAAAAGATAATATGATTTAATTTATTGTACAATTTGTTGCGCAAATAAGAACAAAGAAAAAACCTCTGACAAATGCAGGATATAATAACAATAAACAACAAGAATAATTTACACTTTTGGAATTGAGATTTGACAGTTTGGCAAATTTGCTTAGAAATGAGCTCTTTAGATCAATCTGGCGTCACAAGAAACAATTTGGCGCTCTTTCCTAGTCAATTTTGCGTAACAACAAAAACAAATTACCAAAACCTTTATTGCTGCATATCGCCATATTTCTTAAGTTAAAGTATAACATATGTGGTATTGTTGGATTCGTCTTTCGATTACCTTTCCAAAAAACGTAAAAATATACAGGGTGTTCTACTTAAAATACGAAAGTTGACGTTACTTCCGGCAACACCGGAAATACAATAACGATGACGCCTAAAGTTAGTTCAGAAGAAATAGAAATCAATCTTTTTTTTTCAAATGCTAACTTGTGTCGTTTAAAAGTTAGTATGGAGGAGGACACTTTAGGACCTCATTGTATAAAAGATCCATAATATCCATAATGGAAATACTACAATATCTCACCCAGAACGTTTAACTAATTTCTGTTCTAAAAAGTTTGTCGTCAATTCATCATAAGTTTTCTAATTTACTTAAATGATGCTGATTCTACTGTAAATTCGCCAATACACCTAGATTAATGTAATCAAAAAATTGATTTTGATGATGCTCGTAGTTTCGGCTGTAAGAGTTGAAAAATCGAAATAAAATAGTATACATTTACGTACAATTTATACCGGTTTCCAATCAAAACTGATTTAATAGCTACGCATTTAACAGATGATAGAATATTGTGGTGGGGACGATAAGTAGTATCGCCCACTGTGCGATGTATATTCATGAAATAGTCTTGTACGTTAGATTTGTATATAGCTATTTAATCAGATTTAGTTGATAACCTGTATGTTACTAAATCACGTACTCGAACACGACGGCACTAGAACACTGAAACTATCACCCTTATCACAACACTTCACTATCACTACCACTGATCGCACGTTTCGACTGCTAAGCTATTGAAACGTACGTTAGTTAGTAATGGGTTGTGGGAAGAGTTTCAATCTGTATGTCATGTAAATATCTCATGTATTACATTTTTATTATCTTCAGAAACGATCCGCACGCTACAGTTGAATGCTGTACTGCGAAACTGCCACATGCAACATTTTTTTTTATCTAACCGTGAGGGAGTCATAAAAAAGAGAATTATTCGAACTAACGATTGATTGAATCTAAGTTTTTCTTAATTTCTAAAAGGCATTGTTAATTCTTGTATTTATGAAGTCATTTATTTCGAATAAATAGAGTTAATTGAACCTGAGAATCGTAGTTTATTAGTGTTAACTATGTGTTGTTTTTATGCTTTCGAATACAATTAATTACAAAGCAAATGCCTATATAAATGTTGTACATCCCCCATCGAGTCGTCTACTCCCAAGTGGTATAGCATATTTTTATTAGTTGTATTCTTATTTATTTTAGCGATTACGTTCTAAAAGCATTGTTGTTTATAATTTATTTTTAGGAATCAGAAGGACAAAATGTAGGAATAATAAAGAGAGTTTTTGAATCAATTTTTTCTAAAATTTCAATCTCGGAAAGCACTGAAATACAATTGTCAGTATGCGAAATTTATCAAGAGAAGGTATATGATTTACTCGGAGACAATAAAACTGCATTAACTGTGAAAGGTACTGTAAAATATTTGGTCCGTAGGCTTCCGCGGTCGTCAATAATACTGTTCTATTGGTTTCCGGATTGGAACCGCGTCGTTGTCGTAGCTTTAGCCGACGTTTCGTCCACAGTTTTATGTGATATCTTCAGGGCTGTCAGTGCACACTGACTGGAGACTTATTCATTCCGAAGGGGTTTATATAGGGCTTGTTTTGGGTCAATAAAGCGGAAATATTATGCGTCGTTGAAGCCAGAATGTTATGCGTCGATGAAGCAGAAATGTTATGCATCAAAGAAGCGGAATTGTTATTCATCCATGAAGCGTGGCGGTTGCTAGGAGGTTTAACCAGTTGGGATTTCCCCGTGTGATGTAAGGGGTAGCCATCTTAGCGACTTAAATTGTTAGGATGTTTGAAAATCTCTATTGATTCACTCTATTGATTTGGTGACCAGTTTCCAGTCTATGCTCAGTCAGTGCTGACTGATCGCTTTGTTTCACCGATGTACACACTACCGCACGAACATAGGATCTGGTAGACACCAGAGAATTCCAGATGATTGCATCAATTTACAAAGCGATCAGTCAGCACTCGTGCTACTGAGCACGAGCGTTGTACGCGGTTGTTGCGTCTAGCCGGGTCCGCACTAGCTGAGCATAGACTGGAAACTGGCCACCAAATCCAATTTAACTTTACCTGCATCTTATCTCGCAATCCTCACTATTATAGCAGAAAAATTTGTGAATCAATAGAGATTTTCAAACGTTGCAACAGTTTAAATCGCGAAGATGGCTACCCCTCACATCTCACGTGGAAATCCCAACCGGTTAAACCTCCTAGCAACCGCCACGTTTCATCGATGCATAACAATTCAGCTTCTTTGATGCAGAACATTTCCACTTCATCGACGCATAACATATCCGCTTCATTAACGCATAACATTCCCGCTTCATGGACGCATAACATTTCTGCTTCATCGACGTATAATATTTCCGCTTCATTAACGCATAACATTTCCGCTTCATTAACCCAAAACAAGCCCCATATAAACTCCTCCGGAATAAATAACTCTCCAGTAAGTGTGCAGTAACAGCCCTGAAGATGCCACATAAGATTGTGAACGAAACATCGGCTAAAGCCACGACAACGACACAGTTCCAACCTGGAAACGAAGAGAATAGTACTGTAAAATAGTTTTTAGATATTTATTTTATTCATTTTTTGATCACTTTGTTTTCTAAAATATAAGTAATGAAAACTTGTTTTGTAATTTGTTTTACAGTATGACAAATAGACAAACCCTCTACAGAAACATAAAACCTTGAATGTTGAATAATTATCATTGTAGGTGTTAACAATATGAACTTAACACTGCAGAAGGTAAAAGATCTACACTCAGCAGAAAAGATGTTGGTAAAAAGTTGTAAAAGGAGACACACTGGTGAAACCAAACAAAATTCTTGGAGTTCGAGATCTCACGCAGTGTTTACTGTATATGTCAACACTGAAGACGAGTAAGTATCACACAATTTCGAAGGCAAGAAATTCACTCACAAAATTCCAGTTATTGTTTATGTCTTATTCTATTTGATATAAAAATGGTTGTACAGAAACTATACCAAATGGAGTAAAAAAATAATAATTTCGTTAAAGCTGTGAAAGATGAATTTCATGGTATGCAATCGACCACACTTGATTATATTACTGGTTAAACATTACCATAGTATAATATAGAGGCAGCGGTTTCACTCCTTAGCGGCACCTTTGATCTTTGTGTCTCAATGATTTTCTTGCGCTTTTCACCTAGCGCAGCGAAATTTATATTGGTGACAGAGATATTTTCAAGAATTCATGAAGAATCGACTAGGATATGTAACTGAGCATTTAATACAATAACGAACTATGTTCGTGAACGTATTGAAGTAGAATGAATTAAAAATACTTACTGGTTTTTCTTGTAATTATTACGACAAAGATGATATTACACATTTATGAATTTTTCTTGCAGTTATAATCTATAAATATCACAAAATAAATAGACACTAAATTATACTTTATACATATGTACAGAAAGAAACCACTGACGGCTGTTTTACACGACGCATAATTATACATGGCCAGGGACAATTGGTGTACTGCGGGTGCAGCTCCGCAGCCACACAGGGATAGCACATCAATTGCCTCTTGTATTTTTTGTCAAGTACAATGTACACGATATGCAACGGAAATACACGAGGGAATCGAAGCCTTGTCCTTGACTTCCCATTTGCGTCACCACCAGCCGCTACGGTGCATGACTGATGCATACTTTGTATTTTTCAATTCTCTATTTATCAACAGATCATATTAATTGTATGTGTCATGCGAAATCGTGTGTAAATGCCTATATGGCACCTATATAACTTTGTCTGGTGTTGGTTTGCTGATCTACTCGAGTTTTATGTGCATAATTCGGCGCAGAATTACGCGTCATGTAAAATAGCGTTAACAATCGAAAAGCTTTACGTTACAAGTAAATGTACTAATAGATTCGCAAATATTTCTCTGATAATGTTTGGTAAAATGCCTTTTCAATTACAAAACGACCTTTAAAAACTATTTCGTTTTCAATTTTTTATCATTGCTTGTTGGCGATTAATATTTACTCACTCACTCCTGTAATGTAATTTTTTGTCATAGAATTTATTTTAACCTAAAGACTTTCATTTTTTCTACTTAAAGCTATTGAGTGTAATTTGGTAGTAATCGTCTCTGCGATACATAGGCGTTTCACCGAAGTAGCGGACTGTGTGCAAAAATCAATTCTCGCATTGTCAGCGTCCGCTTGTTTTTCGTTCAATTTAGAAAACGAGAGCCTGTGTTGTGTTTTGTGTTACGTATTATTCCTTATAAATATATAATTGTTAATTTAAAATGTGTAATGTGAACAAGGCTAATAAACGACCCTATGCTGGCACAGTAAATAACTTTATCTGTAACTTTCCGGATTTGTTCTACGACGGTGCTAAAATAGTTTGTAAAATGTGCAAGAAACATTTGATGTGCTGAAACAAGGCGGATTGTAATAAACATGTAAATACCGAAGAACACAGAATCAGAAAAAAGGGTGTGCCAACCAGAACTGCCTCTATTTTCGATTTACTTGTCATGATGACATTTTGTAATTTGATACTTCGCTTACTTGAAAAACATCCGTTTCAGAACTTTTGGTATAAGTACAACCTCGAGTTGAAGTTGCCAACTACGAAAATGGCACGTAAGCATGTTTTATTTGTTCGCGAAGACGTGGAAAAGAAAATCAAACCTACATTAAAAAATCAGTTGCTATGGTTATGTGTTGACGAGATAACAGATTGTAAAAGAAGTTCTTATTCTAAATGTTATAGTACGTGTACTGGACCCTCGTAAACCCACATTTTCATTGTTACTAAGACTGGAAAAGTGTACTGGTGCAACAATTGTGAGGGTGAAAACTTTCAAGTCTCACTCCGTCTCAGTGTTGATGTTTATGAGCGATGATTCCGCGACAATGTGTTCGGTAGGCCACTCTCTTTTTGCACGGCTGCAAGTGTTTACATGTTACGTGTGAAGTGCATGTTTACCTACATCTTGTGGCAGAAACTACACGACAATGTTCACCTGAGGTAGAAGCATTAATAGCAAGTACAAAAACAGTGTTTCTCAAATCTCCAAAACGTCTTCGATCATTTCACGCACAATGTCCTGGTATTCGTGAACCACCACGGTCGATTCTTACACATTGGGGAACATAGTTGCAGGCAGCTCTTTATTATGCTGAATATTTCAAACAAGTAAAAGTTGTTATTCAACAATTCAATCCTGCCGAAGTTGCAGCTATTAAGAAGAGTCAGACAAAATTTCAAGATGTTTTCGTTGAAATAGAGTTACAAACTATTCGTAACAATTATAAAGGATTACGTGACGCAGTAGAATAATTACAAAATAGAGGGTTGTCGTTAGTGAAGCCACTGCAAATAGTGGACAAAGCACATACACTGCTACGCACTATACATGACGCAAAAATACTGAATAACTGAATTCAAAGAGTTTTAATTATGACATCCGTAGATGTCGAACGATCTTTTGCAAAATAGAAACAAATTTTTTCACCACGGCGAACATTGTTTAACGAGACAACTGCATTGACTAATGCTGTCAACTTTTTACGACTCTTATCCAGTGGATGACTTAATAACGCTGCTCAAGAGGGCGAGTGTTTTACAACTTTTCAGATATTATAATTCTTGATTGGTTCTATTATTATTATTTGATTTAATACTTATTTTTTGGTATTGTGCTTACTGAAGGAAGCACACGCCTATAATACGCAGAGACATTGCCTCGCTTTAGTAATTAGTGTTCATTAACTCGTACTTCAATTCCATTTACATCTAAAACTGTAAATGATTTTGTTTGCTTATGTTTAATATTAAAACAATATTCTATTCGCAATCGCATTTTGTGAATATCTCAAAAATAAAAAATTCAGTTTGCTGATAGTCAATCTTGCAAGGTTTGAAAATATTAAAAATAAAATTCCTTACTATATACTTACTTTATACTATATACTCTAGGGCTAGTTTCGGCCTAAGCTATCATAAGCTAGAATCTAATAGCAAACAATAAGACGTACAAATAATATGTAGTTAAATAATGTAATTTCTTAGCCGTTCTTTTTATTAGTTTAATTTTTAATCTTGATTGTAGCAGCTTTTTTATAACTTCTTAAAGGTTTATTAAGGTAGACTTGTGTAAAAATAAAATCATGCTGACGTTTCGACAATTAGTTTTATTGTCTTCTTCAGAATATGTATATATATATTTTTGTCTTCTTCAGAATATGTATATATATATATTTTTGTCTTCTTCAGAATATGTATATATATATATATTTTTGTCTTCTTCAGAATATGTATATATATATTTTTTTGTCTTTTGTTTCATTTTCTTTAATCCATGTACAAATTTGTTAACAGAATTTTTGTTTTTGTATTACTTATAATTAAGTTTACGAATCGTAAACATGATACAGAGACGCATTAAGTGTATGTTGCATATTTCAGACGCTAAGTTTTTATAAATATATTTAAACGAAATTCATATATTAATTATACATTGCAATAGAAGGTATGTATATATGTAATAAATTGGTTTCGAGTAGGAAATGGGACACAACATATATGAAAAAGCCACCTCAACCTTACCGTCTTCCATACGCCAGAAAGAGTCCTTATTAAAAGTAATGTATGGAAGTGAAGTTATTTCTTTTTAATTCCAATCATAAGAGTTTTTATTAATTCTCTACGTAACATTATTTTGTATATGTTCGATTGTATTTAAAATACGTGAAATGAATTTTTGATTATTTTTTTTTGTTATGGGAACGGATTATCTCTATTTCCTTTATTTCTTATAAGAACATTTGATTCCAGTTACGAAATGTTTTTGGAACCAATTAACCCATTATGTACCGGTGTCATATGTACATATAGTATCTCTACAAAAACATTTTTTTATTGCTTTTAAATAAAAATTTCGAATTTTGTTTATACCTAGCTAATTTTAGGACGTTGGAGCGTTAAATTGTATTTTTTTGCATTACAAGAATGTTTACTGTAAATAAAATATGAATTGTTTAAAAAATTTCGTTTTATAGTTATTTGCACCTCCTTCGAAGATGTCAATTTCCAAATTGTCAAAAAAAACCTCTGACATATTAGTAAATGCAATATCACCTTATGTGTTAAATGCTTTGAACCGTATTACACTAAGTACGTAATTATAAAACAAGGTATAAAATTGTATACATCTGGTACCAGTGTCATATATATGGGACAGCTATTTTCTTGTAGGAAAAAAAAAAAATTTAATGTTTTCTATTTTATTTAAAATGTTTTTAAAATTAGTAATAAACAACAATTTTTAAATATTTTAAGTACCGGTACTCAACGAGTTAATTCCATAAACCGAGGTACCACTGCATTTACATTCTGTATTTCTCCTGTAGAGTCTGTAGACAATTGATATAGTGTATTTAAATTGGGGGTTTGTGCTGAACAACTGCATCAACTTTTTGTATCAGTTTATTTCTAATATTACCGCGAATACTTCTAAATCTATTAATTGTGTCGTTTAATGTATTGATCGCGTCTCCTAATTTTATATTTTAACTCGAAAGTATTGCGTCGTCGCTGCTAAGTGTTTAATATGAGAAATAAATAGCCTAAAACATAATAACGAAATAAAGAATAGGTATAGTAAATATAAACAGAATAATCTGAGGAGAGAGCTCGATGCGAATACGATTGTATACTGGATCTTGAAATAATCACCGCGTACATCAAATACTCTGCATATGCTTCTGCTGCGGCTGACGTCATCCCTTACGATTTTGCCGTTCACTGGTTACTATTTTTGACCGCTTACATACAGTTGTAAAACTTGTGGAGGGGTGACACAATAAAAATACGGGAAGGCTCCACAGGGAAAAAGGAATACTTATAAAGGATAAAAACACATAGGGTATCACATTTCTTCTCTTCTTAAAAATGTAAAAAGGCAGAAGTTTACTTCAACATCCTCCTGAACTAGAAAATAATTAACGTTCAACGGTAGCTGTACTCCTATATTTTTAAGTTCTGTTACCAATCTGCACTCTATTTGCACTTTTTGCATCCTAATATGAATTGATTCATATCTCGTATTTCGTTACAGCTATCCCCTGAGTATTGTCGGCTAAATTTATTTTACAGCTGGGATATATGCCAAACAATCGTCTACGTATCTTTTGAAAAGGGTAGGTTTAAAATCCAAACTAGCCATAGTTTGCCTTTACAAATCTTCAAGAACCAATTGAGCAATTGTGCTAAGGAACCCGTGGCACATCCAAAAATTTGTTTATAAAATTTATTTTGAAATTGGACATAATTTGTAGATAAGGTGCCTTTTATAAATTTTATCATTTTCAACATTAACATATAACGTTTATCAGTTTTAACTGTAACGTTTAACAACATGATTGTATTATTTATCATGGCCGAAAGTAATATCTACTTTTTGGTGAATGTCTTATTGCTATATTTTTGCTGTTAAATTCTTACTGATGATGGCTTCACGCGAAACTAGCCCTAGAATGTATAAATAAATCGTCAGGAACGCAGAGGAATTTTATTTTTAATTTTAATTCAGTTATTGGTTGTTTCGCTTAACAGTGGTGAACGCATTTAATTGAATGTAATGTATTTGTAGAAAATAACATTAATTAACAAGATTAAGATGTAGATCAAATATAATTACCTTACAACTAGTGAAGATTTACCAAAATGTAGTTGGTCTATACTTTGTAGAAATGCTATTGTTAACTAATTACTTTTTTTTTACAGAAACGGTGTGAGATGTTCTAAACTAAACTTGGTAGATTTAGCAGGTTGCGAAAGTATAAAGAAAACGGGCACGCAAGATAATCAATTTAATGAAGCTATTAAAATAAATATGGGTCTTCTATCAGTAGGTTTAGTTATAACAGCACTCACTTTAAACAAATCTTGCATCCCCTACAGACAATCAATGCTTACAAAAATTTTATATGGTTAGTAATATACAATATATGTTTACTATTTAAGTATTCCATATGTTGCTGCAATTATGTACCGCTTGCGTCATAAACTTCTGGGGATAGGAATTAACTGGCAACGGCGTTGATCCCCACTTCAATGCATATTAGCATTGTCATTGTCACGATATTCAAAAAACCTCAAAACGATATGACTTGTGAGGTCGATCAGTCACGCACACTTGTTTGACTTGTGTTGATCAATCTATGCATGACGCGCCCCATAAAAGGAATATTTTCAAGACCAAAATGTTTCAATATACTGGAGCAGCGGAAGTAAGAGCTGTGTTAAGCTATGTGTACTGCGTAAGGCGAAAGTAAAAGTCTAGTTCTAATGAAACCAAAAAATAGACTCTTAACAAATTAAACAAATAGTTTTCTTTCAAAAAAATAAATAGACTTCTATACAAGAAAAATACCTCCTTCCACTACAAGATATTGTCCGAGTCTGTTATAAAAACTCTCGCACATTTCGAAGCATGTCGATTGTCGTGGCTCTCAAAAACCAGGTCAAAACATTACATTTTCAGACCTTCCCATCATATCTGGCATATCTTGCTAGAGATATTGTAATGTGATAGCATTACAGTAGTATTAATCAGGTTTATAAAAGAATGAATTTCTGTTTATATTCTTTTAGATACTTTCCCCAAGGTACAAGTGCTTGTGTGAACGTTTCGTGTAAAGTAGTATGAAACGCACTAAAGTCCTGTTTCTCTAAAATTACTTTTTTCTGACATAATTTCCATGTATAGAATGGTTGGTGAATAAACATACTACATGACGCACACAACCATGCTTTTTTGCACTTTTTTGACAATTCAAATTAAAATTATTACGTGACATGTAAACTACTATTTCATTAGTTTATTATTCAACGGCAACGAAGTGGTGTGTGATCAAGCGGTCAATGCAGCGCCAACACGCTGCTGCCAGATATGTACCGCACATGCATACGTTCTAGTGTATTCTCTACCCAGAAATTTTTGACACAACCGGTATATGTTCCATATCTGTAGGTTATTCTGGAAATCTTGTTTATTATGAGAGATAGAAATTATTTAAATTAAAAAATTAGACAATTCTCTAATTTGCAAAACCTAAGTTATCATTTTCTTAACTAGTAACCTATTTTTTTATTTATTTATTTTTGATAAGCGTTTTTCTATATTTATTTTCCTCAAATGTTCCCTTGTTAAGAAATTAAAAATGCAACTTTTATCGTTCACAATACAGCAGACGCTCGATAACGTAAACACGGGATAATGAAAACATTGCACTAATGTAAACACAAACTTCGTTCTATAGGATCAAACGGAACGCGCGATAACGTAAACAATGTGTACGCTCGATGACGTAAACAACTCTTGGCGACGGTGAAGCCCCGATTTATGTCGGGGAGTTGCCGATTTATGTAGGGGATTCATCTCTGCGATAAAGTACGACAAACTCGGTCAGTCGTATGAGGGTTTAGGATATGTTTATACGTACGTATTTCATTTTTGAACTTAAGCGAATATATTGCACGCGTTGATACATTTTTACGACTATGGCATCCACATCCTATAAAAGAAAGTGTTTAAGATTCAGTGAGAAAGTAAAAATCATAGACGAAGTTGCACTAGGTGTGCGAGTGACACAGTTAGCAAAAAAATATGGAGTATCGAAAGCAACAATCTGTAAAATGAAGTGTATGAAAACACAAATTTTACAAAGAACGTGCAATACATTTGGAGATCCGGGAAATAGAAAAACTTTAAAAAATGCGAAGGCGCCTAAAATGGAAAATTCCCTGTATAAGTGGTTTTTAAAACAACGGGAAAATCATGTCCCAATTAGTGGCGAAATACTTAGAGAGGGCTAGACTGTTAAATGAAAAGCTGAAAGAAACTGAAAATTTCGTAGCTAGTGATGGCTGGCTACAACGATTCAAAACAAGATATGGAATTCGACTGCTGTCTATATCTGGTGAGAAATTATCAGCACAACCACAATTAGTACAACCATTCAAAGAAAAATTGATGAAAACAATTAAAGAACTAGATGAAAGTGGCCTTTATTGGAAAATGTTACCAGAGAAAACCTATACTGCATCATTTGAAAAATCTGCTCCGAGCAGAAAGCCGGAGAAACAACGAATAACGTTTCTAGCCTGCACTAATGCTAATGGTTCACACAAAATAAAGCCATTGGTAATTGGAAAAGCAAAAAATCCGCGCTCATTTAAAAATTTTAATATCCCTGTTGATTATGACTGTTCAAAAACCGCTTGGATGACTAGCAGTATATTCCTGAAATGGTTCCACAAGCGCTTTGTCCCTCGGGTATGACAATCAATTATCACAAATGCTCTATTCATAATTTGAAGATGTGTTTTCAATTTGTAGGTAAAAAGTTTCCTAAAACAATAGAAGCTTCCAATAAAAGCGTTGTTACTATTGGATAATGCACCAAGTCATCCTCCAGAGCAACAACTGAGGAGCGGGGATGGGTCAATTTTTGTCATGTACATGCCGCCCAACGTAACATCATTAATTCAACCCATGGATCAGAATATAATAAGACTCACCAAACCATACTATCGAAAGTTTCTACTTTCGTCTGTCTTATCAAAGAATCCTGAAAACATATCTGAGACTTTAAAAAAAGTAACATTACGAGAAGCTGTTTTAGATTTACATATGGCCTGGAATGAACTTAATCAGCAAACTATTTAAAAATGTTGGAACAATCTCTTTTGTACCGATGATGAATATGATGAAGAAGACGATGTTCCCTTAAGCGTAATTAGAGAACGTTTGCGATCCAACGTTGATATTGTTATTAGTGCGTCATTGGATGTTGTTGATTTATTGAAAATAGTGAATCCCAACATTGTTTGTACTCCAACTGATATTAATTTTTGGAACGAAGATAAGCAGACGAATGATGCTAATAAGGAGGAAGATATGGACAGTGAGAACGATGTGGACGATCCCATTGAAGTCAGAAGTGTAGTGACTGACGCGCAAGCTATACAAGTTTTTAACCAAGCTTTAGATTGGGCTGAAAGAAAAGAAGTATCATACACGGATATTTTAGTTCTTCGTAAATTACGGGCGCAGGCATTGGAAGACAATGCTAAGCGCAAATTTACGCAGACTAAAATTGTTAACTATTTTCCTTCTAATTGAAAAATACTTATCGCTGTTAGAATATTTGTTTATTTTGTTATAAATATGTATGTATTAAACGTTTCTTTTAATAAATCATTTATTATTTAAATCACGTTCGCTAATGTAAACATTTCGATAATGTGAACCACACTTGGTTTGAATTAGTACACATTATCGAGCGTCTGCTGTATTTAAAATTTTCTTGAGTTTGGATTTTGTTCCACAATTGTTTTCTTTCAAAGTAAATACTCAAATAGTACATATAGTAATAAATAACAAGTGTAATTAACGTTTCTAGATTTGAATTCACTTTGCAGATTGACAATTGTTGTGATTACGTTGCCCAATGTTGCTCCTCGGATAAATCTGAAGCCACAGAATATAATTTGGCGCTTTTTCCTAGACAACTTTGCATATAAATAAAAATAGAATATCCCCCCTTTTATTACTGCGTATTATATTTTTTAATATAAAGAGTAACATAGAATAATAATAGAAACTCTATTTAGCATTCATTCTCTACGTAAACTACAACAATACTTAATTACTAATCTTATGTGGTATCGTTAGATCCGTTTTCCCCTTACGTTTCAAAAAAAAAAAAGTAAAAATATAGTGTTCTACTACTATCCCTGTAATTCTTTCTGTTTGTAGAGTACTTCCACTTTTTTTGTTTTTGCAGATGTAGGGTGAAAAAAAGTCAGTACTTTTTTAGTTGAATGTGTCCGTGTTTAAACGGGATTTTCGAAGCATATTGTATAACATTTTTCTATATTTATTCATGAATATTTGTACCATTCATCAGAATCCCAAACTGATTTATAGAGGTAATACCAAAGAGACGTTGATGTTTAAATTAAAACCATAATTCCTAAAAATTCTTAGAAAATAATTTCTCAAAATTAATACCTACTGGCAGTGGTGGCTGGTGGGTGCCATGAATGAGATGTCAATTATAACGCTTCAATTTCTTCGTATATTTCTGTTGCGTAGTACAATGTACACGATATGCAACGGAAATACACGAGAGAATCGAAGCGTTGTAATGCAGCTCTGCAGCCACAGTGCTCCAGCCGCCGCTGCCTCTTAGAACCATGGTATCACTTGCATTTAGGAGAACCACAAAGTAAACATATTCTGCTTGAAATTCTTACTTTAAACATCAACTACCTTTAATTGATTTCCGTTTCTGATTTAAGAACGTCATGAAATTGAAAATATTTTTAGCGCTTACCAAAATTTGGAGAAAGTGATTGCAGATACATACGTCTAATAATCCGTATGTATCTGTATGTGCTTTCAAATTCTAAATATGTTGTAATGTACAGCGTGGCTAGCAAGTGCCTGGGTAGAAGACGTGTCATTCCTTCCTGGAACTATTTTGGGGAAAGCTTTTCAAATAAAAATTGTTCTGAAACAAGTCCTGCACAACACCAAAATATATTTCAGTATATATGTTGTTTAGTTCCACTGTACGCAATACGAGTTTGGTCTTTTAAATGGAACATTTTGTATATTACTGCATTTTTTGATGCTTCTCTTCGAATTGTGTCACTTTCTTCCAATAATATCTCGTTTAGTTTTTGAAAAAATTTGAGATTTTAGTGAAATGCTGATATTTCTTTAAAGTGCGATATCTTAAACATCTTTACATGCTAGAACGGTGGTTCAAATTTTATTCAATTAAGCAGGTTTTAGCAGGACATCGATATTTTTTATAACAACTAGATTCTACAAGATGGCAATCGCCATCGTGGCGAAAATTATATGGGATGCAGCGCAATTGAAAACCTCTATATGTGAATATAATTTTGTGTTATGCAGAACTTGTCTTCGAATAAATTTTATTTGAAAAGTTTTTCGCAAAACTGTTCACGGAAGTAATTACTTTCCAGTTGCATTCTAGATGGGCATGCTGCATAATACCTATTACGATTATTGTTATTATTTAATGTTATCTTTAATATAATGATGCTTCTTATGTTTTTAGATTCACTGAACAAGCAAAGCTATATAACACTAATAGCATGCATAAGTGCAAATCCGACGGATCTCCATGAAACAATCCAAACGCTTGACTTTGCGTTAAAAACAAAAAAAGTGAAAAGCAAACCTAAATTAAGTAGTATTCTTATAAGAAATAATGTAAGTTTTTCACGTGTAAGTAGAAATAAGTGAAAGAGGTGTGTATCATTGAATTAGGGGTATACAGATTGAGAGTCGGTCCTATGGTCGCACCTGTCTTGATGGGATGCGTTCGTAGCGGGAGAGGGGATATTCCGTCATTACTAGAGTAACCAAAACATCGAGTCCGCATGTTTAATTAATATTATTTCAAATACCAAATAACAGCTAAAACATCGTAATTAGTAACTACATAATTAGAGTAACCAAAACTTGCGGACTCGCATAGGCATCGGTATTACGGGTTAATATAAGAATACGAAAAATTCATAAATAAACTTACTTGCTAATTATTCAACAAATTAGAGGCATCAGGATGTGAACTACTGTAAACTTGCATCATTGCATATGTTTCCACAGTTACTTCTTTAAACCTTGTGCGTCGACAAGAAAAAATATTCTTATACATAGAAAACGATCTCTCCACATCTAAGGAAGTTACATTTGCATGTAGAAACTGTTTTTCAAAATCACTTAAAAGTTCACTATTCTTACACTTATTATGAACGGCCTCTAAAGTATTAAAATCGGGATCCTTAAAACATCTGCCAACTTTTGACTAGCGCATAATCCTGGCGTATCATTTAATGTGTGTAATTTATTTTTTACACTCTCCACTATGTCTAATGATTCCTGCAATGACAATTCAGTACATTGTAGTTTTCTGATGGCATCTAGTAATACTGTTGGTACATATTGTTGTTAAATCTTCTAAAAGTTGAGGAATTTGAAATTCTCTTTGACTTTCTCTAATTGCTTTGGATTCATTCCAATTAAATCGCATTATAACTGATTGAATTTGTTGAAAATGGATCAAATAGTAAGAAGCCGCTGTTAGCCAAGTACCCCATCGCGTTAAAATTGGTTCAGGAGGTTCTGGAATACCTGGACAAAATTTACGAAATTCTTTTAAACGTTTAGGAGATTTACGAAACACTGCTTTAGTACTTCCAATCATCCGATCAACGTTTCCGTAATGTTGTCGAACAACTTCACCAACTGAATGCAAAGCATGCAGCACGCAGGTTTATATGTATTAAGTTAGGAATATATGTTTTAAGGATCGCCCAACACTTAACATCGTTGCTGCACTATCTGTCACAATCATCACAGCTTGATCTTGGGCCATTTTAAATTTTTTCAAAGCGTTCATTATCACTTTTTGAATATTTTCCGCGGTACATTGTTGAACACGTTTGCAAGCTAACAATTATCGAGATGCTGTGTTCTCGCTAGATAAAACGCGAGCTATTACATTCACAATACTGTTTTTCCTTATAACGGTCGTCTCGTCCACGGTAATCCATATTTTTTTGGAACACAAATCACGTTTACACACATTTTCTAGCATCTCTTTCATTCGCGGCAAATGATTCTGTAATTGTGTTTGTGAGGGTAATGGGTACTTTGGAACGTATTGTCGCCAAAACGTTTTAAAAACTGCTTTTCTCACCAACGACAACGGAAGATTACAAGAGGTAAACATAATTAATAAATGTATGAGGAATAGTGTATAAGGTATTTCAGTTCTTGCATTTCTCATATGCTTAATACCATTGACATGCCTCTGGCATTTTACAAACTAGACATTGAATTTTAGCGACATCAAAAATTAAGTCCGGCATGTCCACTATAAAGTTTTTAACTGTGTCTGCCATTGGTCGTTTTCGCG
>JAROYE020000051.1:0-77831 GCA_029619315.2 Dynastes maya | reverse complement strand
TTTCTAGGACAGATAAACAATTGCGCAAATGACCGGCAGCGAAAATGTCCGTACTGCTCCGCAGACGAAGTAATACTACCGTTCTTCTCGGTCCGAACTGATTCTACGCCGATGCGCGGTACCGCTCGTGGCCAGCGTTAGTAATAACTCAGAGTGATCAGATGTAAATGTCTCCAGAACGTGTAAACTCATCTATATTACAAAAGATGCTATTTAAACATGACACAGTTATTTAGTGGGTACAAACCGTATGATTTAAAGACATTACATAAAGTAACAGCTTGTTTGGCCGATGTATTGAACTTGATATTAAAATCGTCACTTAAGATAATACAATCGGCAAAGTATGATCCAGTAATTGAGATAAAGACTTTATGAAAACTTCAAAATCACCTGATGGGGATCTATATAAGGAAATAATGTAATAATCATTATACTTAATACCTCAAAATCACTTTTAAGACATAGATGGTCAAGATCCAATGGAATACATTTAAAATCGTTTCGCGCGAATATACAAACACCACCATGTATTTTGCCAGTCCTGCAATATTTGGAAATTAGAGTGTAGTTGTCAATTAAAAGGTTTTCCAGTTGACAAGTGTTCATTAATGCAGATGAAAGCAATGTCTTGTTCTAGCGCAGCTGCTTCTAATCCTAAAACTTTACTTCCAAAGCACTGGATATTTATATGTAGAACATTTAATATTATTTAACGATTGATACAAACGTCTCTAGGCTACATCTCTGGGCCCTGAATTAAATCTTCAAATCACGCGGGTACAGTAACTTTGAAGGGAGAATACTCATCCAAAGAAATCTTCTCACATTTTACATCTTCAAATTTTAAAGCCTTTAAATAATTTTCTAGGACTTCGTTAGTCAAATTTGGCTGCAATCGAAAAACATGAAAATGTACGTATTTCACCGCTGCTCAAATAGATGGTTTTTCACTCGAGGATCCGTATGTTACAGACATTTTCTTACGCCGATTCACAGTCTTTCACTCACCGTTGTTTTGCCAATGTGTCACACACGCCAACTTGTAAAACTTTCAGGTACAATGATGTACATAATAAATGTGACGCGTCAATACTGGACCCTTCTAGGTGATCAATTACACTTCTCTATGGATGTAGAATGTCTAAAAATCTTGCTTGACAAGACACTATCTTGGAATTCTCATCTAGATAAACTAATTTACGAAGCCAAAATATCTCTTTCCACATGCAGTAGACTGTGGTAAGACTTGGAGAATGTCCCCCTAGATAATGTACTGCAAGTGAACGTACTGCACAGAAATGATAAAAGATCTACCTCTTATAGGGCAGGCAAAGTTAAATGTGACAATGTCAGAGACCCCGTTAAATAGGTTTAGAATCAAGCATATCTTGCAGAAACAAGTGACGAAACCTTTCGTTAAATTTACGCCTATCAGAGAATACATGGAGGCTAAGCAACATTTATCAATAACAATAAATGTTACCGCTGTGTGTCTGGCGGACTACTGTTAGTATTGTTTACTTCAATCTCAAACTCTTCTAAAGTAGGCAAACCGTCATTTGTAGAATATTTCTGTTACGCTGGTCCAAAAGAAAACGATCATAACAACAATTTTTTTTAATGTCCTCGAGGAAAGTAATCTAAGGGACTTACATCGGGAGACCGCGCTGGCTATCTTCACACACTTTCAGGTACTTTGTTTTTATATATCTTTTAAGTTTTGAGCATTTAATGCAATTTTCTACAAATCCACTTTGAAATAAGTTCTCATTCTTTCTATTTTGATCTACTAAAATGTTTAATAACTTAATCTTTGCATTATTATTTTTACAGATGAAATCTTTTATCATTGATTTGATATAAAATTAATTTGTGCTCATTACCTCGAATTTAATTTAGTTACCTAAGTATAGGAACGTAATAAGAATTATTTTCTTGAAAAGTGCGACAAATAAATTGGTAGGGTATAAGGAAAGTTATCGCCAATGTGTGGTTGATTCTAAAAATCGAATAAAAAGAGGGGCATTCAATTTTAAAAAATAAATTAGGTTGCGCCATCTAGCGCATGTATTTAGTTTTTAAAAAATTACCAGATAATATAATATATAATAATATATTACATTTATAGTAAAGTTACCCACAACAAGTAAAAGTGACCGTCTCGGTAGTCAAACGGTTAGCATACTTATCTTTCGATCCGGACGACGCGGGTTCAAATCCAGCCGGGACGGTTGGTTTTTAATTACGGATAAAAATCCGAGTGTGCCTTCTTCTCGGATAAGGAAGTAAAACCGCAGGCCCCGTGTCAATACGATGTTTGGCACATTAAAAATCCCTACCAAGGATTGGAACACCTGTAGATACGGCAAAATTCTAGTCGGGTTGGCTAATGATCACAATAATCGATACCTAGAAGTGCGAGGTGTATTCCGTAACGTGGCGCTTCGCCCAATAATACAACAACAACAACGACGACAACTATTTCAATTTATATCAGGGCTTCGAACTGTTTTGTTTTTCAATCATCGTTCCTGTTCAATTAAAAAAATCGTTTCTATTCTGGTTTTCGTTTCGGCAAAAATAACGGTTTTTTTCGGTTTCCGGTTCAGTTAACAGTGATTAATTTTTAATTTTTTTTAGGATTTAATAATACAACAACAAGTAAACGTAACGACATATTATTTATCACTTTTACTTGTTACTGAATTGTAATTGAATTAGATTAGGTATTTTTATTTGAAAATATATTGAGTTACTTATACAACATTCATATGTATACAATCTGAATACCAACTGTTAGTCAATACAGAAATATATCCGATGTGTATCCAAGGGACAGCAACTATTTCTCGCATGCAAATAATTTTACTCTTGCGATCACTGATTTGCTGGACTGAGAGATTGCTTCTTCCACCGTCACAGTATTGTCTCTCTCTTACCCACTGAATATATACCATGTATCCAAGCGCGAGTTGGAAATTAATGTTTGGTGAAAAAAAAAAAGAGAGCAAGACCGCATAAAGCTTGCAATTGTTAGCGTAGAGGGAATACTATGCTTTATACATCTTCGAACTTATTTCTATTATATTTCTTCACTAAACATCAATTTGCAGCTCGCGCTTAAGCAGTCGGTACGGCCTACCATCAGCTAACGTACTCTTTTTAGTAATATGTTAGGACAAACTGCGAAATTCAGACAAATGCCTTACATCTTACACATCTTAGATTTTTGAGCTTTGCATAGAGTATGGGTTGATTTCAAAATCAAGGAGCTGTTAAAAGCGAATTTTTCTATTGAACAAAGAAGGAAACAAATTCGAGATGAGAATAAGAGCAGAGTAAGGAAACTGTACACTTTGATATAGCTTAAGAAAATAAAAGGACTTTTTGTAAAATTAGACATGAGATTCAAAACAGAGCATTGTAACAAAGTAATCGCACATTATTTGTTACTACGTGGAGGAAAGCTAGCGTTTTGAGTTGCACTCTATGTTAGTAATATTTCTATATTTGAATTTTTTGGATATGTAATTTGTTTTACAAAAACATTTGAAAAATCTTGCCTATCTCGAACATACAGACATTCGATTATAATACTGTCCTCACACATCGCGCTTCACTAAATGTTGTGATTCACGCTCCTTTGCGAATGATATGGTTTGTCGTACAATATTTTGAAGCCAAACAACTCGTAAATAATTTGAAAAAAGTTAGGTTACGTTAAAGCTCGCATTTATCGCATTTTGTCTAAGTTAATTTAGAAAAAACGCAATTTGTCTGTGCAATATATGAATTCTTGAATAATTTCGGGCTATGTCTAGCACTAGTAGGAATTTGGTATTTTGCGTAGGTAATAGTTACTTACATATATCGCGAGGGACGTAAATGCAGTTTTGCCGTCGAGGATGTTTATATCTGAGATCGTAAAACTACTTACGGCCCGAGTGTCATATTATATTTTTCCTATTACCGACCAAAATTTCGAAAAATTCACTATCTGACATTTGCTTATATACTTACATAATTGTCAAAGTTGTCAATTTCTGTTATGTCTTGTGACCTATTGCAATATTAATGTATCATTACTTTATGTTCTTAGGGACGTAAAATTCCGTAAGATCCCGCTGTTAGGTAAATAACACGTAAATCGCACTTATCTCCCTTTATACAGGGTCAGCAGTAATTAACTTACGTAGCCGGTAGTAGTAAAATAGTTATTTATGTCACAAGTGCAGTTTTGCGGTAGAGTCTGTTGCTTGCAGACCGAGGTGAAGCCGTGGTCTGCAATACATCCGAGACCACAAAAGTACTTACGACCCAAGTGGCATACAACATTTTTCCTACTACCGGCCCCAAATTTCGAAAAAATCAGCATTTAACGAAAATATTTGGTATTTGCTTGTATACTTACTTAATTGTCAAAGCTGTAAATTTCTGTTATGTATTGACACCTATTTTTATACGAATGTATTATTATTACATACTATGCAAGGGGTAATCAAGGTACATAAGTAAATCGCACTTACGTCCCTCCAATCAGGGCAGTAATGATTGACTTACGTAGCCGAAGGTAGGAAAACGTATTTTGTCTGATTTTACGATTTGCCTGTAACATATGAATTTGTATATACATGAAAATGATTTATCGGCAGAGAAATTTTAATGCAAAATATAGTAAGCAACCAATAGTAGCAATAGCACCTGTTCCAACTAAAGCATAGGAAACAGTATTCAGCATTCTTAGTTTACCAAAATACTCATTATCTAGCTTCTCAAGTTGATCATCCGGCAAATTAAGTGCCTGAAAGTAAAGTTAAATTAATTTAAAATAAGGAAATTCACGTTATTTCTATTTTTACATCAATCATTCCACACGAAGTGCATAGATCGAAACTTCGGACTAGTTTTTGTATAATTGCGTTCTTTTGCTGAAGAGTGCCAATGTGAAACAATTTGCCTAGTTGGTTACAAGGTTACGGAGTACAACAAACTATGCAGGTCTTTCTACAATGCAATCTTGGGACTTTTTATGTAGGCATTTATACGTAGTTATTGGTCTTACATAAATGAGACGACACGAATCGACGAGATGTATGTACCAAAACAGTATCGCAACGTAACTGGAATGAGGTTAAACTAAAAAAAATAGAAGACTGTTGATGTGGATCGGTAAAACCCAAGGTATATACAAAAATTAAAAATAATTCTACAGGAGCAGAAGACTACCAATCCTAAGCAGGGCGGCACCTAGTGTAGAAATATAAAAAAATCGTATTGCATAGAAACGACAAAAATGCGGTCCTGTAATTCGCATGTAGCTAGGCGCCTTAAGGAGAAACGATACCCGAACCATGTAACACTGCATCATTTGATATTTGCCCGTCTCCACCAATGCCTTAGTGAAACGGGAAATTTTAAAGGACATACTGCCGATAACCGGCAACCTCCCAGAGATAGAACTTCACAAGTCGAAGGAATGGCATTTAAATGCAGTCGAGGAACATCCTACTGCAAGCATCACAAAAATTGCTTCTGATCTAAACATAAGTCAGTCCACAATATAGAGGATGTTGAGTAATTAACAATTGTATCCTCATCAGCTCATCACATTCAACAAACAAGCTGCTAATTTAAGTATTTTTAGCAAATATAGTAGATTTATTATAGGCGAGATTTTTTTTACTGTTTCTACTTGTGTGTGTAATTGTAGGTATATTTCTTGTAAACACTTGGTTGTGCAATTTTGTTAACTTATGTGTTTTTTTACTAGCAAAATTTAAGGAGCTTAAATGAAAGACGAACGCAATTTAATTCCGAAGTAAATATTTTTGAGAAGCAAATACTAAGAAAACAGTTCCGTTTTACAATTTTCCACCATCTTTAAAAGTCTGCTGATAATTTCAGGCGAAGCCTGTGATTACCTTAACATTATTTCGTTGATATACTTAAGAATGTACAAGAATATGTTCTATTCTCGATGCATAAATTTACTTTTAGGAAAGGAAGACACATATAGATACTTACCTCTTCTACCCATATCAATGGGAAAACAGTTTTTGGTAAATTTTGAGTTATTTGAAGGTTTTCTATTGGCCGAATAATCATATTAAACTGGATCCTTTTTCTACCTTGCAAAGGTGTACCGGTGTTCTAGAATATACGACAATAATTTTAGTAAACATTACAAACAAAGAAGGGTGGAAAAAGCTTACAGGTTCTATGACAACAAACGACTCATGTTTTTTTGAATCCGCATTCAAACCGTCCACCGTATTGGCGTAGGTTTCGTTCGCCCAAAGCATATGTGGGTATGATGCTAACACCGGTCCTTCTAAATAGTTCAGAAAGGCAATTAAACCAACTGGTGCATAGAGAAATTAATCTAATTTACTACTTAATTTAAAAGTTACGTAAAAATACGTAATATGAATTTTACATTTTATATTATAATGTGGGTTTAATTTTAGTTACTTACTTAAACAAGAATTTAAGTCGGCAAATCCTACAGGTAGACATTCAAATTCGCCGTTAAGATCTCGAGTTTGTTTAGTGCAATAGCAGTCCGTCTCATCTTCGTTTTTCATTTGATCAATATCCATGGGCATATAGATTCCCTCCACATCTTCATATTGCGTTGTTTTTGTTGTCTTCAGATTTACTATTCTACATACGTTAGTGTCAAAAACATCAAAAGCGCTACTTTCGTTATTGAAAGGTGGGTATATTGATGAATCTCTTCCTCGAATACGATTACATGTTGAAGTTTCATTATTCCAAACATCCAAATATTGTTCTCCTTCCCATGAGAATATTGCACCGAGAGTGTTGACGTCATGATTTCCCCCTGATATTTGATACACTCCATCATTGCTGTCGTTTTTCTAAAATAAATTCCAATATTACAATAGGTCAGTGTTGTCAGCTGGGAATTCTAAAATCCAAGAGATAGTTATTTTTTAAAAGTGAAAATAAGCATACACACACACAAAAGAACTTTAATTGAGAGCATTAACACAATAAAAGACAATTAAAAACGAACAGTAAATTTTAGGGGAATTCCTTTTACCAACACGCTAATATTACTCACAATCAGTGTATCTAAAGCAATTGTTACACTTTTTTCTCTTGATTTGGTACGTAAATATAAAATTCGTGTGCTCGGATAGAGAAAAATAACTGATTTTGACCCTTAACGCTAAGTTTTAATTAAAAAAAACACACGAAAACACATTTAACAAATCAGATGCACTACCAATCATACATAAATATTTAATATTTGCTATTGGCTGACCAATTAGAAATTGCGAATTGCCACAAGCTCAGTTATTGGTTGCCGCGAATATGAAATTTTTTTTGCGTAAGACGTGCAGGCAAATTTTAAAGCATAGATATTCTATAGCTACTTAACAATATATTTTTTTCGGTATATTTTGTTTTTTAATAATAAACAAAATACTTTGGCAAAAATCAGGGGTTCAGTGTTGAAAATCAGTAGATCAGGTAAAAATTGGGAAAATCAGGAGATCTGGCAACGCTGCAATAGGTACAGTAATAATATTTGAATGACATTAAATAACCGATACTTTGAGTTCAACTCGAAAAATAGTCAGAAATTCAAGGAGAAGCCATGATTTGGTGGATTTTTTGGTGCAGTAGACAGGCTAAGACTAAACAAATCTCCTAGTGCAGATAAAATGCCTAACGAATACTATAAAAAATTGTCACCTGCCTGGTATCATTATATCCTAAACTTTTTTAATAGTGTTTAGTATTGAGTAAATTGCCGATGCATGGTGCAATATTGGGACCCATATGTTACGTAAACGAGGAGATACTAAGGATCCGAACAATTATCGCGGAATATCCCTAATAACCACTGTAACAAATGTTTTTATCACATTCTGTACAACAGATTGTACGAATGGTTTGAAATAAAGGCAATTTTGCCGGAAGAGCAATCAGGATTCAGGAAAAATCGAGGATGTTTAGACATCTTATTTCTGCTAAACTCAGCAGTTGTTATAGATATCATCCCATATGCATCCTATCTATATGCCATCTTCATTGACTTCAAAAGGGCGTTTGATTGTATCAGCCATGCTAAACTGTGAAGGAAATAGAATAAACTGGGGGTTAGCGGAAAAATTATTCGAATTCTGAAGGAATTTTATAACAAGACAAATTCGAGGGTGGTGATGAGTAAAGAACGGTCAGAGAGTGTAGATATACAGCTGGTACCATACAAGGAGACTGCTTGTTCCCATTGCTTTTCTTTATTTTTCTATCAGATATTGTAGAATACTTTGAAAAATCAAACGTAAAGGGTGTAAAAGTAACTCATTAAAAGTCTGCGTCACTTCCATTATATGCTGACGGCGTGGTGCTCGTCGAAAGATCTCATATTCAAGGTAATAAAAAATTTTAAATGTTAAAACAGTACTGTGAGGAAAACGGTCTTACTCTAAATACCGAAGAATCGAAAGTTGTAGATTTTCGTAGAGGAAAAGAATCTAGAAACTTGGGTATCTTTTATCATAAACATGCAAGACTGTTATACTAAAAGTTTTATGTATGTTTGGAGGTGCCTTTCTCTAACTCTGGTATATTCAAACAGGCCTCAATGCATTTTATTCGAAAAGCAACAGTCGCGTCAGCCAAACTACGACTTATGTTAGCAACATCTAGATCAGACGCATTTGAAACCAAAATTAAGTTGCTGCACTCGATTGCCCACTTAATGTTACTATACGGCTGCAACATTTGGTCATTGATATATTTGGATGAAATAGATGCGATTCAAACAAGATCCACACCCAATTATATTGAATTATATTGAAGAAATATCGCATACACAGATACCTACGCATATCCATATACTTGTTATCCATAGTTTTTTTCTTTCATTTATTACCTATCTGTTGCCCGTCTACCTTGTATCGTATAACTTTTCTTAGTTCAGGTTTTCGTGGCTATTGGTATTTTACTTTCTTTAAATGTACAGGTGCACTTAAAAGTTTGTAACCCAATTCATTGTGAACCTCCTTCATTCTTTTTGCGGTCTGTTGTTTGTGTTTATAGTTAGTCACCATATTGTATATTCCTTTTTCCACTGTTGTTTTCCTACTTATCCCCTATTATGGATTCTACTTGTATTTTCTGTAATTCCGTAACTACTGCAGATGACTCAATTCCATGTGATCTCTGCCGAAAGGTTGTGCATCCTGCTTGCAGTGGTTTATCTCGTTCTGAGGCGCAGTGCATGAAATCTAAGAATCGTAAATTATTCTATTACTGTCCTGAATGCGCCGAACTTAAAAATCAGCTAGGAAAAATATATGAACTCACATCTCTAGTTCATAACCTTCAATCTGAGATTCAGGCCTTAAAGGATCAAATCCCTACGGTACTGAATTCAAGTAAGCATGAACAGACTCTCAGCTCAAGCGACACGGAAAAGATTATTCACAAGATTTCTGAGAGGGAGAATAGAAAGAATAATCTAATTGTGTTTAACGTTCCGGAAATGTAAAATGCTTGCAAAGCTGACCAGGTAGCTTCCGATATCGCTACCGTTCGTGAGATCTTAACAGATCTAGGAATTACAACGGACTTTCAAAATCCAACACGATTGGGCAAATATGATCCAACAAAATCTTCAAGAAAGGGACCAATCAGGTTAACATTGCCGGCATCCACTGTAGTATATGAAGTATTACGTAAGGCGAGGAAACTGAGAACTGTGGATAAATTCAGATCCATTTCGATAGCTAAAGATCGTACTCCTCTGCAAAATGAATATTTTAAGTCAGTGAATGAGGAACTGCGGTCCAGGATTGCTGCTGGCGAAACGGAGCTGAGCATCAAATTTGTTAATGACGTCCCTACAATCGTTCCTTCCCGTCGGAGAAACTGACTTTGCCCAGCAGATGTACTACGCCGCTAAGATTTAGCTATCAGAATGTCCGAGGTCTTCGTACGAAACTTGGTACTGTTTTTTCCGCCAGTGCTTCAATTAACTTTGATATTGTCTTGTTTACGGAAACATGGTTGTGTCCAGACATTTTGGATTCTGAGATATTTGATAGTTCTTTCAATGATTACAGAAAAGACAGAAGTTTTGCTACTGTTGGGCGTACTACTGGTGGCGGAACTTTAACTGCAATCTCTAATAATATTACATCTAATCAATACAATGTTAACCACTTACATAGCTTGATTCCTTCAATTGACATTGTTATTTGTAAATGTTGCATTGGCGCATTGAATTTTGTTGTTGTTAATGTTTATGTACCTCCATATGTTACATGTGATGAATATGAAATATTTTTTGATGCGTTGAGTTTGGAGCTTCTTCATAAGCAATTGTTGATATTCGGTGACTTTAATTGTCCAAATTTTAATTCTTGTAATGCTAATGATCGCAAAACCCTTATTCTTACTAACTTCACATCAACACTAGCTCTGAAACAGCACAATAACGTTTTAAACTGTAATGATAGAACTTTAGATTTAGTTTTCTCTAATCTTACATGCATTACTACTGTTAGCCATGATACGGTTCCGCTTGTACATGAAGATGTGTTTCACCCTGCACTAATTACAGTCTTAGACATTACCAACTCTAAGTCAGGAAATAACCTCCCGTCTAATAAAAACTTAAAATATAATTTTTCAAGAGCGGATTTTATGTCACTGTACGACAGTATCTTACATGTCGACTGGTCCTTTCTGAATGCTTTTTCTAATGTTGATGATGCTGTTTCTGCATTTTACAATCAACTGTTTAGTATTATAGATCTTTTCGTTCCAAAGTACAGAAGTTCCGGGCGCATCTATCCTCCATGGTTCAATTCTGACATTAAGAAAAACATAAAACTGAAACATTTTTATTACAAGAAGTGGAAAACAACAAAGTCTTCAACTGACCGTAGCGAGTTTTCACGGTTACGATCCTTAATTAAGACGCAAATTAATGCGGCGTACAGGGAATATCATAAAACTATTGAAAGGAATATAGCCTGGGATTCGAAATTATTCTGGCAATTCGTAAACTCTAAGCGAACCACCTCCAGAATTCCCGGGTGCCTTGATGTTGACAACTTAATTCTTGATAAACCTACTGATATTGTTCAAGCATTTGCAGACGTGTTTTCTAAAGTATTCACTCGTAACGTGCCTATTGATCCTAGCCAACTTAATTCGGATTTTAATTGTTGTTCTTTTAACATTGGATACTTTACCCCCAACGTAGTTCTTGGTGCCTTAAAAAAACTTAAAGCATCTATGGTTCGTGGAGATGACGATTTACTTAGTTTTCTTGTTCGAGACTGCGCTCCAATTTTATGTGAACCATTATGTATGATTTTTAATATGGCTATCCAAACGTCTACCTTTCCAACTTCTTGGAAAATTAGCAGGATCACAACCGTATTCAAAACAGGTGACCGAGGTAATATCTACAACTACAGGCCAATTAGTATACTCTCTAACTGTGCTAAGGTATTTGAACAACTCTTGTACGAAAGACTTTACAAACTGCATTAAACCTTACCTATCTATTCACCAACATGGATTTATCAGTGGACGATCAACTACTACCAATTTAGTTGAGCTTACTCAGTACATTAGCCAGAATCTTGACAAACGAATTCAGACAGACACTATTTATACAGATTTCAGCAAAGCTTTCGACACTATTGATCATAACGTGTTGATATCCAAACTCTCTTCAATTGGATTCTGTCCTAGTGTTGTTGCACTAATGCAATCATATCTTCATGGTCGTTCATGTTACGTTCACTATAATGGATTTTTATCTCACTCTTTCGTTGCATCCAGTGGAGTGCCTCAAGGTTCAAATTTAGGTCCACTTCTATTTAACATATACGTTAATGATCTTTTGCTCTCTTTGGATTGTAGCCTCCTTGCTTATGCAGACGATCTCAAAATTTTTAGCAAAATTACTTCAACGTCCGATTGCCTAAATCTACAAAGAAATCTCACAGCAATTGACAATTGGTGCTCTTTGAATAATATTCAATTGAATGTTGATAAATGTGGAACGCTTACTTTCAGCCGCTCCTCTCAGCCAAAGATATTTGATTACACAGTCTCTAATGCTACAGTCCGTAGAGTTAGCCATTTCAAGGATATTGGTGTACTGTTTGATGCGCAGTTGTCGTTCGCCCTACATATAGAAACTATTAGTTCCCCAGCTTCTAAATCACTTGGATTTTTATTTCGAACTTGTAGAAGCTTTTCCGACGATACTGCGTTAAAAGCTGTGTACTACTCGCTTGTTCCTTACTACCATCATCATCAACTACAACTTGAGAGAGTTCAAAAAAGATTACTGAAGTACCTCTCATATAAATCAGATGGTGTGTATCCGCCTCGTGGTGTTGATTATGGCAGCTTACTGCAGAGGCACAATCTTCAATCGTTGTCTCACCGTAGGAATGTAGCTAGCGGGAAATTTCTTTTTAAGTTGATCAATCATGATGTCGATTCACCGTCTTTGCTCTCCCAAGTACATTTCGTGGTGCCTCAATATAATCGCAAATCTGCTGATACATTTTATGTTTCACAATCACGTACTAACGTTCTACTTAAAGCACCACTTAATCACATGAGCAGGAATGCCAATTGTGCGTATCCAGACCCCTTTCATTATTCTAATGTGCATTAGTATATTGACTCGTCAGCTCCAAACCTGTTTTTTTTTTCTGTTCTCTTTTTTATATTATGTTAGTGTAGCGATTAGATTCTTACTTATATTTTTCAATTGTATTTACTTATACGTTAAGTTTTGACTTACAACACTGCACTCTATTATTTTTTTATATGTATATTGCCCTGTTATTGGATTTTGTTTGTAATCTGTTGGGTAATAAAGTAATTATTATTATTATTATTATTATATTGTAACACACGAAACCGGACAACTGCATTTGAAAATTGAAGTTCTAAATCGAATAATTAACTGATTTAAGAAGTTCGTGCAAATGTCGAATAACAGATTAATTAAACAGTGGTTTGAAGCGTTAATAGCACTTGATAAATCGAGTAGCAATTTAGAGTCCTCTAAATGGTTCAGCCAACTTAGGGGATGCTTTCGATCAGTTGGGGTAGTTATTGAGCGGGCAACAGAATTGAATTGTGGCGAGTTCAGATTGCAGATGGACGACATCTTGGAGAAAGTGGTCAATAATGAAATTTGTGGAGACATTGACAATGTTGTAAACTCTGCATATACACCTTGGTACAGAGAAATAAGCCCTTTATCATATGGCGAGCACATCCATAAAAAGGTTACGGGTAATTAGTCAATTGAGAATTGCATACAAAAACAATATGAAGTTGTATAACAATAAACATTACGGAAATGTGCACCATCTGCAATATGAATAAAGAAGAGACGTTGGAACGTCTACTTTTGAGGTGCCCTGTATACATGCCCTTGCGTAATCGTTACCTAAATAAAATAAGTGAACTAACAGTGCCGAATTTAATGAACATGCCAGATTTAAATCACTTAAATATTTTTTATTACTCAAAAGGCGTCATCAAATTGGGGTCATTTATTTTGAATGAATACTGCGCCCACTTATGTTTCTTCTTCTCTGTTAACAATGAACGAAGATTGGTGTTACATCTGTCTTTTTTTCCTCTTTCATTTTGTCATTCCAAGGTTACATATATAAATATTGTAATGTTCAAAATTCACATCGGGAATAGCTGTCAATCTAGAACATAAAGGGTGTTCAGTATAGCCACCCGATAGTAAGAAGAAGTCCCTCTAGCGGGTAAACAGGTAATTTTCCAAGCCATAATACCCCCCCCCCCCCAGACCAGCGATGGTAACCTTTTGAATGTTGAACTCCCTACAATCGATTTAAAATTTCCCTACACGTCCATTCAATTTTCGGCACCAACTGTTACGTTTAACATTTAAATGGTACAAACATTTTTATTGAATAATACAAAAATATAATATATACTACATATAGTATCTTAAACAGTCTTAAATTGGTAGATACTTTGACAGTCTTTAATAGTAAATCTGGTCCATTTTCATTATAGGGAACGAAACATTTTAAAAATCATTTTTGTAAAATCTGAAAGTTCTCAAACTTTATAGACTAATTGAACTCAAAGATCTGTGATAGTTCTTTGGAATCGTATGCTTCATAAAGCCAAGACACTTCCAGATTTCACAAAAATGATTTTTAAAATGTCTAGTTCCGTATAATGAAAATAAACGAGATTTAATACTTAGTTATATATAGTTATTCATATTGCTAAAACATCATAATTGTGCAAAATCTTGACTAGTTGCTACTAGATTTTTTGTGGTCATAAATGGTATCATAACTCATGTCTTTTAACATTTTAGATGTACATTTAAATGTGGTACAATCCAAATTTTTGTTATGAAGGTGGGATCTAATAATGCAAATGGAATTAAGAACTTCATGAGAAAGGCGGTTACGTTTTTTCGTTTTTACGTCAGTAAAAATTGAAAATATCCATTCGGTATCAGCATTTGCATGGGGAAGAATAAGGACCAATGAAGATAAAGGCCAATAAAGATAAATTAGAGAATAGAAACTTATTTTCAAAATTCTTCTCCTGTGCAATGATAGAAAGCCAAAATTCTTCAACATCTTTTCCTACTAACCTCTCTCGTTCCTTATCTTCAAACTGATATGGCAAGTTTCGCCATTCTGCAATTGCATCATTTAAATCTACATTATACTTTTTAGAAAGAGATTCAAATGTGAATGTATCTCTGTGTTCAGTTTGTAAAGCTATTTTTGGATTTAAAAACTGTAAACTTTTAAAAAATATATTATTTTTAATTGGTAATCGTTCTTGAATTGCTTCCAAAGCTATAATATAAAAATGTAAACAGTCTAATCGGATTTTGTATGATTCATTTTTTGGTATCTGAGTTAATAACCGATTGCATTCACTTCCTAGAAATATGGTCTCTAAATCTAGAAAATTGTCATTACTATTAACAATCATATCCACATTTAATTTCTTTGCCTTCATAAGGTTTTGCCCTAACTTGAAAAACATTATTTTTGACTCACTGTGTAATTCATGAATTAAAAGTTTTTTTGACTGAAATAAGGCATTCATAGAATTGAAATAATTCAGAACATATTTCAAAAACAAGAGGTATGCCTTATTGCATATGTTATCCATTTCTGTCAATATTACCTCTGCAGATTTGAGTTTGTCGTCAACAACTGCCACTCTAAAATAACTTTTTAAGATGTTCCAATTTTCTAAAACCCTAGAAACGCAATGCTGTAGTGATAACCACCTTGTAGATGACATTTTCAATTTTTTTTTTCGTTCAGCATGGAAGTACTCTTGCATCTCCTTCAGTAGAGCACAACGCTTTGAACTATAGGATACATATGAAGAAATTTGTCTCAATAGTTCTTCTGGTGCTTTTGGTAAAGCCAAACAAGCCTTATTAACAATGATAGCTGAACTGTGGCACATACACTTTATAACAACTGCAGATGGATTTTCCTGTTGTAATCTTGATGCAAATGAATTGTGAGGGCCTACCATTACACTGGCACCATCACTAGCCATTCCAATTGCGTTTTTAATCGGAATTTCCAATTCACCTAACACATTTTTGAAACAAGTGAATAGATGTTCAGCATCACAATTTCTTGCATCTAATTTCGCCAATTCCAGAACTTCAGTTCCTATTTTATGAGTAGTTGGAGCTATGTATCGAATCAGAATGCACATCGTCCTATTTAAACCAATATGCGCTGTGCTTTCATCCACCATAATCGAAAATTCATTATTTTTCAGTATTTCAACAAGCTCTTCACGTATATTAGGCGTTATCACGTTCTTAACGATACTTGTGCATTTCTTTCTACCTAGTGCTGCCTTTTTGATGATTTTGGAATCAGGAACAAGAGTTTTAAGCAATGGAATTAAATGATCTAATATTTGAAAAGCGACGTTGTGTTTCGCAAAAAAAACATACTTAAACCAATTTCAAACGTATGTACTGCTTTCATTTCATCATCCTGTATCTTATGGGCAAAATAGTCAGTGACCCATGGATTCACTTTTCTCAGTTGCACTTTTTTCTCATAGGTTGCACCATTGCTATGTTTAATTAATTCCGATTTACCACAGTTAAGTAATGTATCGCATGCACAACATCGGCATTGGTATGGATTGTCTATATTTTCAAGCCAACCCAACAAAATTGATCCAGTTGAAGTCATTATAAATTTTTTTTTTTTACATTTTACTGCAAAGTTTTAGTGTTACTTACAAAGGTATACGTGTTTTTTTACTTACTTTTTTGCCCTGAGTTGGATGTTGGTAACAATCAGAAAATTGAAACATCACAGAACAAAAAAAATCACTTGTTGAAGAGACATGTCTGAGACAGAAGACAGAATTGACAATTGACAGAAATGTTAGCGAGCCCGCGCGTAGTTCGAATTTGACTTTTACATTGTGTGCCGACTATGAAAATGGTTTAAAATTGTTGAAAAAAAAATCACAAAACGGGTTTTCAAGTTTTTTCTACAATTCAAGGATTTAAAAAAATCCCTCACTTTTTCCCTACATGACAAAATTTTGCCAATTTTCCCCTACATATAGGGAAATCTCCCTCGACTGGCCTTGGAGTGTAGACATTAAATATAATATTTAAGTCCAGATAACGGCGATCATAGGATAATGTAGATAAAACTCCAACTTCTGTGCAATTTCTCCATTGAGTAAAAATTAGTGTAAAATTCTTCTACAACAAACATCATGGTAAATTCAAAGGTCTTTCTAGGACTGATTCGTAAATTAAATATCGATCGTAAAGTTATTAAGTAAATCGTCAGAATAATTTCGTATTTTAAGGTTTCTCTACCATAGAATTGCATAATTTCAGTCATCTGGTCGTGTCACCACATTCATTCTCTCATGCTATTTCTATAAATAACTTCAATCATCGAAATTCATCATAATATTACGTTTAGAAAGAAATCATCAAAATTTGCTGTGGAATGAAACAATCGCTATCGCGATTAAATAAAGCAGAAGAGGGACGCCAGTAATTTATTCAATTCTGATTAAGCTTCAGTCGAATTAACTGGTGTTTTGGCTGCGGTTTTCATTTAAAGTGTACGATAGAGCAATTAGAAAGTCAATTTAAAATAAAGAAGAAAGGTTCGAGGTTAGATCAAGTGAATTTCCTGCAAACATCGTATAAACATTGTGTTTACATGACACCTTCATAAAAAGTCAATGTTAGTTTGTATTTTTCATTCTAAAATTCGTTGATTTCCGTTAATTTACTTCAAAATTAAAAAAAATAATTGCCATGGGGTAGTACGAAATTGGTGTAAGAATTTCACAACTGAGACCAATGATTAGCAAGTCATTAGGTTATGACTCATAACTTAACCTAAATTTATCTGTTGATATTAACAATTGCTTTTGTAAGGCACGGAATTACACAGAAACGTTACCTGGTATGTTTATTAGCAGTTTCTGCAGTAATCATGACACACAAATTCAAAAACAATTACAGAAAATAATGTTAAGGTTTGACGTGTGTATAGTTCGCGTTCCACTAATTTGCATTAGCGTATGCGAACGCTACTTTAATCATTTTTATTTATAATTGCTTATGCAACTACGATGATAATTCAAATTCTAATAGACAAAATGCCAATTGATCATAAAAATTTCTTCATACATTTGATAATATTCCAGATGGAATGCTTGCTATGCAATCAACAATTTTAGTTTCCAGTTCTCTCCAATAAAAAAATACGTTCAAAAAAGTATCTAATTATTGTAAATACCTCAAAACCGAAACGTCAACTATAAGCAACTCGCATCCGCAACGCTAGTTAACTAAAGGACGAATATCCCTGCATGATCCCTGCTCCCGTTCCCAGTGTATTCGATAGGTGCGACGCAATCTTTAAATTTGGAATGGGGACATGAGTCTACAACGAACAAACAAATTATGCGTACGGCTTCAAAAAACACAACTTATATCAATTTCTCAAACAACACTGCTTTATTAGTTTTTGAATCAAGATCGAGAAGTTAGGGGAAATATCAACACGGATAATTTGAAGTTATTTGTAGCTCTAACATTAACGAGGATAAACTGTTGAATAAAATACATGTAAGGAACCTACTTACCTGTGCAAAAAATGAGAATTGAATTTTTTTATCATCGTATGTCATTGTTTTAGATTCCTCTAGTAAAGTTTTAATTGTTTTGCAAAATTGCTTTCCTATGATGTTTTGGTCATCATTTATGCAAAAATCATAGCCTTCGAAGAATAACTTTTTAGCAGCAATAGTTAGGAATAAGCCATCTCCGCCAAACAAATTATTCCAAGCACTATTGGTAAGCAATATATTATTGGTTCCTTCAACGGTAAGGAAAATACCCTAAAATTACATGTAAGCAGTGCATTAGAACATTCGCTACAATATTTATATTTAATAATATAATTTATAACTGCCACAAAGTATCCAGCAGAGGTACATCTAAAACTATTTAATTTGAGGTGGCGTTAGGTATATCATGAAAACGACGTGTTAAAAAAAATGCGAAATAAGAGTTATTCGAAGAGAAAATCGACGATTTTTTATGCGGAATCTTAGTCTATAGAACAAAAGAAGTAGTTTATGTGAAACGCGATTTTATGCCTTTTTGTTTCCTCCCTGACACACTCATGAACAACTTTCATTTGACAAACACACTACTTTTGAAATTCATTGTTTTCAAGATATACACCTGTCTCGAGCTAAATATATTTCAGCCTATATAGTGTTACATCAGATAAGTACATTAGAGCATTGTCCCAGCCTTAATTTATCTTCAGTATGTTTCATCAAGCACAAGAAGTTTATAATAGCGGCTTATTACAAAAAGAAACGACAAAAATAAAATTATATTATCTGAATCGCTTATATTAGAGAAAACACTGTCTATAATGGAATTAGATGTCCAAGAAATATTGGTTTTTACCAGAGGAAATTCAAGCTACTACCAAACAACCCAACGTAAACCTGTTCTGAAAATAAACTTTGAAGTGACCCCTATTCTTGAAACTATCAATTTCCATTGATTTTTTATTGGTAGTATATCTAATAACTCATATATAGCTTGGTTATTCACTAAATCATTGAAATTTTTATAATTTATTTCATGACTTAAATAAAGAACTCGTGTAGCAAGGCATTAAATTAACGAGAGTTTGACGTCAAACTTTATAAATTTTATTAAATCATTACAAAGATAGATCTGCGATTTTCTACACCAATACATACAGGTTGTCCCAACCTTCTGGAATTGTAAAATTGTGCCTATAGTGTAATAGAAAGCTTAAATTCTCTGATGACATAATACACCTCATAGAGTATCAGTATTGAATACCAAACAGGTATTCAACAAGTAACATCATAATTTTTTTCTGTATCCAATGTATATCTCTAACTTTTTGTATAATGATGGATATGTCTAACATTGAAAGCAAGAGAGATATTTACAATTAAGAGCGCAGTTGGGTATTGCATTCAAGTGGTTTCTGGTGTTAGTATTTACTGTTTGGTTACCATGACAACAATAAACGATAGATATTAAGATTTACGTTTTTAAACCATTGATTCACAATTTTGATCCCAAGTAGCCACTTGCAGTCAAAGACGAGTCTTGCACTTGGAAATTGCATCCAAATGGCTTGCTCTGTTTGGTTACCATGAGAACAGCGAACAAAACATACTGACATTGACGATCTAAGGGTATGTTTATAGTGGAGATGTAATAGTTGATAAGAGCGATGATTTAGCAAAACGAGCCAATCAATGAGCGTTGTACCTTTCCGTAACCATGGTTACAGAAGCGAGCTGTGATGCTCTGTAAGAGCGACGATACTGGCTAAGCGGTGAGATACATTGTTTGTATACGGGTGTTTATGTTAAAGTTACTAGATATATAAAGTACCGCAATTATCCGCCATTTTGGGGCAAAAAGATGCGGGAACTTTAAAACGTAAAGCAAGCAATGCATGACTGATTCTCTAACAATTTGTTCTTTGGTATCAAATGAATAAAGCAGTGATTTTAGAAACATGGATGGAAATTTTCTGAGCAGCATGCAATGTGGTAAATATATTTATTAAAAAAAAACAGAAAAAAACAGTAAGATGTATACATATTTATTTTAAACTTATTACAATATTGTTATAACTACATATAACTATTGTAATGGACACGGGCAAACATCCAATAAAATACATTATTCATTAATTAAAAAGCTTACTTTCAGTTTTAACACTTCAAACACTTCGTGCAAAATACCTGGTCGAAATTTCATATTTCTTAGACGATGTTGAAGTGTTCTTATACTTGGATATGGAAGTTTTTGTAGACAAATTTCCTCATATCCTTTAGTACCGCAAGCTATACATAGCTTCAATGCTTTTGTAATTGTATCATCAGACCATGGAGATCCTCTGCTATTATATGTTTCAATATATTTTAAATGATCTGCATTGAATATGTTCAAAATTACTTGAACATTTTTGTTGTAATTTTGTTTCTAATCTACGGCACCTTTGCAATGCTGCTTTTAATTTTTGTTTTAAATCGGCAACTAAAGAAACCGTATCTTTTGCTCACCTTTCCAACATGTCCCACTCCTCAATTTTGTCTTGACTGTCATCAATAGACGTATCACTTGTTGTTTCATTTAAAACATATCGACCTCTCATAATTCTTTACACAACACCCTGGCATTTTTAAGGTTTTATTCAGGGAAATGAAAAAGTGTTGATAATTTTAAGGACGTAGTACCTATACAAAATAGTATTTTATATTAAAAAGACTAATTAAAACACGAAATAACAGTATAGAACTGAGCAGAACTTAATTAAAGCGAATCAGAATCATAAATGACAACCACATTAACATGACATAAACTTCAAAAATATAGGTTAATTTTACCGTATTCGACAAAATATTTTGGTGAAATATTGAAACCACTAAAAAGTCACTAGAGAAGCCGCCATTTTGGGGCAAAAATATGGTTTTCTCTTTTTAACACATTGGCTTCATAAATTGCGGTACTTTATATATCTAGTAACTTTAGTTTATGTTGGAACTATGCGACATCTGTGGACAGCGATGACGAACAGAGATAAAAGCATTCATAATCAAACTGGTAATTTTTATCTGCTCTAATCAGCTCTAGTTTTAATGGAGATCGGGAACATAATAAGCGAAATTTATCTGAGGCCCCCAATACGGGACCAAAAACACTAAAATCAAAAAAGAAAAACTCCAATGAAAATATTTTGACAACTGTCAAAGTGACGTGCTTATCGAAGCTTCATAAATGCCATCCGCCATGTATAGTTTTCGACGACGCTTTTTTCGCTGCTAGTATCGCCGCTCTTATCGACAGTTGATTCAAAATTTCGAGCCTAAGTAGAGAAAAGTTGGGTAATAGGTATAATTTATATATTAGGAAAAAGTGAAAAAATGGTGTATTTAACTAGTAGGATGTATAAGTTGAGCTATCCTGACTGACGATGTCCAAACATTTGTTAAATTAGAGCTTGATTGATGCTACTGGAAACATTCATTCTATTGATGTAGAAATTAGAAAAAAACAACTATAATGCTAATTCATCTTCTTAGCGAAAAAGAACAAGGGAAGCAATATTTTAATAAAAGTTCATACAGAGTAACAATAAGTGATAGAAATATACACATGTCAGCATCAATTTAAATTAAAACAAAAAATTAAAGAAGAAAACATGTAACATAATTGATCTACACTACAAACTAACAAACTTAATAATCTTCATGATTGCGAATTTTCAAATTTAGCAAAAACTTCAAAAACAAGGCAAGAACTGTCGGAATCGTTTGGAATGGAATTTGAATTTCTAATTGTGTGAGATTCGAGCAATGAACTTGTTGGTAGAATTCGGCGCTTCAGAACTACATGATTTAAACAGTCGGTTCACAATAGGTGCGTGCACTGGTTCTAGAATTGTATAGAACTGCGTGTCCGAACAAATCTAATACTACTTTTGTGCATTTTCTTATTCAGTATTAAAGCTGCGGGCTTCCCTTTTAATGAGGTAAAATTTAAGATTGAAGTATATCTAAATATAAGATTCCTTTAAGTTGCTGTGCTTGTAACTTGCCTAGTAGAAATACATGCACTTTTGTTATAGTTTGTGGTACTTATGTAATCACTGAGAGGTTTTATTTTAGGACAAATGCAATTATTTAAATTATAGTCAAAACATTTTAACTAAGTTCCACATAAAATTTTCGTATAGCTGAGTTAGGACGAATTGGTAATAATAAAGAATAATTGTTGATCATTATTTACACATGTATTGTGTATAACTACATCAAGAATTGCAAGTGCAGTACTTGAACTATTATATACCTGTAGTGCTACATTGAGAACTGTGACCTCGGTATCCTCTGGGTACGCACTTAATTCTTCATTGAAATGAAATGTAAGACGCTGGGTGTACGTGTAAGAGTCAGTTTTTTCCTCATATACAATGCCTTCCTTCTGTCGATATTCACTGAAATAGACAAGAGATTAAAATGCTTAAGAATAATCGTTATTATAGAGTCGTTACAATAATTTAAACTACTTCTTCGACGATATAGTTAAATAATTATGTCAAACATAGGCGTTGAAATTGTATAACGCTTGTTAACCAAGTCAGATCTAATGACTAAATACTTATTTAATGGAGAAAATGACATATTATAAGCATGTATTACATACTACGCGGCAGCACCTAAAGTCACCACCCCAATATTCTTTTCTGTTGGATATATATGTAGCTATTAAATCAGTTTTGGTTGACAACTGGTACAGTATTAATATGAAAATTACTTACTCGTACACAAACGGTCCTATTTCTTCCACAACTGGTTTGTATCCTTCTAGAATTGCATCTGGATTGGTAACGTTGAAAACGTAAACTTTAAATTGTAGTGGAAATGGAAACTTTGCCCATCTATCGTACTGTTCGGTGCCTTGTTCTAGTTTTACGCTCTATAAAACGCTACGTGTAAACAATGGATGTAATTTATTGATCATAATGTATTAACTTAAAATTGAGTCATTTAACTTTAAGAAATATATTTAAAATTGTGCCATAAAATAATTTCTGATTTCTTTCTAGTATTCTAATGCAATCCGTCTGTTAATTGGATAAGAGAAGTAGGTTTTTCAGTACTACATTGACACAATACTGTCAGTCGATAGTCGCACTGGCTAGATCAACTAAATACACTCTTTAGAAATCATCTTTTGTCCGTCTTATTTTTATATCAAAAACTAAAAATTATGGAAATAGCATTGCAAATTAAAAATAAAACTAGTACTTGGACACATGCTTAACACTTTAACTGCCACTCCGATTTGGAGCAAGAAATTTACTGGGTCACGTGGGCCAAAATATTTTTTTAGCTTTAAACACTTTATTTGTATTTGTTTTAAGTAAAAGTCATAAAATAAAATGTGTTTTTTTGTTTTTTTTTGTAAAAAATACCTTGTCCACATATGGTACACAAGGCTTAGCATTGCGATATTTTTACTAATGCCTAGTCACTGGCCATGCGTACAATAAATGGACACTCAAGGACAGATGACGTCGAATATATTTCGAGTGGGGAGCGTACGCAGGAAAGCGAAGTGAAGGTTTTAGTTTGTTGCGTACTGTTGAAGGCAAGTATACAGTCGGATTTGCGACTCAAAAACCGTTATTATGGCGCGCAATAAAAGAGTTCTAAGTTGTTTTGAGTTGCAATTAGAGGTGGAAAAAGCAGCCGATGAGATATATAATTATGTAAACATGAGTGATGATTTGTGTGATTATTCAAATTCAGATGTGGACCCTACGTATGAACAAACAGATGCCACGTGCTCGAGTGAATCTGATAACGAACCGTTAGCGAAAAAACAGAAAATTTCCATGAAAGGTTTGTTTACCAAAAACTGAATAAAATATTAGTTTGCCCAACTATTTTTTTTTATTTTAGGAAAAATAAAACTACCAAAAGATATACATAACAATAATACAGCATCTGCAGGTCCGTCTTGTGAACAGTTACCTAAAGCAATGGACGATGAATCAGATAGCTCTTTGACACAGGATAGTGATTTATTGACAGATACAGCCCAGCCAGAAGAAAACGCCTTTCAAGACTCAGATTGGGGGCCAGTTACAGGAAATTTTTCAATTTTTGAACTTCCTTACAATCTTGCATTCCTGGAGATTAAAAAACGAAATGGCAGGTAAAAATGAATTGTCATTCTTTGAAATGTTTGTCTCTGAAGATGTTATAAATATGATTGTGACTCAAACAAATATGTACGCAGAGCAACAAATTCTTAGTGGAATAGTTAACGAAACAATTACTAAAGATTCACGTTTAAATTCATGGAAAGAGACTAACTACAATGAAATTCGTACATTCATAGCGTTTCTTATTTGGATGGGACTCGACTCAAAGCCATCATTACCTGATTACTGGCGCAGAATTTCATTATATAAAAGTGACGTTTCTAATTATATGTCCAGAAATCGATTCGAATTGCTCTTACGAATGTTTCACTTAGCCAACAATGACGAGTGTCCTGAAATGATAGACTTCATAAGGTTCAAAGTCTTGTCGATAAAATGAACGCTAATTTTCATCGTTGTATGGTTCCAGAGTCATCTGTCTGTATTGATGAGACGATGATCCCGTTTAGAGGCAAGCTATCCTTTAGACAATACATAAAAGGAAAACGTCACAAATTTGGCATAAAACTTTTTAAAGTTTGTTTGCCGGGGGGCTATACAAATAAAATAAAAAATATATTGCGGTAAAGAAAAAAATAATGGACAACCGGTTGCAGAAAGGGTAGTTATGGAAATGATTGAACCCTTACTGGATGAAGGAAGAACACTTGTAACGGATAACTGGTATACATCAGTAAACTTAGCTGAAACTTTACAAACTAGATCCACTCATCTTATAGGAACATTGCGCAAAAATCGAAAAATCTCCCTAAAGATGTCGTGGGAGCCAAACTCAAGAAGGGAGAGATCGTCGCCAAACAAAATAATAATAAAGTGGTAGTTATGAAATGGCAAGACAAAAGAGAGGTGCTTTTTTTGTCGACAAAACATAAAGATAATATGATAGAGGTAACGCACCGAGAAGGCCCTAAAAGAAAGCCAGCCGCGATTATCGAGTATAATAATGTTAAATCATTTGTGGACACGTCAGATCAGATGACAGCTTACTCTAACACATTACGAAAGTCCGTCAAATGGTACAGGAAAGTGGCATTTGATTGATAACTGCAACTTCAGTGGTAAAATTCTTTTGATTATGTTCTTATTCGAATTCACCAAAAGGACAAATGTCAGTTAAAAAGTTCAAGAAAATGTTTATAGAGTCTTACAATAATTAAACTCCTTCTTCGACGATATAGTAAATCAAATAGTAAACATAGGCGTTGAAATTCTGCTAATTACCAAGGTCAGATCTATGCTAAATATTGATTTAATGGAGAAAATGACAATATAAGCATGTATACATACTACGGTAGCACATACTAAATCACCACCCCAAATCTTCGTGGTATATATGTATAGTAAATAGTTGGTGTGAAAAACTGTCAGTATTAATATGAAAATTATTATCGTACACAACGGTCCTATTTTTTCACCAATGGTTTGTATCCTCTAGAACAATCTGGATGTAAGTTCGAAAACGTAAACTTTAATATTTGTATGGAAAGAAAACTTGCACATCGTACTGTTCGTGCTTTATAGTCTTACGTCTTATAAAAAAACTTGAAAACAATGATGTATTATATCATATGTATTACTTAAATTGACGTCATTTAACTTAGAAAATATTTAAAATTGTGCCATAAATAATTCTATTCTTATATTTAATGCATCCGTCTGTAATTGGATAGAGAAGTAGTTTCTTCATACTACATTGAACAATACTGCAGTCGTAGCCATGGCCTAGATAACTACATGCACATCTTTAATATCTTGTGTCCTCTAATTTATTCAAAACTAAGAAATATGGAAATTAGTCCTTGTCAAATAAAAATAAAACTAGTACTTGGACACATGTTAATGTAAACTTTGATTTCTTATTATGGGGAGGCACAAGATATTAGGATCGTTTCGAACACTTTTGTTGGGATTCATTTGACTACACTTCAAATTAATCCCATCGCATGTTTAGATATACGAGGGTATTTTGATAAATTCTTAGCCTACCACAGAATAAAAAACAAATTTAAAATGAAAATATTTTTTTATTCGACGTATTCTTTTGTAAACCCCTTAAATAAAATATTTCTTCTTGCTCTGCAAACCAACTCTCGACAGCTTCTATTATTTCTTCGTTCGAAGAAAATTTACGTCCTTTCAAAAATTTGTTCATTTGAGGACACAAATAATAGTCGGATGGAGCCAGGTCCGGCGAATAAGGAGGATGCTCAAGAATTTCGAACTCCCAATCATGGATTGTGTTCATCGCAATGCGCGATTTGTGTGCAGGCCCATTGTCCTGCAAAAACAGAACACCTTTGGACAATTTATCAGGTCTTTTTTCAATGATTTTTTCTCGCAGAGTTGTCAGTAATATAGAGTAGTATTCTCCAGTTATGGATTTGCCTTTTTCTAAATAATCAACCATAATGACTCCACGAAAATCCCAAAAAACTGAAGCAAGAACTTTTCGGGCGGATTTCTGCACCCGAAAGTTCTTAGGCCTTGGCGAACCAGAATGCCTCCATTCTATCGGCTGTTGTTTTGCCTCTGGGTAGTAAAAATAGAGCCAGGTTTCATCCATGGTAATAAAACGATTTACAAGATCAGGGTCGTTGTCAAACCGGGTGCATAAAGAGCGCGATGCTTCCACTCTTGCTCGCTTCTGATCAGCATTCAAGCATTTAGGAATCCATTTTGCCGAAGTTTTTTTCATGTCTAAATCGAAGTGAATTATATGATGTACACGCTCACCTGAAATCTTCAATGTCTCAGATATATGTTTTATCCCAATTCGACGATCTGACAAAATCATGTCGTGAATTGCATCGATATTTTCACAGAAATCGGTCTTCCAGGTCTTTCGTCATCTTCAACCGAAAATTTGCCCCTCTTGAACGAGGCAACCCAATTTTTTACGGTGGCGTAGGAAGAGCAAAGATGACCAAGTGTTTTAAACATATCCTCGTAAATCTGCTTATCCATTAACCCTTTTAAAAACAGGTACTTAATGATTGGTCGATATTCCATTTTATCGAATTTCACAATGTCGGTGGACATGGCTTTTTTGAAATTTTATCAATTTTCAACTGAGTTGTTGTTTGTTGCTATGGCAACGAAAATTCGTTTTGACAATTTTAAACTATCTAGGCTAACTATTTATCAACATATCCTCGTACCTAGTATTTCCATGCAGTCATGATTCTGAAGTTCAATTTTTAAGAAAAGAAGAAACAGTAGCTTCACATTTCCAACTATCATGTATAAATTAATTATTTTTATTTTGTATTGACGGTCAATAAAATTATGAAATTGTCCAGGTCGGTCAAATGAGGTAGAACACAAAAAGCTACTGCAATGCTAATTTTTTTAACGTGTTTTTAATGTAGAGATGCATACACATTTGAAGAAATTGTATATTTTACGTCCTTCCCTTTATTGCATTCATTACGAAAGTATGTTTTCTCTACTGTTATAGGATTTTCATATAAATTCTATAATATAGTTTGTAAATCAAAATTGATTAACAAAACATTTTAAAAACGGTGTTCGAATATGTCTTGGTCTCTTTTAAGCTTGAATCAGTTATTTTGAAGATTATTTAGGCTAGTGCTTGTCTATTGTATGTTCTTCGGAAACTGATGTTCTTTGAATATGTGTACTTGCACTGATTTTAAATTAAGTGTTTTTTAAAGTTGCCTAGTTTAAAAGAATACAAACCCGCCAATGGGAGAACATTTAGGTGTACATAGATGAGTTTGGGCGCAGCGATATTCTAAATGAAGTTATCAACAGAACGATTTTCTACAAATATACGCCATATTAAGGATTGTATTATCTTTAGGTTGCTATGGCCATTATTTAGATAATAAAAATTGTGTAGTAAAATAAATGTTTCTATTATTCTCTAATTTCCTCTATTTGACTCAATAAGAATGGGTGATTTTATCTTTAAAAGTAGGAATGCATAATAGTAATCGAAGTAATAAATTAAATAAAGGTAAAGTATGAATACTCAATTAACATTGGATTACATTATTATCGTTGGTATTATTTTATCAACTATGAGTTCAATTAATATGTATTTAAATTTAGTAATAATACCACATACAAGTATAATAATTTAACTACAGAATAAACAAATTTGTGGCCTCCTATTGTATTTTACGAGCAGAAACTAGCTCGAGGTCCGCGAGTGATGTCACGCGAGTCACGCGGTACGACTGACAAATATGCAAGATTAAGTAATCCTTTAGTATAGTATCCTTGGCCGTTTGCAACCCTTTAGATCTTATATCGATTGCATGCACATCTGTTTTAAAGACCAATTTCCGGTACAGATATCCCGGTTTCTAACTATAAATTATTTTTTAATAAAAAATTGTTGAAAGATAGTCTGCTCTGCATGAAATAGTCATCCAGTTAAGCCCATCTATGGGCAGGCGAGACATGATTAAATCGACGAATACCATACATAAATCTAAGACATGCACTCTGCAATCGCTGTAAACGCATCCTATCGGTAGACAAAAATTAAGCTGAGAGAAAACAAGAGACTCGCACAATATCTTTTTAAATTTAAGGTCCAAACAATCTTTGAATCCATATATAAGACTATACCAACAGTCTAATAACGATTATATTTATTTATAGCATAATATGGATTTTCAATATGTCACCTTTCCACTTTCCAAAGATGCAGAAAACGCTGTATAAACGCTTGTCTATTAGGCCATCAAGTGAATTATAAGTGGAGAATGTTAGCTTTTTTACTAAAGTATAAATTTTATTTTGTTAATGAATCTTCGAAGAGAAGTTAGTGAGTATTTGTAAACTAGAAAATAAAGGTTTATTTTTGTCTTAATTAATATTTAAATTTCGCATTATGCTAATTTTTGTTTTGGCGTTAGCATTAACGAGAAATGATAACAATTATCTATGTAATTTTTATATATGATTAAGAAATTACAGAAGATCCTTGACCCCTCTTTCTATAACATGATTAGAAATCACCAAAAAGTACCTTTCTTTATAATGAGGGTTTTTATAGTTTTAACTAATATAGGATGAAAACGAAAACTACTGATACGTTTTGCAAGCAAAATCATACAGTTAGTTTACAGGGACAAGAAAATTAAACATTATTTAAAAATATAAAAATGTTGTGTATTTGAAAAATTTACTATCTAAGATTTTGCTCAACATACTTACTTGCACTATTTGATCATTTATAAATCCATCTAAAGCACCAGTGAATCCAATCACAATACCTACTACCACGGCTGCAACTCCAATTATTCCAACAGCTAGGACAACTTTGCCACACGTACACATAATGAAAATGAATACTATCTAGACACGGTTAGAAATAGCTTAGAAATGAAATGAAAATCACATTTTATTGAATCTAGTTGAATGACACAGAAATAAAGTTCAAGTGTCCGCAGTAATTTTTATAGATTGTTGTAAATTTCAATTGAAGAAAACTTTACCCTATTTTGTAGATAATAATCAACAAACGGTGTGATTTCTCTCTTTCTATTTGTATGTAATACACCTAGTATTATAATTAGTGTTGATTCCAATTTCGAAATTATTACTCTAAGATTCAATGTATCAAATACCGCCAGTTCACTTAGTGTGTTTACGAAAGATAATTCCTTCCCGGAGTAATTTAAAGAAAAAGTTTTCAAATAAAAACTATCTGCAGACAAGTTTTGTACAACATAAAATTATATTCCAGTATACAAGGTGTTTAGTTTATTAGAAATACAATTATTATTTCCTTCATTCATATCACCTTCACCATGAATTTTCTCTGTGAAAATGTTAATGCCTTGCATTGGAATCGAAATTCAGTTTTACATACTTTTAAGAAACCTCATAGAAACAATCTAATGGTGCTAAATCGGGGTTGCTGGGTGGCCAACGGCATTGCCAATCCATGTGGGAAATTGACTGTTTAAATGCTCCATCTTGCTGTCAAATCATGTCGTCTAACTGATTTCTTAAGTTTTGTAGTAAGTCATCTGGAACAATTGTTTCCAAATATGTTTCCGTTCTTAATTTGAAATTATAAAAAATTGGCGGCACTACTTTATTTTGCAAAATTCTACACCATACGTGTATTGATTTCCTTCCAGACCTTTTTGTTTGTATTCCTTTTCCATTTTTGCGTTCTCACAAATACCTATTGTTTCTATTAAAAACGCTGGAAGTGGAAAAACTGGACTCAGTTATAGGTATCCAATACCTAGGGGTTATTTAGAAGTATCGAAAGTTGACAAAAAAGGATTCTTAGTTCAGTAATATTCTAGTACATATTTACTTTTGAGAGTATACAACATTTGATCTGTTTAAAACGTAAAATTAGTACCTGAATAAACATTTGAAACGGAGGTTCGCCAACTGCATTCTATGTTGCCACACTAAGTTTGGCATTGCCAACACTTCGAAATAACTACTACACATACCGGCTGTTCGCAAAACTTGGAGTAAATTTAACATATGACTACTCCTCAAACACGAGGGTGTATCAAATATAAACGGGACTAGCCTTTTAAAAAATTCTAACTTTATTTAACTAAGCTTACAAATATATATTATTTTTCTACATACTCTCCCGCTCTAGAAATATACTTTTACCATCGGATTGGGTGCTTTTTTATTCCATCATCGTAAAAACTCTTCGGACGTTGGTGTAGCCATTGGAGCACAAACGCTTCCACCGCTTCGTTGTCGTCGAAACGCTGGCCTCCAAGCGCTTCTTTGAGGGATCCAAAAAGATGGAAGTCACAAGGTGACAAATCTGGACTATTTGGTGGATGTTTCAGCGTTTCCCATCCTAATACATCCACTTTTTGCATCGTGGCATTAGCCACATGAGGCCTGGCGTTGTCATGCAGAAGAATGACACTTTTGCCCGATTGCTTCTTCCTTTTCCTCCGAAATGACAATTTCGCGGCATCCAGTACTTCACAATAATATTGCGCATTAATCGTGGAGAAAATCAAGGTGAAAAGCACCTTGCCGTTCAAAGAAAAACTGGCCTCGGTCACATTTGTGCTTGGGCGGCGATCATGGCTCCCGTTCGCGACCTTTTCACGCCCTCCAGAAAATGTTTTGTGCCATACAAACACACGGGTTCTTGACAGGGTGTTGTTCACGAACTATGTCTGTAATCGCCGCAAAATTTCGGTCGGGTTCACTCCCTCCTTGGTCGAAAACTTGATAATCCTCAGCTCCACGGAGACATGCACTTCTTTCTCGCTCATGGTTTCTTTTGATACTAAAGGGACCCGAGAGAGTTGCCGTCGGTTCTCCCCTCTTCCTAACGGTACAGGCTACCTGCGCATCAACCCCTTCCAGGTCTAGAAGCTGTCCGAAATTTTCAAGAAAATCAGTCTCGTTTATATTTGAGACACCCTCCTATATATAATTTCTCACATTAACGACAATTAATTACTTAGATTAGTGTACTTTAATACTCAATCAATTTCATTTTCTTGCATATTACAAACCTCGCCTAAATTTGATCCAATGATTTAACTTTTATTGAAAACAATTGTATGTTTGTAATATTAAATTACACATATAAATTATCTTGTCGTAATTTAATAGAATATTCCATAATATCATGCATTTTAACTTGTTTGTAATATACAACCTCAATTAAGAAAATTATCCAATCTTAATTACTTAATAAAAATAAAATCTGTTTGAGGGTTACATAAATTATATTAAACTGCTTTACACTATCTACCAATAAAGGACACTCTCATATCAAAGTGAAGTAGTTTGTTTTATAGTTTTTGCAGCAAACATTTACATTTACTGAGTATCATGCATCGCAAAACACTAGAACTTTTCATGGGTCTAAGTAAGTTAATGTTAATTTAAAGAAGTGTTACATAAGTAGATATAAATACATTTGCTAATTTGTAGATGATAATGGCCACAGGCTACAACCAAAATAAAATGATAAATAGATAAATAAATGCATTTGTTGCATTTTTAAACAAACGGCAAACTTCACTCATCTTTTATCTTTAAGGTCAGAAACTTATTTTAGTTTATTTAACAAGTAGTAATAAATACTGGAGGGCATGTAGCATTTTATTTGTCATTATTTTTCATTATTCAGTCATTCAATAAACTTTGCACTCAAGTGTCGATACTGCAGTGACGTTTTGTTACATTTAAATGTAGTGAATGCTGATAAAATACATAATACAGTGTTTCATTACAATTTTCATCACGTTAAACTATCACATAATAGAGACCTCATCAATTCAAGTTCTACTATTTTCTTTATGCTTTTTTTATTTAAATCGTGAAAACGATAGACAACCTACGTAATTAGCTGCATTCGAACTAGAAACTTGATTTCTTATCAGATCCATATCTAAAATATGGGTTTCAAAAATCCTATGATAAAATGACAATAAATACGTGCTCTAATTATCAAATAGGGAGTCATATATAACGTTTAATGTTATCTAAAACAATAAATTGTAATATGTCATAGGAGATGGTCCATGTGTTGAAATTTTTGTTGTTGTTTCGCGGAGCACTACATAACAACTAATTAAATTACAACTATTATTACACTATAATCTTTCTTCTGTACTTAAGGCAATATAATGGTTTATGCTAGAACACTATCAAATCTAATGACCTTTCAAACTTTCTAAAAGTTATCCCTCTAGGCATTTGATGATAAATTGATTTCTTGGATAATGCTATCAATTAACTAGAACTACAAACGCTCATTAGTTTATACATATTGTTGACTATGAACGCGCTTACCGAATTTTTAGATTAGGTAGATAATAACTTGATTGCTAAATATAGGATTAATGTTCTAATTGCACGGATTTTTTTTCGGAGATTCAAGTACCATTACTATCTTACAGTAAAATTAGAAGTCCATTTAAACACTAATTTATTGATACATATACATATGTACATTTGTACATAAAAGTCTAATTTTGAGATAACTTTTAATTGAATATATTTATGTTAGTTTCTTTTTCATTTCAAATGCAAAGATCGCTCCGATAATTCTATTGTATTTTTCTGCATGGGCTGGTTTAATTTAATCGAATAAGTTAAGGCATATTTGTATGATAGTTGTATTGCATTAATATCAGTAGATAGAGGGATATTTAGATATGCACATACATCGGCGCAATTGTACTCAGACAAAGTACAATTTCTATGCTCTCATCAATAAAAATAAAACTTAATAATACATCAATCATAGTACATAAGATTCAAGATCACAAATAAAACATTCACGAACATGACACAATGCTTCTTTTTTAGTAATTAGGTTCTATAGTATCATAGTTACTTTTACGTCGAGTGTCATAAGTAGAGCCAGGTAACTGGAGCGCAATTGCAGCGGCGGTGTGACTGTGTTTAGGTGGGCGGGGAGGGCTGGTCGATTATGATACGACACGACAATTCATTATCACTCAGTTCAGTTTAGCATTGGATAGCGGATAGGACGTGTTGATTTTATTGATATAGACGTACTTATTAATTGTAGCTATTATTTAGTGTAGTGCGTTTTGATTTTATTGATACAGACGTAGTTATTAATTGTAGTTTTTAGTGAACATGTCGAAGGCTAAAAAACGACCCTTTCAAGACATAGTAAATAAGTTTATTTCTGACTTTCCCGATTTGTTTTACAACGGGAGTAAGATAGTTTGTAAAGTGTGAAAAATACATTTTATGTCAAATAAGAAGTGGAACTGTACAAGACACGTAAATTCCGCACAGCATAGAAAACGAAAATTGGGCATGCCACCGAGAAGTGCATTTTTTTAATGTAATTCTTATGTTGATAAACTGTAATTTACCACTAGGCTTACTCGATAAACAACCGTTTAAGGACTTTTGGTACAAATACAATCCCGAGTTGCGGTTGCCAACGGAGAAAACGGCACGTAAGCATGTTACATTTGTATGCGATGACGTGGAAAAGAAAATGAAACGCATATTGAAAAAACAGTCTCTTTGGTTATGTGTTAACGAAACAACAGACTGTAAAAAAAAATTCAATTGTCAATATTATGGTACGCACACTAAACCCTAGTAAATCTACATTACCACTGTTATTAGCTAGCTGAAGACTACAAGAGTGTACTGCTGCAGCAATTACGAAGGTTGTACTTAGTACGTTGGAAAAATTTCAAATTTCAAAAGATAAAGCGTTGATGTTTATGAGCGATGGCGCAGCGATAATGCGTTCGGTAGGCCGTTCTCTTCTTGAACATGGTTGCAAGTGTTTACATGTTACGTGTAAAGTGCATGCTTTACATCTTGTGGCAGAAACCATTCGACAATGCTTTCCCGAGGTAAATGCATTAATAGCAAGCACAAAAAAAGGATTTTTGAAATCTCCCAAACGCCTACGATCATTTCACAGTGTGTCACAGAGTGTCCTGGTATTCGTCAGCCACCGGAGCCAATTCTTACACGTTTGGTAACATTGTTGCAGGCAGCTTTTTATTATGCTGAACATTTCAAAATAGTAAAAGCTGTTGTTGCACAATTCAATCCTGTCGAAGCTGCGGCTATTAAGGAGAGCCAGTCGAAATTTCAAGATATTTCCGTTGAAACAGATTTAAAAAATATTCGTAGTTACTATAAAGGATTAGCTGACGCAATAGACCAATTACAAAATAGAAAAATTATTGGAGTCTCTGCAAATTATGGACGGAGTGCATACACAGTTACTGACTGTACATGACGCAAAATATAATCGCGTTTTAGAAAAGTTCGAGAGTGTGCTACAGAAAGATCCCGATTTTAGCACACTAAAACAAATTTGTGATGGTGTATCGAATAATTCACTGACTAAGTACAAAGGGTATTTTAATCATGCATGTATAACATCGGTAAATGTTGAACGCTCTTTTTCAAAATATAAACTCATTTTCTCACCACGGCGAACATCGCTCACCGAGACAACTGTGGAAACACATCTAGTGGTGTCAACTTTTTGCCACTCTTATCCATATGATGTTAATACTGAATGGTGCTTTTAGTTTTATTGTTCCGTAGCCAAGGCTGCTTAAAAGGGCGAGTGTTTCACTACTTTTCACATATTATAATTATGTAATAGTTCTGTTATTTTTTTCTATTTTCTTACTATTGTTTTTGTATACTAGACACGTACGGCTATGGCACGGCTCCCTGTTACCGGGCTCTAGAATTAATTAAGCTGCTGTTGGTCACAAGAAGTGTTGTTTACAGTTATGCAACGGTTGAACCAAGCCACGTATTTTTTGTTCGAGCGTGTCCTCGGGAGAAAATTTACGGGATCGTACTGCGTTGTATCGTGCCATTATACAGTGTGTCCCCGGATGGACTGGACAAGAGGGGAAAATGTTTTATTTGTAATTTAACGCAAAAATGTCATTCTTTATAAAATTTGTTGCTTGTCTCAAAACCACCAATTCTGAAACAAAAATCAGAATATTCTTATTAGCAGCTGAGAAAATTACAAAAACACACTTGAGCTAAAGAAAAACATTTTATTTTATTCAACGTGGTACCCCCCATCCTCTACACACTTTTCAGCTCTACGTACAAATTCTTTATAAACATTGTGGATCATATCTTCAGTGACAGAATGTACCGCTTCCGTAATTTTTTGTTTTAAAATGTCGAGTATTATAAACATGCTGTTTAACATATCCCCATAAAAAGAAATCCCATGGGCTTAAATCAGGGGAACGAGCCGGCCAATTGACGGGTCCGTAACGACCTATCCATCTGTTACCAAAATGTTCTTGCAGATAATTTCTTACCAACACTGTTGAGTGAGCAGGGCATCCATCTTGTTGAAAAAATACACTTTCAAAGTTAGGTTCATCTCTTACTACAGACAACAAAAAATTTTCAAGCAACTTCAAATACGTATGTTGATTCACAGTTTCATTAAAAAAATACGGACTGATGATTTTTCCATACATAACACCACACCACACATTAACCTTTTTGTAATACTAACTTCTAGTAGCAATTTTGAAATTAGGATTTTCTCTCGACCAAAATCTACAGTTTTGCATTGGAACTTTCCCATTGGTTGTAAATGTCGATTCATCCGAAAAAATAATGTTTTTGCAGAAATTTCGATTTACAGACTGATTTTCTCCTACCTATAAGCAAAAGTCTAAACGCAAAGCATCATCACCATTTCTTAATTCATGTACAAAAATCGGTTTATAAGGTTTAATTTTGTTTTCTTTAAAAATTCTTTGTAAATGTGATTTGCTAATTAACTGATTTAACTGTGCGGACCTTTTTCGTAAGGATAATTTTGGATTTGTTTGTACAGCATCTAGAGCCAATATTGTAGCAGCATCTTCTTCATCGTGTATCCTTTTTCTTTTCATGATGTCATGTACACTACCTGTTCTTTGAAATTTTTCTACCAAATTTCGTAAAGCATTAACGCACACGTGAACATTAGGAAACTTCTGTTGAAATTTTTGAATTGCAAAGTTATAAGAAGCCTCACCAGTTCCATAACATTGAACGAGGTAAACTCTTTGTTTTAAAGTTGGCATTACTATTAAGTATGTAAGTCTCAGTAAAGGTTCATAAATACGTAATGACATTGACAAGTAACACGTAACTTGATTTAGTTATTAGGTTGTCATGGAAGATAACAGGATAATTTGATTTGATCAAAAATATGAAACTTAGATACTTTTTTGCTAAAATTTTTGTGTGTTTTTGTAATTTTCTCAGCTGCTAAAAAGAATATTTTGTTTTTTGTTTCAGAATTTTTGGTTTTGAGACAAGCAAAAAGTTTTATAAAGAATGACATTCTTACGTTAAGTTACAAATAAAATTGTTTTCCCTCTTGTTCAGTCCATCCGGGGACACACTCTATATCATGAAGGTGTAATGGATGTTAATCTTGGTTAACTTTGGATTTGTAAGTTCTTTTGATCAAAGAGCATACAACAAAGAAATATAAACACTGCCCCTCTTTAAATCTGTTCCGTCCCGGAACAGAATCAGGGATATGGAGATATTTGCAGTCCGCTCCTTTTAGGCATTGCGACGACTAGGAAAAATAACAGGGTACGGACTTCTTTACATCGTCCGGTCTTCGTGGGTTGTAATAGCATATCTGAATGTCAGTGCCCGTATACAGGAACAACTCCTCAATCATGTTCCTTACGACCCTCCAGCTCAAATCATCTAGTCCGCAGCCCAGCTTCAGTATGCTCAACTTACGGATTTCCAGCTGCAAGCATGTATTGTCTCAAGCTTATCAGGCCTTCCCATATTGTGCGATAAGTCGACTTTTGATGTGACAGTTCCTTAGTCACCAATTAGAACAAATGTCGTTCTGTACTACATAGGTACAGAGTCTTTCTGACTTTAGGATCCTGGCGTCGAAGGTTTTCAACGCCCCCAAATTTCTGCCCAAATACTCTGGCTACCCCTTTCTTCATTCTCAGATCTTGAGCCATGCAGTGTGCCAAGTCATAATAGCCAGGAGTCGGGAATAGGTGTTGCTGAATCTCTGTCGTAACATCATGACGGATTTTACGTTTATTTCCGTAGTTTGCCGTGAACTCCTCGTAAGTCAGTTTTTGGTAGCGTAACTAGTGCAACTCTACTTATGAACCTCCGTTCGTTTCATATTTCTCCCCAATCGTCTGAGCTTTCTGCTACTTCTGTATTCACACAGAGTAACTCTCTTTCTGGCATCTTCAGGCGTTCGTCCAAACTTCTGAAGTTTTCCACGAGCTTCTCTTCCATATTTCTGGCATTTTCTATAAGCATCTGTTCGATATTTCTAGAAAGCTTTTCTTCCATAAAATCTTCACTTACACCTTTTGAGCTCTCAATTAGCTTTTCTTCCATAATTCTGGAATTTTCCATGAACTTTTCTTCCATGCTACTGGAATGTTCCATGAGTTCCCCCTGGCTCTTTTCCACATTTCTAGAATCCTCTAGCAGTTTCTCTTCCATGCTTCTTAACATTTCGCCGAGTTCGTTTGCGCCATCAGTTACTACAAACAAGTGATTTTCTGGATCTTCGCCTGCCGCTTCCATCGTATTTTTCAATCGTTGTTGTAGTACTACGTGGAAAATTTTGCGTGAAGATCTTGGTCTACATCCAACAAGATCCAATTGGTACAGGTATTAAAACCACATGACTATCATCTGCGTCGCTCTTTCGTCAATTGGGCTCAAGAGCCGTTGTTTTATTGCAAAATTGTGTTCAGCATGAGGCTCCTTTTTGGCTTAACGGGTTTGTGAGTAAACAAAGTTTTCACATATGGAGTGGGACCAATCCAAAAGAAACCCTACAAACTCCATTACATCCAGAAAAATGCACTGTTTGGTGTGGTTTGCACGCCGGTGCTATTATTGGCCCTTATTTCTTAAAAGATGAGGCTGGAGCTCACGTTAGCGTCAATGGAGATCGTTACCGCACCATGACTAATGATTTTTTGTTTGAAAATATGCAGGACGAGATGTGGTTTCAACAGGATGGCGCTACATGCTATACGGCGAAGGCTACCATCAACTTATTGTAATCAAAATTTAACGATAAGTTAATTTCGAGGAATGGACCTGTCAATTGGCCTCCAAAGCCTTGCGATTTGACACCTCTCGATTTTTTCCTGTGGGGCTACGTGAAATGACTGACCTATGTCAATAAACCAGCAACAATTGACGCATTGGAAGCCAACATTGTTCGTGTTATTCGTGACATACGACCAACAGTGCTCGAAAGAGTGACCCAAAATTGGACGTCCAGAATACGCTTCGTCAAGAACAGCCGCGTTGGCCATATGCCCGAAATCATTTTCAAATGTTAATGCTATAAATAAATCTTTCGAGTTATACCAAAAATTTTTCGTATCGTTTTCTATAATTTTAGGTTCTAGACATATTTTGCAATTTTAAAAAATTGTTTTGCGGTCGTTTTACAAAGTTGCTTATTTTATGACAGCGTTCAATCCTGTAGCAGGTAGCTAGTATATCACTTATTACTAGTCTGGGCAAACAGATGTTTGCTTTAAAAATGTCGCAGTTAGGTACGTCGCGAAAACGACCAATGGCAGACACAGTTAAAAACTTTACAGTGGACATGCCGGACTTAATTTTTGATGGCACTAAAATTCAATGTCTAGTTTGTAAAATCCTTAATTGTTGGTCAAAAGCTATTTTCAACGTCACATCGAAAGCAAACAGCTTCTTCTGCAAAAAGTGGCATACGAGGCCAATAAAAATTTACATTTGATTTATGTGTTACTCTTATTTTATGTAATCTACCGTTTCGTTTACTAGACAAAGAAGCATTTGTCTCCTTCTGGAATAAATATACGGACTGTAAATTACCTAGTCGGACATCGATACGAAATGTAGTGCCATTTGCTCGTGAACATATGAATGAAAACGGAATTGAAAGATTAAAAACTGTGGTTGTGTGTGGACGAAACAACAGATCATCAAAAAAATTCTGTAGTTAATGTAATGGTACGTACAATGGAACCACATCGACCGTCATCCTCCTCCTTACTTGCTTCCAAAAGAGTTATAAATTGTACTGCCGATGAGATTTTAAAGGTGGTGCTGAACTCATTGAACAAATTTGAAGTTTCAACTAAGCAACTTTTAATGTTTATGAGTGATGGTGCCGCAAACATGCGTTCTTTGGGCCAATCCCTTAAAGAACACGGTGGTAACTTCTTACATGTAACGTGTAAAATCCATACTCTAAATCTTGCGGCACAAACGATTCCTACATGTTTTCCACTAGTAGATGTATTGATTGCTAGTAGAAAGGCAGTGTTTCTAAAGTCCCCGAAACGTACTCGACTATTTCATAAACTGCGTCCTGATTTACCTGAACCACCACAGTCGATTGTTACACGTTGGGGAACATGGTTGCAGGCTGCGTTTTACTACAACAAATATTTTGATCAAGTAAAGAAAGTAGTTTTAAAATTCAATCCGACAGAAGCTGCACCAATCAAGAAAAGCCAGGAAATATTTACTAACTATTCAGAACAATTACTTCGGACTAGCGGAGCGAATAGAAAAATTACAAAATGTTTCGATGTCGCTAGTGGATTCTGTTCAAATTGTGAATGATGTTCACGCACAGTTATGCGCTGTAGAAGGCGAAACAAATTGGTGTGTAATACGAAAATTTGAAAGTGTTTTAGAGAAAGACTCCGATTTTCTTATATTAAGACAAATTTGTGAAGGTGCGTGTGAAGATGCATTAAATTGTTTCAAAGATTATTTTAAATATGCCAATATAACATCGTTAGATGTCCAACGGTCGTTGTCGGCATTAAAAAACATTTATTCCGCACGTCGTACTCACTTGACTGAAGCAGCTGTGGAAACATATCTAATGAATCAAATATTTAACAGATGTTACCCAGTTTGTGATTTCACGGAAGACTTTTAAAACGGTGTTTCAGCACGTTTTATAATTTATTTCTTACCTTCTATTTCATGTGCAAACTTTTATGCGCTCGCTACGCCTCTGGCTGTTACCGCAGATTTGCCTAGGTTACTTATTACCGTATTGAAATGGTTGGCCGTTGTACAGGATGTTCTAAATAAATTGCTAAGTGGACAAAATTCGAACGATATTTTAGGGTTTTGTAATAGTTAGTTTAACATCTAAACCTTCTATTAACCGTATGTTAAACTTATTTGCAGTAGTCTCACAGATATTTCAGGTTTTAAGTAAATTAAATACATTTTCTTATAATTATTGTAGTAGCTGTGGATACATTGAGAAAAAGGTGATATTCGACTTATTTACATCGTGCTTATGGTATGGTCCCACATTTTGCTTGCAATTTTCGTTAGAGCAACTACATATTTTGTTAAATTAAATAAACGTGTTGTAATTCTTAGTATAAATTGTTCTTTATTTTTAAAATACAAGGGTTGCTGTCCCAACATTTTTTGCTGTGTAGTATGAAGAAAATAAGATATTAGGTACTGTGCAAGAACACATGCACGGCTGAAGTTTGATTGTAATTTATAATCGATCGAATTGCCAACCACTAGACACTTGACGGAAATCAAACTCTTCTGACTAAGCAAAGGGTGCTACTAAATCGTAGTCACCGGCTGTGCCACCCAAACAAAAAAAAGGAATTCCAAATGACGTCAGAATAATCGTGTGTTCAATTTACTTATTTTTAGTTAGTGGCAGGCACACAATAAGTGTTTTTTATTTAAGCCATGCTAATAATGTTTCGCTTTTATTATATATATTTTTATTATGAGATAGATTAAAAAACACCTGCAGGTATTTGTATTAGATGTCAACTTATGTTAGTTTACGCAATATAATCTATGTAATGGTCACATATCGGTCCAAAGAGAAGATGTACTTATAATTTATCTTTTATCTTCATTTATCTCCCTGGTACATCGATACCCTATTCGAAAATTGCCTCTACAAATATACAGATACAGACAGTTATCAATTGTATGCTGATTACTGTTTGATTTTAAACATTTTGTTGTGATTTCGGGTGAGGATCAAAACATCAAGCAAAAATGCATGTTCAAGGAAATAAAATTTTATTTTGGTTCACCGTTGCTGGCTTTATTCTTTTAGTGCTAAGTCTTTTATTTGGTTTTGTGTTCATACCTTTAATAATAGACGATCAAATTTACAGGGTAAGTTGTTATACTATTGCAAAAATAATCTTCATGTTATTGCTTTGCTTATTTCATTAGGTTCATTATTTTCTTGCACAACATTATTATTAATGTTCATTAAAATGATTGTACTACTTACAAATTTGCAAAAAAAATAAAGCTAGAAAAAAAAAATAAACGTTCCGTTCAGAAAATTGAGTTACAGTTTAAAAATGCATTCTTCTTCTTCTTGTTAGAGACTGCTTTTGCCCTTTCGAGCGCCGGAGTGATATGTTAATACTTTCATTCATTCTTTACCCAGTCCTTCCGGTCCCTTGCCAGTTCGCTCATTTGCTCTTTTTGTTATTTTTGATATAATTGGCTCTTGTTTTAGTTCTTCCCTAATTTTTTCGCTTCTTACTCTATCGAACTTCGGTTTCCTCGGTATTTTGTTGTACTAAGTTGTTTCATTTCCGCTGCATTTATTCTACTCTCCATCCGTTTGTTCATTACCCACGTCTAACTGGCATATAGTAGTGGCGCTACTGTTATTAAGTTGTACACTTTCATTTTCATTTCTTGACTAACTTCGTCTTTGCCGAATACCGTTTTATTTAGGGCATAGTAAACTTGATTCATTGTCTTCGTTCTATTCGCTATTTCCATTTCATCATCTGATGTGAGTACTACCCCGAGATATTCGTATGTTGATGTATTATCTATGATTTGCTCTTTACATGTCAATGTTTTCATGGTTTTGCATATCCCGATATTCTCCTCCGTCTTCAGTTTTTCAATATTTTCTATCCACACTCTTGCTTTTTCCTGCATTTTCTTGAATGCCACTATAATTATGTCGTCTTGATCAGTCTATCCATTACTACTATAAAAGGGAGAGGACTATTTCCCTGTGTTATGCCCTTTTCTATTTCAAATTCTTCTGATCTTCTCCCGTTTATTTCTACATGTCCTTTTACTCTATTATATATTCCTTTCGATACTTCTATTTGAAATTGTAAATGCCATCACCTATCCACCATACACAGACGCGTTTCGCCGTCTTCGGCTCCTCAGTGTCCCATGGAAGGTAATGGCATCTCAATATTTTAAATCGTATATATACGAAGTAGATGATAACTTGTATTACTACAAATTCTGACGCGACAGCAGTCCTAAACTGCTGGCTTAAACCGCCGTGGTTAATTAATTGAAATTGTGTATTGTGGCTTTTACAATTTCAATTAATTAACCACGGTGGTTTAAGCCAGCAGTCGAGGACTGCTGTCGCATCAGAATTTGGAGCAATATGATTTGTTCAATTCTGTAGGCGCGTTTGTAGCAATTAATTCAACGAAATGTACAAAAGAGAATATCTTAATTAGATATTCCCATGCGCACAAGATACTTCAATTTGTTTTTGCCGTATTTCTATTGTTCTTACGCATTCCCATTTATGTATATATTGTCCACTGTCCTCTTCTATATGCCCTTTGTTTATTTTCTAATTTAGGTTCCATGTATTTTTCTTATCCTGTTCTCTATTATTATCATTAAGTTTTCTTCCCAGTCTCTCGGTATGTTATTTGTTTTCTAAGCTTCGTCGAGTAATTCTAGCAACCATGGCTTTCCTTCCCGTTCTAGGTATTTGCCCATTTTCGGTTCTCTCTCATCCCCTACTTTTCCAATCCTTATCTTTCCAATTGCGTTTTCTATTTCTTCTTTACTTAGTTCTTCCATTTGATTTGTTTCTTCGTTGAGTACTATATCTTCCTCTTTGTTGTCTAGGTTTAGTCCCTCTGCCTTTAAGCTAAATTTATCTTCATAGAATTCTCTCCACGTTTTAAGTATACATATATTTTTTTTAGATGGTTTTCTTTGTCTTTTATGTTTCTTATTTCTCTCTTTTTTCTCCCATCTAAAGCTTTAATTTTGTGCCAGAAATTTCTGCGATTAGTCCTAAAACTGGTTTCTAATTCTTCTCAAAACTGTTCCCAGATCCTCTTTTTATCATTTTTTATTTCTTCTTTAACTCTATTCTTTATGCTGTAATATTCTTCTTTGTTTTGATCGGTTCTATTTTGGTTATATTTTTTCCATGTTTTTTTCTTTCTTTTGACTATTTCTTTTATTTTCTGTGTTCACCATCTTGTTTTCGTTTCGGTTCTTCTTATGATTCTTTTTCCCACATATATTTCTCGCCGCCTTATGTACTATTTCCTTAAATATACTCCACTTCTCTTCTAGTGTTCTTTCGTACCCTTTAGTTCTTTGTGCTTATGTGAGATTTTTGAGTACTGAACGTTTTCCACCTTCATTTCTTACCGCCTGATATTTATTTCTGCTTTAACTAATCTGTGGTTTGTTCCGATCTCTGCCTCCTTTACGGTTACGATTGCTCCTATTCTTGATTTTATTTCTCTTGTGTATGTAATGTAATCAATTCTGCTCTTTGCTTCACTTCCTTCTGCTACAAACGTGTACCTACTTTCCATGCAATGGCTGATCCCCAAATGTGTTTCCTATCTCAAGGTCAATTATTATACAGAACTCTATCATTCTTTGTCCATTTCTACTAATAATTTCTTCACTCCTTCCTTCCATACATACCATTCCCCTATTTTCATCCTTTCCTATCCTCGCATTCCAATCTTCCATTATTATTATCTTCTAATTTTCTTCCTTATTTATGTCTAGGCATTCTTGTAATTCTTCTTAGAACCTTTCAATTTCCTCAGCATCCGTACTTTCTACTGGTGTACACAATTGTATGATCTGTATTATTTCCTCTAATTCTATTCTCATGTACATTAGTCTTGATGATATTGCCTCGATTTTTGTAATCCATTTCCTAATTTGCTCCATTACCACCATGCCTACCCCTTGTGCTCTTTAACCTACCTCCTTTTCTGAATAATATATGCTGGATTTATTTGTCACGTTTATTATACCCCTTCTTGTTTTTTTTTTGTTTCACATATTCCCAATATTTGTAGTCCGTGATCTTCCATTGCCATTACTAGTTCCGGTTCCTTTCTTGTTAGTGAGGTTATATTCCAAGTACCTATTTTTATTTTTGTATCAGAAAAGAGACTCTTAGTCGAATACGAAGATGATGCTGACGGGTTACTATTATTTACCCCCTTCTTACTTTCATTTATGTTCCTATTCTGGTTTCCGTCTATAGCTACTTTTCTTGTTTTGTGGTCTATTGTTTTCATCCTCACTGAATCTAGCTCCCTTATTTTGCGCTTCGCCTCTGTCCTTTGTGTCGTTTTTGCAATCCATTTCCATTCTCTTTTCCACAGCCTTGTCTTCTTCTTTGGTTTCTTCCACTACCTATCTGTAACAGCTTTTGTCTCGTTTTCTCCAGTATTTCTTTATTTTTGTCACATCTCCATTCCTCTCCGTCTATTATAATTTTGTTATATCCAAGTCTTACTGTTTTTCCATCACGTTTTTCGTCTCTTGTTCTCTCTTTCTTATGGCTTTCTGTTTTTCCTATTCCTTTTTAGTTAGCTCATCGTTTATATATTTATTCGGTCCATTTTTTTGGTGTAAAAAATGCATTTATTTCAAAACAATATAAATAAACAGATTAATCGAAGTATTGTCCATTGCTGGCTACTATATTTTCCCACCTCTCAGGCAATTTTCGAATTCCATCTCGAAAAAATATCTTATCTTTTGAGGCGATCCACGTTTGGAGCCAATTTTCGATATCTTCGAAAGAAGTGAACCGGTGACCTGCCAAATCGTGCTGCGTCCGTCGGAACAACCAGTAATCGGAAGGCGAATACGGCGGATGCGGTAAAATATCCTACTTGAGCGTTTCTAAATAATTTTTCACGACTTGTGCGACATGGGGCCGAGCGTTATCATGCAAAAGAATAACTTTGTTGTGTCTTTCCTCGTATTCTGGCCTTTTTTCTCGTAATGCTCGGCTTAAACGAATTAATTGCAGTCTATACCGATCGCCCGTAATGGAATCACCAGGTTTTAGCAGCTCATAATATACAACACCCCTTTGGATCCACCAGATACACAACATGACGTTCGAACCATGAATATTCGGCTTTGGTGTTGATGTTGAGGGCTTAGCGTAGTATTTTTTCTTCTTGGGATTATGATAGAATATCCACTTCTCGTCCCCAGTCACAATCCGATGCAAAAAACCCTTTCTTTTTTGCCTTTGAAGCAGCTGCTCGCAAGTGAAAAATCGCCTTTCAGCGTCTCTCGGTTTCAGTTCATAAGGCATCCAATCGCCTTGCTTGTGAATCATTCCCATAGATTTTAATCGTACTGAAACTGCTTGTTGTGTCACTCCCAATGACTCTGCAAGCTCCTCTTACGTTTGACTCGGATCTTCATCGAGTAAGGCCTCCAATTCTTTGTCTTCGAATTTTCTTGGCTGTCCAGGGCGAGGCTTGTCTTCAACACTAAAATCACCATCCTTCAAACGTCGAAACCATTCCTAACATGATTTATCAGTTGGAGCATTGTCACCGTAAACTTCCACAAGCATTCTATGCGCTTCAGCGGCACTTTTCTTCCAATTAAAAGAGAAAAGTAAAACCTCCCGCAAATCCTGCTTAGTTACCACAAATTTTGACATTTTTAATACACTAAAAATAGGTGTTTTGTATCAAACTCAAAGCAATATGAACTGTATATTATTCACATATGTATAACCTCTCTGAAACCACCGCAATCAGCTGTCACTGTGAAACATTCATAACAGCCAGAGCTATCTTTTGAAAACGGACCGAATTAATTTGTACTCACATATATTTTTTGATCTGACATTTTTTAGTTTCCATTTGTTCACCATGATATCTAACTTATCTCTCTGATTGTACAACTCTATATGCACGCATGTGGTCTTATTTTGGTGGCTGATTTAACTTTGACTTCTATTTGTAGGAATTGCTTACGGATATTCTTCGCTGCATCTTTTAGTGCAAACGGGTCCTCTGTATTAATAAGTAGTTCACTAAGCACCACGTTGTTTTCTTTTTTGTTCTCTTTTAATCCTCTCCATGGTATTAAATATCTGCACCATTTGGTCTTTCATTTCTACATTTTCTTCCTTCAATTTCCTATTTTTTTCTTGAATTTTTTCCATCATTTCTTTATTCTCCTGTTGTTCTTTTCGTATTTCCCTTATATCCAGATTTAATGATCGAAAATTTTTACTTTGCTGTTGCAAACAAAAACATTTGCCCACTTTTTTACAGTGGAATGTGAAGAAGATAAATCGCCATAGACGACGTCTAAACGTTGTTTAATGTATGCACTTCTTTTGTTAATAACTTAATGACCACGGGGTACTCAATTCTCGTAACTTGAGACATTTTCATGCACTAGTCACGTTGTCTGGCTGGCCACTAAAAACCACTACTCTCCGAACCGTAATATATATCGCGTAGGCCTCGCTCGAACCTGTATAAGCCTGTCAGGCCGAGAATTTATGACGCCTACCTCGTAGTTGTGCCCCTACCTGTCCCTACAAGTTTTATATCCGTTGTTTTGAATCGCTAAATATTTTGTTTATAGGTACAACTGTTCTTGCTTGATGCACCGCGAAAAGAATCGGCGACCTGTCAGCCCATCGAATCACCGATTCCTATCGATGTATCAAATATTCTCAGTCTGTCACTTTCCCGCAATCTTAAAGCCTTGTCTCTTGCGACTTACTTTTTATCTGTCGACCACTTTTTCTGTCTGATATCTTTTTATATTTTCATGTTTGGGTTTTTATATTTTTACAGTTTGAATTAGGTATTTAAATATTTAAAATTCCTACTTACAGCTGTTTTCGTTTTCCTGTCTTTCCACTGATTTCACTATTTTGTTACCTATTACTTTGTCTTTTTTTAACTCCAGAGATCCTTTCACACGTCCACTCACTTGCTAGCCAGGACCGGCATTCATATTTCTTAATTACAGTGTAGTTACTGAAGTTGGGTCATATACATCCATACCAATTAAAATACGCCGCTGTTGGTATACGAGCTCAAGAAACAATCAATAAGGTCATTCAGACGATACACGTTTTCTTTTCAAATATTTATGTTGACAGTTTCGGGTTATAATATAGTATATTACAAAACAAGTTTCATAAGATAGCATTTTGTCGCAAGTGGCAGAAATGTGACGGACAAATGCGGCAAAATGCTTTATGAAACCAGCTTTCTATACTATTTTTTCTATTTTGCATTTCTGACTTTCATGACTTAAAAAATGTATTTTTTCCAATTCCTATTAATAACATGCTCATTTTATATATTAAATCTCATTATTAAAACAATACACGTGGAAAGAATGCCTAATACAATAACCAAAAAATAAATGCTAATACAGCTCATGGTATTGGTGGAATCATTCCCGGCAAAAACAATGTAGCAGAGAAAATAGCCCTAACACATGGACATGTTTCTGCCTACTCGGCGTCATCAGCATGGTTCTGAGCACTATCTACTGCCGCTATCATTGAGTTTGCCTCTCAGTTTATATTGCTAATCTCCAAAGCAGCACTGAATATGTCTCTCGGCGACACCTATCGCCAACAAACACAATCACGCCGTCCCAGACGGCAGCAAGACAAACCGGAGTGTAGATGTCCACCACCTATCGGGCAGCTCTTGGGCTGCCAAACGCAAGGGGGCGTTGTGCCTAGGCACAGCGACATCTATACGTGCAAATGATTCCTCAGGCTTACCATGATGTATAGAAATACACGTGGAAAGAATGCCTAATACAATAACCAAAAAATAAATGCTAATACAGCTCATGGTATTGGTGGAATCATTCCCGGCAAAAACAATGTAGCAGAGAAAATAGCGCTAACACATGGACATGTTTCTGAGAGGCAAACTCAATGATAGCGGCAGTAGATAGTGCTCAGAACCATGCTGATGACGCCGAGTAGGCAGAAACATGTCCATGTGTTAGGGCTATTTTCTCTGCTACATTGTTTTTGCCGGGAATGATTCCACCAATACCATGAGCTGTATTAGCATTTATTTTTGGTTATTGTATTAGGCATTCTTTCCACGTGTATTTCTATACATCATGGTAAGCCTGAGGAATCATTTGCACGTATAGATGTCGCTGTGCCTAGGCACAAACGCCCCCTTGCGTTTGGCAGCCCAAGAGCTGCCCGATAGGTGGTGGACATCTACACTCCGGTTTGTCTTGCTGCCCTCTGGGACGGCGTGATTGTGTTTGTTGGCGATAGGTGTCGCCGAGAGACATATTCAGTGCTGCTTTGGAGATTAGCAATATAAACTGAGAGGCAAACTCAATGATAGCGGCAGTAGATAGTGCTCAGAACCATGCTGATGACGCCGAGTAGGCAGAAACATGTCCATGTGTTAGGGCTATTTTCTCTGCTACATTGTTTTTGCCGGGAATGATTCCACCAATACCATGAGCTGTATTAGCATTTATTTTTTGGTTATTAAAACAATAGTTTAATCAAAAGAATGAATGAAATGTTTACAGCAACACTATTCACACTGCTATTGACAATACGAATAAAGTAAAACCTTTGAAATTTTCGTTGCTATGGATGGCTTATTTATAAAACATGTGACACTTTAGTAATAGTACAATTAACATTTATGTAAATGAATTACCGAAGCAATAAAATTTTTTGAAAATTCAGGGGAATTGGAAAAAATATTGTATGATACACGTGAATAAAGAAATTTTATCCACTCATTCATTCACTAATACCATAAATAGCTAGTTATTATGTATTTTTAACAGCTATTGGAGACATTTAAGCTTGTATTATATAAAGGTTAGTCACATTAACCAACATTGACAGTGAATAAAGGTGTATCACATTGACATTGCTTATATTCAAAAATTTGTCATTGCAATTACATTTTATTTGTATTTAAAAGTACACATACTATGTAATAATATAAATTGTACTTCACCTGAGCTTGATAATTTATTACTTAGTAAATCAGGTGAAGTGTATGAAAAAAATGAACATTTCCATACTTGCTGTACACTGAATAGTATTGAAACAGTACCTGTTAAAACATTTTATTGGCATATTTTCAAATACAAAGCAAAGGAACTACTTTATGGTCGATGTACTCGATGTTACATAAACATATCACAATACCCTAAATCACAAGCATTTTTGAAACGTTCATCAGTAGGTTACGAACCAAAGAAATTATGAATTTATTGAGAAAGCTGATAACACAGTATACCTCGCAATAAAAATATGGAATATACTCAGACCTTAATTTCATACAGTTTTTGTCGACGTAGTGGTGTTCAATTTAATCTTAATAATAGGGTATGTAGGCGTATACGTAGGCGTGAAGAACTAATCAATACAACATTAAATGACATAGAATATAAGATTGTAATACCTAAAACAAAGAGTGGTATTTCAAACGTTTTTGCAGTCATAACTGACTGGCACATGAATTGGTTTGGTAAAAAGGTATGCTGATTTGCGACCAAAAAATATTATTCATCAATGTTTCTTTCTTACATACCGCAATAGTTATTGCATATCTACTCCCGTAGGGATTAACACAATTGGAAAATTGCCTAAAGTGATTGCAACTTTTCTCAAGCTGCCAAATTTTGAGCTATCTAGTGGGCATTGTTTTTGACATTCCAATGTTTTGCATTTAGCAAATATAAGTAGCACAAATTAACGTTTTCAACAACTCAAGAAATACTAAATAAAACTATTCATAAACTGCCTGGAATAACAATAAATATCCATGACTAGCCTCAGATTTCTGTAACGGTATACAATAATTACAGTAATCATAATAATCAAGGTCGTAATTAAATTCATAGTTATAATTTTGTACTAGTGTGTATAATGTTAATTTGTATTAGGTACGTTCGTGAATTTCAGATTTTATCACATTCATTAAAAGAGATGCCTAACCTAGTTGTCATGTCATTGTCATCAATCAGGAATACCAACATTAAAAAGTAAAATATTATAATGAAGTTCATTCCGCCACGTTCTTGCGAGCGGAAAAGTACATATTTAGTATGCAAAATAGAAAAAAACTATTGTAATGTTGTAACTTTACAATAAGGAAGATTAGATGAAATATGGTAGGGTATATTGCACATTTAAACACTAAACAATATTACTAAAATATTGTTATAGATTGCTTGAATGCAATTCAGGCGTTACGTCTACTGCTTTTGGTGTACTTATATTATTTAATACGAAATGGCTTAGAGCTTACAATATGTTACAAAACCATTTTCTTGGCTATTTTTTATTTGATGTATATGATTAACCGTTGTTTACAAAACGATTGATTTGTTCCTAGAAAATCACAAATCAATCAAACGTACATAGTTAGATGTGAAATTCGAACATGAAGGAACCGATAATTTCCAAAATAAAAACGGTATAGTTTTACATGTTACGAATTTTCAGAATGTTCGCTTAGTAGAAGGCACTGAGCAATACGAAAGATGGCAAGATCTTCCGATTATCGTGTATTACACGGTATACATGTTTAATGTGACAAATCCAGATGAAGTGATGTATGAGAATGCTAAACCAAATGTAAAGGAAGTTGGACCATATGTTTATGGGTAAGTATAAATTATAAATGAAGATAATTTTAAAACTGTATTGTACAATACTTTTATAAGCGATATATTACGGAAAATTATTTCTAGTTTTTTTGTTTAATCTTCAGTTTCATATATTATTTAGTAATATGTATAACGTTAATTATAATACATAGGAAGAGCCCTTTAGCTTTCACATGCTTTAAGAGCGCTTTCCCAAAACTTCTTCAATTAAATCATAAGAACTTCGTTTGAATATTATTTACCTCATTTAATATTGTAATAGTATGTATTACGTGAGTTTACGTTCGTTTAATTCGGATTCCAAAAAATGTATTTGAATGAAATGCGCTGTATATCTGTGAAAATTTTAAACGGAATTGCAAAACAGTTTGATTGCATTTTGTTTCTCCGTATTTACACAGGTATATCAATGTTTGTGACGACCAATCAATGTTCATTAAAAATTTTCGAAATATAGTACATTATTTGCTAGTGAAATACCCCTTACACCGATTGACAGTTAATACTATAAAAAATCAAGAAATGCGTTAATTCTAAGAGAAACTTTAATCTTTAAATGTTAAAAACTAGTGTTTACCTGTGTGTTTTAAAATTAGTGGTGCTTCAAAAGAAATTACGTCTTTAATGCTATTGAATTATTTTTACACCTGTTGCCAGCTATTCAAAATTTTATTTTCCCAACATTTCACAGATTATCCGGCTTATTCATGTGACCACTCATATCAAAATGATGCATGAAATATTTACTCTTAACATCAGCTTTTCATCAATGTTATAATTAGGATTTCTAGGTACTAATGATTGTATTTTGTTCTCATATCAAACATTAAGAGTTTTTCTTTACTTCCAGCAGCCTTCGTATTTTATATTAATCAAACGGTGTTTGAAATTACTTGTGCTTTCTACATAAAGTTCAACAAATTACTTACGTTCCAACTTATGCATTCTTTTAAAGAAAGAAGTTTATCATATACTGTTGTTCAAAGTGGGAAGTCCAAAATACAAATAGGTGAAGTGATAATGGAGGCTTCCATTGCCAAAGTCAATGACAATTGTACGTGATTCAGGTTTGGATCATGCCATAATGAGAATCAAAAAGACTTAACTCGGCGTTTAGCGTTCAAGAGAAAGGAAATCTAGATAACACGGCAATTCTGCTACTATTAGGTAAAGAAGGAGGAAACCCAGGTAGGACGGCAACTTAACGTGTAAACCACGTTGGAAATGAAAGTAACCTGTATAGGCATCGACTAACTGGAGGCATTATTATATTGACCTACATCCTTGTTAACGTTGTTGGGGTGTTTAACTATCTCGATAGATTCTCTGATCTTAGGGTTGAAATAGTGCGATGGCTTGCATAATGCCGCAGTTTAATGGAACAGAACTGTATGGTTAGTCACCAGTTGATGTTCAACTACGGCGGAATTCGCAAGAGCCTTCATTCTAAAAAATTGGAAGAATTTTACCCCTATTAAAGGAGTAAAATTCACTCAAATTAGGGTAAAATTTCACCCTGAAGCATCAGAATGTAGGGTAAAATTAATCGAAAATGAAATACGTGCACAGACGCAACTTGTGAAAAACACAGAATAGTCCTTGGTTCTTCGCATGCATATGGTGTTGTATACCTTGCATCGTGACCAAATATGATCGCCAATGTATCATAATTTTAGTGATAAACGAATTACAAATGCATAAAGTTTAATTTGAAAGGTAAGTAAAGACACTGTGACTTAATAACCAACCGCGACGTCAATGAGCACGTGAATAATCAGTAGGTATTAGCAATAGGTTATGGTATTTATTATTTGCATAATAAGCTAACCTAACCGATGATACTGAAATTCAGTCTCCAATTCACATCCTAAGTTCATATCTCATGGTGTTGTAGTGGGGATAACACAAAAAACTCACCTCGTAATATATGTACATTTGCTTAATTATTTTTTTATGATTTATATTATACACTATAACCTGTGGTGAGGTGAAATTGTTTGGTAGATTCAAATTTATAGACAACAATTTGGCATACTTTTCTCAACATGTTCTTTGTTTTGTTTGGAACTTAATTTGCAAAATAATAACAATAATGTATTCAGTGCCCAACAGAGCATCTACATTGCCATGGTTGGATTAGCTGTAAAAGAAAATTTATGGAACTTTACCACAACACCAATCACCACTATTACCGTCGTAACGAATACTTTATAGTTAGGTCGATTTACAACTAGATTGTACTTTAGTTTTCTAGTATTTCAATTAGTCAAATTTGTTGGTATAAGTTTTCTTCTATTAAATCAATTACCGAGTAAATGTTTGCAATCTGAACTCAGGATACCTAAAGTCGTCCTTGAATAATCGAAACTCTATTCGAAATTTTGCAAATACTTTTGAGAAATGTACCTTGAGAAGGGATCGAAAAATAAAAAATCAACTAACAAAGGGACACCGGCAACCCGCACTTCTCGATTTCGATGAAACTGCACAGACTGAAAGAGTACCTTGGTATAAGAACACCATTTTTTTCTTACCTAGCGTATCTCGCCGATTTGGGGGTACAGCCCCCTCCAAAGATTTTTGTTTTTTTTATTTGTGTAAATATCTCGGAAATTATAAGACATATCTTTTTCTTTTTAGAATAATTTGAAGTAAATTACATAGTCCCAAGGACGACGCGAATTATTTTCGGAAAAAATTTATAACGCGAAACCGGGATACCCTCCCCCCTCTTTTTTATTATTTTTTTCTTTATTCTTCACAAATGAAGTATATTACATAGTCTAAAGGATGGCGTGAATTATTTCCAGGAAAAATTATTAACGGAGGACCGGGTACCCCATACCCCCATTTTTTTTACATTTTTATATTTTATTTTTTCACAAATGGAGTCGATTTTATGTAGAATATGTATGTGGTCAAATTGAGACAGTTAATAATAAAGATATTAAAAGACGATAATAAAACTTTACTTGTCATTGATTGTCGTTATAAATATATATTTATTTAGAAATTATTTATTATTTCGATACATGCTTTAAGAAATACTATAATATAATGTGACTGAAATGACCACAGGTGGCCGTTTTAAATAATGTATGAGAAGCGTTCTTTCGTGCAGTGTAAATTTACAGCTCGGCATATTCTATAGAGCAATATTCATATAACTAATTTGTTTGTAACTAACACATTTTCGGAAAACAGTGGAGCAGAATAAAAAAGAAAGTGTAATGCTTATGAAACATTCAATACACTACACACTGTAATGTGATTATTGAAATTGTAATTGTGACTGGTAGTATTATACATATAGTAATTATGCTATGTAATGATTACAGTAATGGTAGTAATCTCGGTGAAGAAAACTGATTGTGGGTCAACGATTGCAGTTTAATAATACTATTTCTCTGATGCAAATCTATGTCGTAGTTCATAAGAATCACTGTATCAGAAAAAGTTCTAATAAAATTTGTCCATAATCTAAAACCAAACACATCTAGAAGTTGTACCATTGCTGTTGTTTTCTTAGGGATATTTAAAATGTTAACAGTTTTATCTTTTGGCACCCTTTTCTGAAGTTCGGCAACACAGTGTCCACTCCAAGAATCAATCAAGAGAACACCTTTTGGTCCGATATTTGGAAAACATCTATTAACCAGGTTTTGAAATGATTTGAAGTGAGCTTTCCAGACGTCGAAGAAGAAATATACACATTTACTGGCCTAAACAACGATTGCGCAACTCGAGTTCCAAACGTATTCGTACATTCCTTTAATACCAAAAATAACGGCGAAAGTAACCGTCCATCTGCAGAAATGGCCGGTAAAATTGTATAACTATGTTGTTGAGTGCAAAAATTGCACAACAGCTTCACCGTTTTTCTTACCCTTTACTGCCAAAGTACGGCCGGAGTGCTTTTTTATATTAAATCCACTTTCATCGGCGTTGTATACGTTGCTTCTGCCGATACTAGCGATATGGGGTTTGACTTCCTTAATAAAATTATTGCTTAACAATCGCAGGTCTTCCATACCAGCACGAGTCGACCTAGTAATAAATTTTGTTATTTTGCGTGACACAATATGTACTTTCTTGAAATGCCATATCCACCAATGTCCTGCTTTAAACGTGTCGTGTCCAATTTCTTCTTTAGCTTCTAAAGCCCAGCTTCGAAGGTCCATGTCATGAATTATTTTTCCATCGTCTATGCTATTTTCAAATATTGTATGAATGTATCCTGTAATAAACCGTAGCTTATCCGTATGCGCGCCGCCTCTGTTAACACCTTCTTCCCATCTATATAATTGGTGTAGCGATTTGACCTTTTTGAATTTTTGTTTCACGCCTTCGACAGAACGTCACTTGCTTCTACCACTTCTCCTGTATTCAACAGCTTTAATTTTGTAATCTAGGTCAACAACACTGCCTCCTTCTTCAAGAACACATGCAATATTTTTATAATTGTCTTCTTCATCTTCTGCTACATCTTCCACAAATTGCGCTTCATGTGGTTCTTCTAATCGTTCAAACTCCAATCCTGTGACATATTCAAAAGAGAACATGTTTTCCTGTTGGGCACTTACAATCATCTCCTTCAACGCATCATGCAACTCAAGTTCTTCAAACGTCAAAGGAATTATTACGATGTTGGCTAATTGAAACGTTGCAAGTAACATGTTCAACACATTAACTACATTAATCGCTGCCATATTGCCAAACTACAAATTTACACTGCACGAAAGAATACTTCTGACATATTATTTGAAACGGCCACCTTATATATGCTTCAGATAACTGTGTACGTGACACGAACAATCTAGTTTTAGTATATCGGTATCTACTGTAAGCACTTATAATTAATCCATCTCAATCGGATTATTTTGTGGCATTTTTTGGAAACGTTTTCGAACTAATTCATTAATATATGTCTATTTAGAACGACAATTATCTACGTACGTCAATCAATGACAAGTAAAGTTTTATTATCTTTTAATATATTTATTATTAACTGTCTTAATTTGACCACATACATATTCTACATAAAACCGACTCTATTTGTGAAAAAATAAAACAAAAATGTAAAAAAAAATGGGGGTATGGGGTACCCGATCCCCCGTTATTAATTTTTCCCGAAAATAATTCACGCCATCTTTTAAACTATGTAATATACTTTATTTGTGAAAAAAAAGAAAAAAAAGGGGGGGGGGTCCCGTTCCCGCGTTATAAATTTTTTCCGAAAATAATTCGCGTCATCCTTGGGACTATGTAATTGACTTCAAATTATATTCTAAAAAGAAAAAGATATCTGTTATAATTTCCGAGGTATTTACACAAATAAAAAAAACACATAAAAAAATCTTTGGAGGGGGCTGTACTCCCAAATTGGCGAGATACGCTAGGTAAGAAAAAAATGGTGTTCTTATACCACGGTACTCTATCAGTCTGTGCAGTTTCATCGAAATCTAGAAGTACTGGTTGCCGCTGTTCCCTTGTAAGTTAAACATTAGTTTTGAAATGTTTGGAACGTTTCTTTAAGTATTACACAGCAAGAGCGATCGTCCTATCTGTACCCCAGAGCCGGACCATGTTAAGTCCAAAAACTCAATTTTTCAGTAAAGCAGTTTTATTGAATTAATTTTAGATTTTTTTTTTTTGTAAATCCAGTCAATAATTTAAATTTGAATTAGCTTTAAATTTAGGAATAATAAAGAATAATGAACATAAATGACCATAGTAAGTAATTTAAGATATTTATTTAAAATTTCGTAAATTTGGACTTAACATAGTCTGGCTCTGGGGTACAGATATTCGTTCTCATAATGAAGCGCTGATTATTTTTTTGCAGATTGGTAAAAGGAGCGTATTAAATTTCCACTTTGATTAATGGCAATTGTATAGAAAACTAACATGTTAATAATGTGAAGAATGTAATAATATAACGTAATTATGACCATTCTTTATTAAATTAAATATAATGTAGTTGTATAAAAAGTTAATATAAACAATATAGGTAAATTTACATCAAAGTTATTATATTAAACTAATATAAAAGCAATTCTTGATAAGAACATAAGGAAAATTAAATAATAGATTACTGAAACAGTTCACTAAAACCCTTACCACAACACTTAATTCGTACTGGACGCACGTTTCGATAGCCAAGCTATCATCATCAGCAGTGTTCCAGTGCCACAGTTTTAGAGTATCCGTTTAAATAATAGATTATCTCCGAGAAAAATAAGGAAGCAACAATACTGATCTAAAAAAAGAACGATTTATAGTAAAATTCTGCTTTAAAGTGAAATAAAATCTAAATAAAAGATTATCTAGGAGAAAAATAAATAACAATACTGTTATACTGCTATAAATAAAGATAATTGAAGAAATATGCTAAAAATATAAAATAAGCAAACGTTATTAAATAGCCAACACGTAACTCATGTGTCTAACATAGTTGTTAGATTGCTAGTGTAACAAACTTTCGCTTTTTTGAAAAATGTTGATCCCTGTGACTATAGCATGCTCTTACGGTATACATACATATGTAGATGAAAATAAAAACAACTGCTTAACTACCAATATTTTTATTTGACCCACAGGGATAAAATTACCTCTATTATAGGAGCTAGAAAAGTTGCCCTCCACTTCAGGGCTAATTTTCAACCAGGAGGGTAAAATTCACCCACAGGGGTAAAATTACTCCTATTATAGGAAATAGAAAAGTTGCCTCCTATTTTATCCACTTTCTTATAAAAGCGCTTACGTAACCTTCCGATTTGGTGTACACTGGTGAAGCAAGCCGCTCCCTGAAAACAGAGCGCGAACGATGTCTCGGACAGGTCTCTTAGTTACTTCCCCAATAGCTGAATATCAACGAGTCACTGGTTATAAAGTTGTTCAGTGAAACTGCGGTATTGTGTAAATATTCGAGCTATTTCAACTGTTAAATGGCCGAACACCTGAATGATGTTAACAGGTAGTCAGTATGGGACCTCTTGCCAATATTTGGAAACCTGTGATCGGCCAATATGACCTCCGCATAATTCTTGGAATACCGAACAGAATATTGCTGGCTAAAGAAGTACCTCTTCAGGATGGGATTAACCAGAGACCTGTCACATAGGGTACCGAGCTAAAATCGAGACAGCGGAACACTCCTTCTGCAAGTGTCCTGTGCCGACACCAATTGGAAGGATCGTGCTAGGTGAAGGTCGGCTTCACTTTGCCGCCACTAGGGCGATCCTTTTGGCCAACGTCCTAACCTATGCTAAGGCAATGAATTGGTAGACGGCCTAAAGCATTTTATAAACATAATAAACCTATCGGGAACTAATTGCTATGAGATTTCTAACCCTCTCGTTGTGCATAACCATAATCACAATCCAATAAGCAGCGACCCTACCCCTCTTCGTCTCCCTCCGCCTTGGTCTTTATAAGTGTCTTCTTTTCATTATAACCCGTCACTTGGGTTTCGTCTCCTCCTTTCTTCTGAAGAAACTCTTTACGATTGCGGTTCAGTCTTTTTGATTGTCATTATGACACAACCCACATCCAGAGTACGTACAGTTACAAAGAAAGTATTTGTAATATGCAACTTATGAAATTGCAATATGGCTCACCCGACGTTCACACCATGCATATGTATATAATTTATGATTATAGGCAAAGTCGACACAAACGAAATATCACTTATAATGAAGGAAATGATACCTTGACTTATGAAGAATATCTCTATTTTGAGTTCGATGCTGAAAGATCCTTCCCGAACACTGAAAATGATACCGTTGTGATTGCCAACGTTGCATTGAACGTAAGGAATCGTTTCGTTTAAATGCAAACAATTTATTTTTGATTATTTGTAACTATTCAAGCGTACCGGTAATATTGAAAACCTTTGTTTTTGTAGGTGTTATTTAATATGTTAAGTAGGATTTTACCAGAGAATTTACACTACCTTGCCGATCAGGCTTGGATGAATGTTTTTCCAGATACGAAGACATTGTTTCACACTGTGCAAGTTGGTGATATTTTGTTTAACGGCTACAGATTTTGCGATCCCCAGTATCAAAATGCCAGTATGCTAGAAGACTTTGCATGGCTTGTATGTTCCGCACTTTCTATTCTAGATGTAGCTGTGCTCGAAAGAGAAGATGATGGTTCTCTGAATTTTGCTTTTTTTAAATGGGTCAGTTCATACAACAATTATAAAATATACTACCAAACACAGTATACATTAAATTCTATTCTTATATAAGTTTCGGAAACATGTACTAGCCCAGGCTCCTAATAGTTTGGCCGGCACACATTTTAGGATAAATACTTTAATATAATTCGACATCTATACAAATGGAGAAAAACTTCAACAAAACTATTATAACTATAATAAAATATAGACTTTCACCTTAAAAATAAAAAAAAAAAATGAAAATTATATTTAATTTACATAACAGATAATCTTTGTGTAACAAAGAATGTGACTCAACTGATGTATCATAATAGTTCGGCCGCTGATCGTAATTGCCATGAAATCGAGTCCGTTAATAAAAACAAAACACTCATTGAACAAATCAACAAGGCAGCTGTCAGTATTAGTCATTATTAGAGCGGGCCAAATTGCGCCATCCAACAGAATCGGAATCAGGCGCAACGGCCGCTTATTGTAAATAGCGTATATGTGAGTCACAGCAGATATGTGATATTTCGAAATTAATACACAAGAGTAAAAAAATAAAAGCTGACGCAATAATAATGTTTAGTAATTAGAGCGGATATATATATATATATATATATATATATATATATATATATATATAATATATATATATATGTACACGCTGAGGTGTTTTTATTTTCATTATGATTTTTTATTGATTGAAAACGGTATGCGTTGTAAATGGGATGTAATAAGGAAATAACTGAGAAACTGAACGCTTTTTTTATTCTGTTGTACTTAATAATGTAACTGTAAATAAAGATATAATAAATAAATTCTATCCTTCTTAATAATGCGGATAGGCTTGTTTAAAAAGTTTACCATCAGATAAGTTTCCACATTTGCCTCGGTGAAGGATGTTCGCCGAGACGAAAAAATGTTCTTATATTTCGAAAACGACCGTTCCACGTCTACCGAAGTAAGACAGGCGTAATAAAAATAATCTTTAGATTTAGTCAAGGAATCTGCAGATGCCCCATCGCACATTTGTCTTAATCTCGTGTAGTCCGGATTCTTTTTTAAAACACTATCGAACTTAGCTAAAACTCGTCCACTTGTTGCATCGTTTATACTGTGTAACAATGTACTAACTTCGTCCACGACTTGCACTGATTCTACCAACGAGAATCCAGAATTTTGCAAATTTTCTATCGCGTCTACTAACCCTTTGTAATTGTTGCTAATATTCTTTAGATGTGTTTCAACAGAAATATCGAGAAATCCCTTCTGGCTCATCCTAATAGCTCTACCTTCGGCAGGGACGAATTGCAAAATAACGGATTTGACTTCTTGAAAATGTTCATTATAATAAAAAGTGGCTTTTAACCACGTTCCCCAACGCGTAAGAATGGGCTGTGGTGGTTCTCGAATACCAGGGCATAACCTGTGGAATGCCCTAGTCCTCTTAGGACTTTTGAGAAACACTTTTTTTGTGTTTGCTATTAATGCATCCACCTCCGGGTAACACTCTCGAATAGTTTGTGCCACAAGATGTAAAGCATGGACTTTACACGTAACATGTAAAAGTCCTTCACACTTTTCTTTAAGGGAACGGCCTACACTACACATTGTTGCTGCACCATCGCTCATGAACAACAACAATTGACTGGTTGACACTTGAAATTTTTGTAACGTTTCGAGAACTACGGCCGTAATTGCTTTACTAGTACACTGTTTTAATCTTCTGCTGGCTAATAGAATTGCAAAATTTGGTTTAATAGGATCTAATACGCGCACTATTATATTCAAAATAGAATTTTTTTTTTGCAATCTGTCGTCTCATCAAGACATAGCCACAGCTGTTTATCTTTTAATTCGGCTTTAATTCGATTTTCAATGTCCTCACGTATTCGTGGAATATCTCTCCGTAACGCTGTCCGAGATGGTAGTATCCACTCGGTATTGTATGTACTCCAGAATTTTCGAAATGCTTTTTTATCAAGTATACGAAGTGGTAGACCACATACCATAAACGTTAAAAGCAATTCTAATTGAAATTGACGTTGTTGTGACACACCATTTCTTTTATTTCTGTGGTGTGCGCTATTTATATGTCTTTCACAATCACGTTTGCTCCAGCACAGTAGTTTCTTTTTACAAACTTTACAGAAAATTGTACTCCCATTGTAGTGTAAATCCACAAATTCACTAAGAAATTTATTAACTTTCGTAGGTAATGGCCGTTTACTTTTAATAGTTACGTTAGACATAATCACTAAAGCGAGCACACCGACGCTTGTTTCTAGTATGCCACGAAGTGGTGCAAACGTAACATCTGCAGACTCGTCATTTGTTGATGAATAGAGCGCGTCATCCGTAAATGAATAAGCGCGCTGTTAGTTCGTAGCCGTCGGTGAATGAACTTTTTTTTGTAGTGGCCCACTGTGAACAACGCCCTATTTATCAACGAACACCCAAACTGCAGGTGTATATTTGCGCGTCTTCACGACGTAATAGACAGTGGTTTTGGTCCTCGTCCTAATAATTACATATTTAAATTACCTATGTTTACATACATATATGCGCCCGGCAGCCTGATTGCGAACCTGGCGCGTGGTGCTCTTGGCCCGTTCTAGTCATTATTCATTTTAATAAAGTATAATGCCTCGTGGTAAGCCATTAAGTAACGATTTGCGCTTGTCAATCGTTAATGCCTATAAAAATGGCATTTCAGCACGTCACATTTCAGTTTCGCATTCAGTGCCACGTTCTACTGTTCAAGATATTATCAATTTGTATAAATCAACCGGTGTAGTTAATCTAAAAACCAAAACCGGCCGACCAGCTACAATTACTGAAGCAAACAAATCGAGGGTCCAATACCAAAGAAATAGCCGTTTTGTGGAGCGAAAGTATAGGCAAGGACATTTCGTTGTCTACAACGAAGAGAGCCTTCAGAAAAATAGGATACAAATTCTATAAGGTAACAATTCTCCTTTTTTTTTAGGTGAAATTTATTGGTAACTTATGCTACTTTTCTGACAAGGAAAAGAAAAACCATTATTGACAACATTACAAAAACGTAATAGACTGAAATGGCCTAAAGAACACCAAAATTGGACTCAAAGACAATGGGGAAGTATAATTTGGAGTGATGAGTCCAGATTTGATGTTTGCATAGGTGACTCTCGCAAAAGAGTATTGCGGACATTCTCAGAGGCATATCATAGTGATTGTCTAGTAAGAAAAGTAAAGTTCCCAGCATCAGTCATGTCATGGGGATGCATGTCGGCAAAAGGTGTAGGTAAATTACATTTTGTCGATGGAATAGTTAATGCGCAGAAGTACAAGGAGATTCTGGAAAAACGTTTCTTACCATCAATTGCACAATGTGCAACGAGTGACGATGACTTTATTTCCCGACAGGACGGTACACCGTGCCATACGGCAAAATTATGCGTACGTGGCTCCAGGACCATAACATTCCAATGCTAAAATGGACGTCTTGTAGTCCAGACTTGTCTACAATCGAGACACTTTGGCATAACATGAAGAACCAACTACGGAAAAATCCAGCACGCACAGTACCTGCATTAAGAGCTAGCTTGCAGAACATATGGGATAATATTTCATCAGAAGAGTGTGGAAGACTTGTGGACACAATGCCTAGCAGAATTAAGGCAGTTATTGCTAATAAAGGTGACGTTACCCAATATTAAAATCTGGCCGAACTATTATGACTCATCAGTTGAGTCACATTCCTTGTTATGCAAAGATTATCCGTTATGTAAATTAAATATTTTCACTTTTTATAAGTTGAATTATATAGTATATAAAGTATATTTTATTGTAGTTGTAATGGTTTTGTTGAAATTTTTCGCCATTTGTTTAGATTATATTAAAGCATTTATCCTAAAATGTATGCTGGCCGAACTATTATGAGCCTGGGCTCGTATACATATTATCATTAGAGTAGGATTAGTATTATATATTTCATCATAGTATTGGTTAGTTCATACATTTGTAGATTTGGAACCTCCTTTCGGTCAGCACTAACAGTTTATTAACTATTAGTCTGCTTATTAGTAAGATACATAGTAGTATTTGTATTTACTGGGTTTTCTTGAGGTTTCCTAAAACAACATTAAAAAAAAATTGCTACACTTCACAACTACATATATACGGGAGGATGGTATGAGAAGTACCCGTGTTTGGAGGCAGGGGGCGCTTTATGTCAAAATTTGCATTACCGTCTGTGAGTACTATTCTTTAGCCAACGTCTGTCAAAATTTCGGAGAGATTCATCGAATAGTGTTGCTTTGAAAGCCGTTGAAAGTGAGCAAGTTTATATATTTGTAGAATCATGGAAAAAGAACAATCCCGGTCAATGATTCGATTTCATTTTTGGATGGTAAAACGTGTGCAGAAATTAAAGAGAAGTTGGATGCAGTTTATGAAGACCATGCATCTTCGATAAGGGCCATCAAGTACTGGCTTAATGAATTTAAGCGTGGCTGAACATCCGTCTTTGACGTGCCGCGTGTGCTGACGATTGGTCAAAAAAGGAATCGCGTGATAACTTCAAAGCAATGTTTGGATATGTTTAAGCGCAATACGAGTGAGTTTCTGCAGCTTTATGTGATTGTAAGTGAGACATGGACACATCACTACACGCCCGAAACCAAAGGTCAGTCTGCAAAATGGGGCTTTCCCGGCGAACGAGCACCAAAGAAGGCGAAGACGATTCCATCAGCTGGAAAAGTTATGGTTTTTTTTTTGGGATTCGCTTGGCGGAAAGCGGTTCACGTCAAATGAAGAAGTTATTGCCGGAACATAGGCCTATTTTGCAGACAAATCTTATTAGTTCGTTTTTCATTAAGTACCGTTGGCGGGATTGCCACTAGTCGATCTGCTACCCTCACAGAAGATATGATGCAATGTTGGTTGCTCACTTCCGTAGAGGTCGATGTAGCTATTAATTTCGACATTTGCAGTGATTAGAGTATTTTTAATTAGATATTTTCATCCGTACTTGTAAATCATATTGTTTGGATGGCTTAAAAAAGTTGGAACATCGCTGGATTAAGTGTATAGAGCTATAAAGAGATTATGTCGAGAAATAAGTTTACTAAATGCAAAACAATTGTGTTGTCTTCCTTAACACAGGTACATATCATGCCATCCTCGTATATACATATACTACGAGAGATTATTAAGGTTCGACAAACGACTGCAACGTCAGAGGCGTATCGCGCACAAGTAGGTACGTGAGATACAGTATTATTAAAAAATAATATATCCCTACCTTTTATTGACTTCTTGGAACAGTAGTATTTTGTCACAGTGGACATCAAGACGTCAATAAAAAGTAAGAATATATTCTTTTTTAATAATACTGTATCTCACGTACCTACTTTTGCGCGATACGCCTCTTCACCCGACGACAACCGACAGGCAAACCTTCTTGCCACACAGGTTCGGGAAGCCCTTAAGGTACACACCCAGGATGTCTGGCATGACCGGGTTGCGTCCCTCTCCGCAGAAGACGGATCGCTCTGAAGACTCTCCAAAGCCCTCCGTAACCGCAACAGGCGAACGCTTAACTGGCCCCTTCAAGGCACTAACGGTTTCGGTTTCTCCCCTGAGGACAAAGCCAAGATACACGCGGACCACCTCGAGCGGGTGTTCCGCGGTATTGATCCCCCAGACAATGAAGACGAGGCGGACTTCAGTGGCGAAGTGGAAGACAGGGTGAACGGGCTGTCTGACATGCCCGGTACGCCCATCGACCCTGCCACTCCCGACGAAAACCGAGCTATTATCAAAAGCCGGAGCAACAAGAAGTCCCCAGGGTCAGACAACATCTCAAATCTGGCCCTAAAGAGATTGCCTCTAGATGCCACGGAGATCCTATGCGTAATCATCAACGCAGCCCTCCGTCTCCAACACTTTCCCTCTTGCTGGAATCACGCGGAAGTCGTCTCCATTCCCAAACCCGGGAAAGACCACCTCTTGCCCCAGAACTACAGACCGATCAGCCTTCTTTCCAACCTGTCGAAGATTGCCGAAGCGGTCATCCTCGCCCGGCTAACCGATCTCACAGACGACCTAGCTATCATCCAGGACGAACAGTTCGGTTTCCGAGCTGGGCTGTCTACGGAGCTTCAACTACTCCGCTTCACAGAGTTCGTTATAGACGGTCTCGAGAGCCGACAAATCGTCGGAGCGGTCTTCTTTGATTTCGCAAGTGCTTTTGACTCCGTCTGGCACCAAGGGCTGATTTACAAGCTCATCATTTCAGGTCTGAACCCCAACATGGTAGGACTCGTTAGGTCATATTTGGCGGGCAGATCCTTCTGCGCCAAATGCAATCCCGCGAAGTCGAGCACCCGCGGCATCCTGTCAGGAGTCCCGCAGGGATCTATCCTGGGGCCGCGCCTATTCCTCCTGTTCATGGGGGATCTTCCCCGGACGGCGGGCACAAGCACCGGTATCTACGCGGATGACACGGTCATCTACGTTAGAAGCCGTAGCGAGAGATTCGTCATTCAGCGACTTCAGGCCGCTCCTGACGATTTTCTGGGCTGGGCGGCCCGGTGGAGATTTGGCGTGAACGAAGTGCGTCGCGGTTAGATTCACAAGGAGGACGCGCCAGGTAGGGCAAGTGCAGCTGCCATGGAGCCCTGACGTTAAGTACCTCGGTATTCGCCTGGACAAGAGGCTAACCTTCGCCTCACACAAGACAGATATCCGCTCCCGGTTCTCTACTGCCCGCAACATGCTACTCCCTCTCCTGGGTCGAAGGAGTCCCCTTCACCTGGGCAGCAAGTTGCTTCTCTATAAGACGACACTCCGGCCGCTGGTGACCTACGGCGCCTTGGCTTGGTCATCGGCGGCTCCAGGGCATCTCCGGAGCCTGGAAAGCCTCCAAAACAGGACACTCCGCGTCATCGTTGACGCCCCTTGGTTCGTTAGGAATGAACAGATTCGTCGAGATCTGGGCATTCCGTCGGTTCGAGAGCATCTTGAGAAGATCCTCAGCTCGGCGTGGGCAAGTGCCCGCGACAGCGAGAATCCCTGTGTGCAGATGGCCGTCGTCCCCCAGGATCATCCCCCTCCTCTAGTGAAGACTCGTCGCCCAGCGGATTTCTTCAACTCCGGCTGCGCAACGCCCAGAGCCCCAGACGACCGTCTCTGACTCCTCAACAAGACATAACCCTATTTGTTAACCAATAAAGCGATGACCCAACCGCCCCCAAAACTCTTCTACACCAAATCTCAAGCTGTGCGAACTGAGCCAGCTTTACCAAAAGATGAAAAAAGGGTTCAAAGCAATTCAGTCCGACCCTAGTCCCGAAAGCAGTTCCCAGTGTGATACGCCCCTGACGTTGCACTCATTTGTCGAACCTTAGAGATTATATACACATCGTTTTCTTTTTACTTTTCTAAAAATATTTGCTTTAAGAGGGCTTCCTTCCGTTTGAAGTAATCTAGCTGCATTCTTTGCACTTTTTTGATTCATGAGCAAGAAGAAAAAAAATCTTGTTCCCAAAAAATTATATAATTGCAAAACTGGAAAGAAGTTATATTCACTAACGCTGTTATAATAATGGGAATAATTATTCATTTAAATCAATAACCTGCAACAAAGAATAACAATTTTTTACGTCAATCATTCTGTACAAAGCACACACATAATGATCTAAAGAGATATTCTTATACTTACTTTCATATAAGAATATTCATTTTACATGCATTTCTTTATTTTCCAAGGTTATTGCATTAATAATATTACTTATATTTTTCTAGAAACAAGGTAAACATAATGGTGTGTTTAACATCGACGCTGGAATTAAAATTGTTAGTAGATTGGGATTAATATATTCCTGGGATGGATATTTTTACCTTGATATGTGGAACGGACAACTCTCTTCTTGCAACAAAGTTAGAGGTCGTGACAGTGTATTATATCAACCGTCTTTAAAGGAAGACCAGGAAACAGATATTTTTGCTACGGACATATGCAGGTATACATAAAGATCGTATTTTTTATATAGAACTATTCTACAAATGATGTTCTCTAAAACCAAGGAACTTAATGAAACAAATTTTTGGTGATATTTTGTAGAAAATAGTGCTAGACACTGCAAATTGTTAGATAACATTCTTTTTTGTTCTTGTGATGCTGCTATAGCACATTTGAACGTTATTGTATTATTCGGCAAAGCGTCAGGTTAGGGAATATACCTCGCACTTCTAGGCATCGACTACTGTAATCATCAGCCAACCCTTCTAGAATTTTACCGAATCTAGAGGTGTTCCAACCTCCGGTAAGGATTTTTAACGTGCCAAACATCGTATTGCCACGGGGCCTATGGTTTTATTTCCTTATCCGAGAAGAATGCATGCATACTCCGTAATTAAAAGCCAACCGTCCCGGCCGAGTTATGAACCCGCGTCGTTCGGATCGAAAGGCAAGCACGCTAACCGTTCGACCACCGAGACGGTCACATTTGAACGTAAGATCGCCAAAAATATCGGACGTAGAGCAATTATTATATAATAATAGAATTGATATTCTTTGCCTAACTGAAACTTGGTTATCGCTCTGATCGGATTGGTCGCGGTGATGGAGTATGTATTTATATACGCGATTCTTTCAAATGCAGGCTGCTGAATACTTCTAACTATATAGAATAAGTTTGGATATCTGTAAGGGTAGGTGGTAGGGATTTTGTCGCGGGCCGCATTTACACACCGCCAAATACTGATTCTGCTTTCTTCTTGAATGACCTTAAGTCCGAAATAATTAATTTTAATCTGACAACTAGTGCGGTATTTTGTATGGGTGACGTTAATATTAACCTGATGGATGCAAGTTGGGCAAGTAGTAAGCTGAATAATATATTTAATTCCTTATGTATGGTTCAAATGGTAAACCAACCTACGCGTATAACATCCTACTGGTTAGAAGTAAGCTTTATAATACTTTTTTCTATAGTTAAGGATTGGATTTAAAAACAGAGGATAACTTAAGTTATCCAGCTGAATCTTTCCTTAAGATTCCATAATAGCTAATTTTTTTTCTCTTCCTGTAACCATTGTATTTCTAAGTGTATTATGAAATAAAGAAATATTATTACTACTATATATTTTTTGCAGTAAGAAAATATAGTAAGTGAATGTTGTAATTATATGTTGGTTTTTAGAGTTTCGTCAATTTATTACGTTGGCGACGAAGAAGTTTTAAATATTAAAGGACAAAGAAGAGTACTAAGAGAGGATACGTTCTCTATTTCTCGAAATGCAGAAAACGAATGCTTCTGTATAGACACCGTGAGGGATCTCTATGGTGAACAGAAATGTATGCCTGATGGATTTTTCGATCTAGAACCATGTTTTGGTAATATCTTAAAAATAATTTAGCGCTGTACTGTTGTAAATGCAATACATAATAGCTATTTTTTATTGTAGGAGCCCCAATTATAGCTTCACTTCCTCATTTTCTTTATGGCGACGACAACTATTCCAGTACAGTCAATGGTTTAAACCCCAATAAAGAAAGTCACGAAACCTACGCAATTCTAGAACCGGTACATAGCTTTCTAATGAATGAAACTTCCTTTACCTTTGATGCATACTTAAATACTGAAACATATTTTAATTTAGATGACGGGTAGTCCATTGGCGGGCTACAAGCGCATACAGTTTAATGCCATGTTAAAGCCTTTACAAGGCGTGAATGTTACACAAATTCGTAATGCAATGCTCCCGATTTTATGGGTAGAAGAGGTATAAATAAATCACGTTGCATATTCATAATTTAACTAGATATTCTCTTTAAGGGCGTTGAAATCACTGACGAATTAGCAGATATGTTTAAAAAGCAATTCTTAAATGTATTTCAAGCTGTGGACATTTTACAGTGGGTTCTTATTGGCGTTGGCGGCGCTATGTTTGTAGGTTGCGGAAGTATATATGTTTTTATGCTGAAAATTAGATAATTTTTATTGTATTATAGACATATTTTTTCATTAATAAAAGCCATTGAAAAAAAGTGAACTATTATTATGGCCTACATGTTTGCATCGTCGTTATCACATTTTATCTCAGATTGGACATACCGGTCCAGTTTTCTTGGCACACGCAAATATCTAAAAAGTTGCCGGAAGATGCGTCAAAAACACATTACGGTCACCTTTTTTTTAAGGGAATGTTTTAATGGGCAAATAATTTGGACTAAAAAATTACCGAAATATCATTTAACACTATAGATGAGATACTTTGAAAAACCGAAAAATTGATACGATCAATGTTTTGAGAATAATATCGGGGGTGTCAGATCGGGAGAACGAATAGATCGTGTAGCAGCTTATTCGTGACTTATTCTGCAAGCAGTGAAAGTTCTATGTAATATTTCGCCACACGCAGACAAATGGTTTCTTGCATCAAGAAAATAGATTTTCTTGAAAAAATCAGTCTCTATTCAAGAAAATATTTTTATTTCAAGACAATAAAAATGTATAATATAAGAAAATAATTTTCTTGAAATGTTATTTCGATTAAATAAATATTTTCATAGGGTTAGAAAATCCAAGACAGAAAAATGTTTCTTCCAAGTAAATCATTTAGTTTCAAGTTAAAAAAATATTCATATTAAAGGTAGGAATGAAAAAATGGCCCAGATCTCGCAAAGCTTTATTGAGAAATTAGGCGACCAGTTTCGTGTCAAAAAAACACATCATCAGGCCTGATACAAGGATATCATATAAAAGAAAAATTACAATAATGGAAAAAAAAATAGTAAATAGTAATAAAAAGAAAAAAAATACATTAATCGGTATCTTAAAAAAAAAAACCTTGATGAAACGACGTACGTTAACGGTTATATCATTGCATGGGTAAGTACGCCATCTACATTCCGGTTTCTATATTCGCTACCCTCTAGGACGGTATGACTATAACTACTGGCACTACGTAGCACTAGGAAATATTTCAGTTGCTGTCTTTCAAGATTAGTGGCATAAACTGAGAGATGTAAGTGCAATGTGGTCAAGAGCAAGAAGCCTTAATGCATTTTCTCTTCTCATATTGTTATTGCCGGTAGTGATTCCATCAATACCAAGAGCTATCTTGGTTATTGTTTCTATGCACTTTTTTCATGTGTACTTCTACATTAAGTTCACTTTTGTTTGAGCATTATTCTGTAGATAAACCTCTACTTTAGCCCTTTTAAAACCACCAAGCAATGTAAATAATTTACTGCATTATGTATGGATATCTCGTACTGTTTTAAACAAGGTAAGCGCAATTAATAATGTGCACATAAATAATATGCATTTCAAGAATACTAAGTAAGAAAATGAAACTATAAGAAGATTATAAGAAAACTATTTACTACCCTTAACATATTGTTTTGTGTTACAATTGCCATTTACTTATACTAAGAATCGTTTTTTTCAAATTTTCTGCAAGATTTTCTTAAGTCAAGTTAACAAATGTCTTAAACAAAGAAATACAATTATTTCATTATAAGTGTATACTTCTCTTAAGCATTGAGAAAGAAACGCTAAGAAAATATTTCTTTTGATTTAAAACAGTTATTGTATTGCGGATAATTGAAACAGTAATTATCTTGAATTAAGGCAGACAGCTTTATTACAAGTAAATGTTTCTCTGCGTGCAGTTTTTCTGGAACCGCATAATTCAATTCATACAACACGCCACATCCAGGGGATATCAATTTATTGTCCAATAATTGTACGTATCTAGATATCTACTAGCGATGTTAAGAAGGAGGTATGAAATGGGATTTTTAATGGATATTCCTGTTTGCACTTCCGCTATAACTTTAAAGTGGACATCCATTAAATGTTTAGATAAGATAACACATTGTACGGCATTTAAATAGTTTGTCTAGTGTGGTATTTCGTATTTCTGGCGTTTTTCGGCATTTCATGTTGCAATCATTGTTTTAGTCAGTTTTAGTGTGTTATGTATATGATGTATACCTTAGACACCACATTTTATAAATAATAAGCTAGCGTCACCTAGTAAAGTATGTAAGAGTTCAATGCAGAGAATTATAATAAAAGAAGTGTAGAGTTTTGTGCTGTAGCTTATATATTTGCGTTAAAAATATATAATGAAAGTACATGTTTGTTTCGATACATAACATAATGGTGACGATTAAACCCTCGGTCAGTTGTGGAATCGAGTTGTCAGTGATCGCATCGTAAAATAAAAGCAAACAAATATAAGAGAAACACAAAACACGACAAGCGTTATTATTGAACGTTAGAAATTTCACAACCGATGCAACACGATGGTAAAAAGATATCTGAATACATCGCTTCGTTAAAAGATCTAGCAAAAATCTGTAAATTTGGAGAATTTCTAGACCAAGCAGTAATATTTTATGTACTACAGAATGTGTAAATACCTTAGTGTTTGCCATACTACCCCACATTACTCACTATAATTATTACTTTCTTAGTTCAAACTGCGGAGGCGAAGAAGTTGTGGACTTGTGGGATAAGGCTTCCGCCCACACCCTGCGGCCACGCAGCATCCAAGGCGGATTAATCTCGATCGCGAATAAGCAAGCTCTGGATACCTGCTGCCCTCTGCTTTCAACTAGGCTTGCCGCCCAAAAGGGGTAATAGGTAAAGCGTGACAAACGGTTGCACCGGCTGTACATACAAGGAATCGAGTGGAAGTTCGGTAATTATCAGTTGATCGGTATGCGTGTAACCGATCAACCGATAATAACCGAACGTCCACTCGATTCCTTGCATGTACATAGTAAACACAGCGGGTGCAACTGTTTGTCACGCTTTAGTAATAAGATATGGGAGGACTGTCCCGGTTGACGTTTAGATCCTCCCTTCTCGTGGGACCAATATGATGGAAGCAAAGAAAAACAAACCTGAAGAGTCAGATGCCACTTCAAGTGCATTGGAGGAAGAAACGTCTCGCTCATAAAGTCCTGCAACAAGTGTAGAGGGCATACTAATTGCCTCCACTTCTTGCGAAAATGAGACATCTACATCTACCTGCGTACAGTTAAAGGAGTCTACCTTAAAGCTTCAACTTGCAGGAGAAAGGAAGCGACTCAGTGGTGCCGTAAAAAAAAAGAATGAAGTTTCTGATAAAGCAAGGGCTCAAACCTGATGAAGCCCGAGAGAAAGCCTATCGGCCGTTGAGGCAGGAGGAAGAAAGGCAGAAAAGGCCAAGATCCGAAGGCACTACTCTAGAAAGCACAGAGAAAAACCGGGAGCAATCCACTACAACGCCTAGCTTTAAAGATGCCCTTCAAGGGAGAAAGTGGGTATACTCCACTCCACTCCAAATGAAAGCCATAGAAGAGGCATTACTCCTCAAGGTCGTGAACACCGAAGGTAAAGCCGTGAAACCAACATTTTTAGGCACTACCTTCAAGGTAGGGTGGCTTGCAGCAAATTGCTTTAATGAAGCCACAGTCGAGTGAGTAAAAGCAAATATTGCTGTACTGCAACCATGGGAGGGAGCTAAATTAAAAGCCCTAGACAGTAAAGAGCTGCCAAAGACGACTATCCTAAACACCTACTAAATCCTCCAAAACGAAGGTCTAAACACAGAGGACTAGAGGATACCGAAAAGGGGAAAAGCGTTCATCTTACTAATACCTATCTATACTATAATATCTACCTTAGTACTACTATAATGATTAAATTCATTCGTAGTCATACAGGTCAACATCCAGCACTGTAAAGTGGACCGCGACGTGCTGCTAAAGTGATTCTCTAACCTCAATGTGCACATTGCGCTAATCCAAGAGCAATATGTCTATGGAGGTCTGGTTCAAAGGTTAGCAACATCAACGGGTAAGTTGACATACTGTATTGGGACACTCCCTGTACGAGCAGCGTCTCGCAGGTATATAGTTGCAGTAGAAGAAGTGGTGCCGATGGCAGGAGGTACGCAAGAAGTAGTCATTGCCTCGGCCTACTTTCCCGGAGATTCGGACAAGTCACCTTCAACAGAGGTCCGGAACCTCACCGAATACTGCAACCAGAGGAAAAAGTATCGCATCCTTTACTGCGACCCGAACGCACACCATATCGCATGGGGCAGCTCGGATATACACGAAAGAGGTGGGTACCTTTATGAATTTTTGTCGTTATCGAACCTAGGCATAATTAGTAGAGGTAAAGAAACAATTTTTATAACTAAGAATAGGAGGCACTAAATATTACTCTGGCTTCTCTTCGTTTTAGTTCAAATATAACAAACTGGTCTCCTCAGAAGCCTCACTATCAGACAATAGACATATAAGGTTTGAATTGAGGCGAAGACACACCAAACATGAATTATAAGAATTCCAAGAAAAACTGAGTTCTTATGAAAAACACATCAGGGAGGAAGCAGATGAAATCCGCACCGACATAGAGAGCATAGAAGACCTAGAAACAGCTTCAAGTTAACAGCATGCTCTAATTCACAAAGCATTCGATGTAGGTTGCCTCAGTATACAAAACAGGCATAGAGTGCCCTGGAGAAACAGAGAACATGAACTACTGCAAACTAAGGTTAGGAGGCTGTTCAACAAAGCCAAAAGCTTAAAGCTCGAGCACCAATGGAAATTGTACAAACAAGCTCTAATCCAGTGTAATTCAGAAATACGAAAAGCTAAGAGAAGAACTTGGCGGAGTTTCTGTGAAAGCATAGACTACACGCCAACAGCAGCCCGCTTTTAATTTAAACTGTTTTGTAATATCAAAGCAAATGTTTATTGCAATTAAAAAAGATGAAGTTTACGAGACATCTTTTGTAACACCCAGTATTTATCGACCGATTAACGGGGCATTGTCGTATTTGAAAATAAAGTAGTAATACAGTAATATGAAAAAATGTAGTTATAATTTTTTTAAAATGCGATGACGTCATAGATCAAAACAAATGCGGTATCAAAACAAACTTGTATATCCGTACAGAATCTATTCTCACAAGTAAACGTTTCTAGCAAAAATGCTTTCCTAGCAGATCGTGAATCGGACAACTTTGTTCTAAACAGTGTAATAACTTTATAATATATGAATTATTTAGTTTATATATGATTTTAATTTTTACAAAACAAATGTTTAAAGTGTGTACGTACGTAAAGGAACATTATTTTCTTTACATAAAAATCAATAAGGCAGCGTATTAAGTTCAAGGTCTGAACATGTACGCCGAATAATAGTCGTTTACTTGTATGCGTACTATCTACAGAATTATACACATTGGGACATTGGATACACTATACATATTAAAGCAGAGAAGTAATAATTTGATTTTAGTATCTATACGAATTTATTTATAACGTTGTCGCAACATTATCACGTCATATTCATATTTCCTTTTAGCTGCATATTTTTTACACACTACATACCTAGTATGTAAGTATATCTTTAATTTAACATAAAGTAATTTGATGAAATGTTCGCTCCGTTACAAACAAAACGAGCAGCCAGTTAGTATTTTCAATAATGCTGTATATTGCAGCATATAAAATGAATAAAATTTAGCGACAATAGTTGTTAATAGAGCCCGGTAACAGGGAGCCGTGCCGTAGCCGTACCTGTTTGATATACAAAAACAATAGTAAGAAAATAGAAAAAAAATAACAGAACTATTACATAATTATAATATGTGAAAAGTAGTGAAACACTCGCCCTTTTAAGCAGCATTGGCTACGGAACAGTAAAACTAGAAGCACCATTCAGTATTAACATCATATGGATAAGAGTGGCAAAAAGTTGACACAATTAGATGCGTTTCCACAGTTGTCTCGGTGAGCGATGTTTGCCGTGGTGAGAAAATGAGTTTATATTTTGGAAAAGAGCGTTCAACATTTACCGATTTTATACATGCATGATTAAAATACCCTTTGTACTTAGTCAGTGAATTATTCGATACACCATCACAAATTTGTTTTAGTGTGCTAAAATCGGGATCTTTCTGTAGCACACTCTCAAACTTTTCTAAAACGCGATAATATTTTGCGTCATATATAGTCAGTAGCTGTGTATGCACTCCGTCCATAATTTGCAGAGACTCCAATAATGATAACGATCTATTTTGTAATTGGTCTACTGCGTCAGCTAATCCTTTATAGTAACTACGAATATTTTTTAAATCTGTTTCAACGGAAATATCTTGAAATTTCGACTGGCTCTCCTTAATAGCTGCAGCTGCGGCAGGATTGAATTGTGCAACAACAGCTTTTACTATTTTGAAATGTTCAGCGTAATAGAAAGCTGCCTGCAACCATGTTCCCCAACGTGTGGTTGGCGAATACCAGGACACTCTGTGTGAAATGATCGTAGGCGTTTGGGAGATTTCAAAAATACTTTTTTATGCTTGCTATTAATGCATCTACCTCGGGAGAGCATTGTCGAATGGTTTCTGCCACAAGATGTAAAGCATGCAGTTTACACGTAACATGTAAACACTTGCAACCATGTTCAAGAAGAGAACGGCCTACCGAACACATTATCGCTGCGCCATCGCTCATAAACATCAACACTTTATCTTTTGAAATTTTTCCAACGTACTAAGTACAACCTTCGTAATTGCTGCAGCAGTACACTCTTGTAGTCTTCGGCTAGCTAGTAACAGTGGTAATGTAGGTTTACTAGGGTCCAGTGTGCGTACTATAATATTTACAATTGAATTTTTTTACAGTCTGTTGTCTCGTCAACACATAACCAAAGAAGCTGTTTTTTCAATATGCGTTTCATTTTCTTTTCCACGTCATCGCGTACAAATGCAACATGCTTACGTACCGTTTTCTCCGTTGGCAACCGCAACTCGAGATTGTATTTGTCCCAAAAGTCCTTAAACGGTTGTTTATCGAGTAAGCCTAGTGGCAAATTACAGTTTATCAAAATAAGAATTACATAAAAAATGCACTTCTCGGTGGCATGCCCAATTTTCGTTTTCTATGCTGTGCGGAATTTACGTGTCTTGTACAGTTCCACTTCTTATTTGACGTCAAATGTATTTTGCAAACTTTACAAACTATCTTACTTCCGTTGTAAAACAAATCATACTATGTCTTGAAAGGGTCGTTTTTTAGCCTTCGACATGTTCACTAAAAGCTATAATTAAGAACTACGTCTGTATCAATAAAATAAAAACGCACTACACTAAATAATAACTACAATTAATAGCTACGTCTATATCAATAAAATCAAAGCGCACTACACTAAATAATAACTACAATTAATAGCTACGTCTATATCAATAAAATCAACACGCCCTATCCGCTATCCAATGCTAAACTGAACTGAGTGATGATGATTTGTCGTGTCGTATCATAATCGCCCAGCCCTCCCCGCCCGCCTAAACACAGTCACACCGCCCCTGCGATTGCATTCCAGGTACCGGGCTCTAGTAATCACTCAAGTAGCCACGTTTTATGTAAACATGGCTTTTGTACGGCAAAATTAAACAGATCAAAATGTCACGTATTGTGAGAAATTTTGGCCTGCTATTTCGTTTTATATGAAATGATTTTATAAATAGGATCGACAACATTAAAAATATTATTGACTAGCTTTAGAATTTGTATGAATATTTCTACAAGACGTACTTATATACGTATATCATGTTAGATCATGATTTTACATTTACAGGTTTTTCTTAAAAATATAAAAATAGAGTTAGAATATACATACAAGAAGCGAAAGAGCCAAAGATTTACGATCTAGTCGTTCAAAAGTTAAGGGTTTTGAATATTGAAAAAGGAATGGAATTTTAAAAGAATGGCTAACAAATGTTGAAAGTTTTAACGACCTTCCCCAATGTTTGTCTCTAACGAGGTTTAAAACTTGAGGATCTGGCAATTGAATAATCGCTATAATAGTTGCTTATTGCTTATCCCACATGCTTTAAAGAGTAAACTCTTCTATAATACCACTTGCAGTGGAATAATGACATTAAAGAGTAAACTCTTCTATAATACCACTTGCAGTGGAATAATGACATTAATGACTTTTTATAGATACATACATACATACCCATGGAACAGC